>MU856872.1:22882-162345 GCA_033296705.1 Chaetomidium leptoderma | reverse complement strand
ACGATGACCACGAATTTTATGAAATTGCCCCTTATTTTTTCTCACGGCTGGGTGGGCATGGCTAGTGAAGGGAAATACAGATACGATTGGGAACGGATCCCTCCCAAGGAAAACAAAGGGTTGTTGTCGTTGGTGTTTTGTGTTGTGTGGTAATGAAGCCTACCTAGGTAGCCGAGGTAGCAAACATCGCTGGCGCCACGCATACCTAATTAGGAAAATTTAGACTTTCGCCGCTTTCTATGAATTACAAACTTCCCGCTCTTCATATTGATATATCAAAGGGCGGGGAGGCCCCGGGGGGGAGAGTACGTGTGCACATGGACTTTAAGGTCTGCCTTGCGGGACAGGGAGGCGGCCCGGGGGGAGGGGGTTGAACGGGAACTCGTCAGCTCTCCTCTACCCCACGCGCTCTGATTGGCCAGGCTCACCGAACGTCTTGCTGTCCTGTTCGTATCACGTCCGAATCGGGAAGGATTGCGCAGCCTCAACACGTCTTTTTCTACCTCCACAAGTGGGAAGTGCAGCGGAGACGAATGTGAAATTGGGGGGTCGGTTGTGTCATTGTTGAGCTTGGCTTGGTTTGTTCTTCATGCAGTCTGGTTAGGGGAAGAGGGGAGGGAATACCTACAATGGGAGGGGGGTATGTCTTTTTCCTCTTTTTTACCTTTTCCCTCTTTTTTATCTTTTTCTTCTTACACTTACTTACTTTGCTACTTAGCCATTGCTCCTAAAGGTTGACGATTGTTGGTGTCGGTGAATGCTACGACTATCATAACCTGGCGTGACTACCGTGTTGTTCCCTTGACGGCCACCTATCTGGCGCCCCCCACTTGCACTCACACACGATATACCACCCCGGGGTGGTTGCCGCCACGCGGAAGCTCCGGCTGCTCCGTCGTTCGCTCTCTTTCACATTCCGTCGCTGCCTGATAGGCAGCTTGTCAAGACGATGCGTGGGTTTCTTACCACCGGGCTCCTGCTGCTGCAGGTACCGGCGCTGGCGCATGCCCTCGCCCTCCCTTACCCACTTCCAGAAGGTATGGACCAACGTGAGCCTCTGGTTCGGCGGGCCTGACTAACACCATTGCAGCAACCCATGAAACAACGTCGACCTCTGCCCTGACCACACCCGACTCTTCCCTCGACCCTTCATTAGGTCCTTCACCCGGCCCTTCACTAGATCCGTCACTCGACCCTTCCCTAGACACACAGAAACCCCAGCTCGTAAGCCCGAGTCCACCCCACCCCACCCGCCCTCACCGATGGCATGTGCTAACTAACACCCCCAGCTTTTCCATGCCGGGCCAAAGACTAAGGGCGACGATGCCTTGCCGCCTACAGAAGGTGACCTCGCCAGTGAACTGATCGAGCTGGAAACCCTCCGAGCCCAACTCGCCAAGCTCGAGAAAAATGTCCACACCCGAGAGCAGTGGCTAGCCGAGGTAGTAGCGGGAGGAGGAGGCCAAACAACAGCCACCAGCATCACCGACTGCGACAGCCTAGGATGTGTCATCCAGACCGTTTTCCGCAAGGTCCGGTACGCCGCCACGGCCATCGCCGCCCATCATGTCGATGAGGAGGAGGGGGGAGAGGACACACCGCCCGCGATTAATATCCCCCTCCCACCATGGCGCGGACCTCGCAATGACACCGAGGGGGGTGAACTGCCGGCGACCACCCCGGCGGAGGAGGAGGAAGAAGAGGATATCACTGTCCTGTTACAATGGTTTGGCGGGGCATGTATCCTCTTCATGCTGGTTCATGTCGCCATCTCCATCGCTGTTGGATCACGCCGCCGGGATGGTGACGCAGCAGCGAGATGGCGCGAGATCCAGGCGCAGAGCCGCGGCGGGGGGCCGCGGCGTCGTCGGCAAGGGTGGTTTCGGGGCTTGGTTCTCGGGGTTGGTGGGCTGTTGTGCTGGCGGTCGTCGAGGGGAGGAGAACAACAGCAGGCACGGGGTCGAGGGGAGATTAGACTAGAGGAGGGGGGAGAGGAGGTTGGGGTTCAGGTTGGAGTTGGGGATGGGTATGGTGGGTATCGGGATGAGAAGGAGTGGTATGACTATGCGGATGAGAAGGGGCGGTTGGTCTCTGAGGATGATGAGAGTGAGGAAGAGGGACCAATGGAGAGTGAAGATGAGATGGAGAGGGAGGACGAGGAGCTGTTGAGTCTTGGGGAGGAGATTGCGTCGTTTAGGTCGGCGCTGGAGCTGGTTGAGGGTCTTGTGGCTGCTGGGGAAGAGAGGACTAGGGAGAGGTGAACTTGATCGTTTCGTACGTCCTCCAGGCTGACGTTGATGGTATATTCTGGGACATTCTGTCAAGTCCGTACATACTGTGGGTTTTAATTCGCGAACATGACGCAATGATGAGGGCTACTTGGACGTACCTAATGACTATCTTGCTCATCACGAACCTTGTGATGGTGATATCAAACCTCACACCTTCTGTTTCAGTCTGCCTGGTAGATTGTGGATGGACGGGAGTCGGCAGATTGGAACACGGCCGACGAGTCTCTGGCTCTTTGTCTCCATCCAAGCTCCACTGAGAGTGAATGTGCCTCGCGGGGTTGACAATGGGCATGACAATAAGAATGATACAGGCCGAAGATAACGCACAAAGCTGTTCACTCCAATCAGCAGAGCTCGGCGTCACGAGAGACGACGAAAATGAACATGCGTTGTGAAGTGATTGGTTGTTGGGGGCACGAATCACCCAAATTGGCACCCAAACCCCGCTGTCCGCTGTTCGGTCCACTGTCGTCTGGGCTGCCAGCGGTACCTGGCTCGAGCCTGGGTTCTCATTTAGCAGGTGGGGTCCTCTGGGCCAATCCCTTTCATGGGCCTGCTGTAGCAGTGCGACGAGGGCCTGCAGCGCCGATTCCGTCTCGGTTTGTCCCCGCCGATCCATTGGTCTGGTTCTCCATTCCCGACCCAAGCACGACAACGGGCATTCACCTCTGCCAAAACTCCGCAATTTTCGTCTAATTACGCCCGGTAGCGCCGCTTTGCTTGCGGATATCACATGAGCCGACTTTTGCCTTTGCATACGACCTCCGCCCCCCAACCCGAGCAGCCAAACCAACACCCGCCGAACGAACAAGAATCGAACAAGAGAACAAGCAAACGAGGGGACCAACATCTGGTCCAGACCTGCCGTCTGCCGTCTGCTGCACCCACGAGCCAACGACCCGGCCACTGACATGATGGCCGACGACCCGCACAACACTAGCGACATCTCAGACCATGCCGAGCCCGCCGCCGCAAAGGAGGACGCCGAGACCACGGCTGCGCGGCGCGAGCTGAAGCAGACCACCATCTCGGAAAAGGCGGGGCGGGATGCCGTGCAGCTATCGCAGGACGACAAGAGCGCCTCGGAAGACGACGCCCCCCGGCGGCGGATCACACCGCCAATCAACCTGAGCGCGGCGAAAGAGGATGTCATGAAGGAGCAGATTTCGTCGCCCAAGAAGAAGCGAGCCCACGACGAGCTCGACGAGAATAAGGATGTGGCCGACGCCCCGCTCGAAGGTGCACCCGGCAAGGCTGCCAACACAACCACAATCCAGAGCAGGACGGACCGGTCCGAGCCCGAGAAGAAGCGCCCCCGGGATCGCCAGGCAAGTGCGTCTGCCGTACAGGGTGGAAAGGAAGAAGTGGTAAGGAGCCCACGTCCCAACCACGATGTAACAGTTGGTGCTAACACAGACCAGGAACCCCTCTCAGCCAGCGCATCGCCGAGATCAAGCATGGAACAGACTTTGGAAGGAGGCACAGACTCGGCCAAAACGGAGAAACCCAAGCAAACATCAACTTCGGCTTTTGCTAGCTCGGGATTTGCAAAACTCGGCGCATCGTCAATCTCACCGTTCGGCAGCTTCGGCGGTTCGGGGAAGCCCAGCCTGTTCGGCTCAGCCTCGGGGTCTTCGTCGCTGGGCGGTGTCCTCGGGGGCTCCAAGCCAGCCGCGCCCTCAGCACCGCCGAAACTCAGCTTCGGCGGAGCCACGGTCTCCTCCCCGTTTGCCGGGCTGAACGGGCAAGCTAGCGGGTCGGTGTTCAAGTCGTCGAGCCCCTTTGCGAGCGCTTTCGGAGGCAGCGCCCTGTCCGGGCCGCGCCTCAACTTTGGCAAACCCGGCGAGGTCCTTAAGAGCGACAAGCCGGCCAGACCATTTGGTGCGCCAGAGAGCGACGCCGAGGACAAGAGTGGGGAAGAGAGCAACGAAGACGAGGACACCAAGGGTGAGGCCTCGTCCGACGAGGGGGATAACAAAGAAGAGGACAAGGACAAGGACGAGTCCAAGGCGGGCGATGATAAGAAGAAGCACAAGCTACAGAAGAGTGAGTCTCGGTGCTGCCTACTTACTCTACACTTCTTTACTAACACACACGACAGTTGTGGTCGACGACGGCGAGGGCCAAGAAGTCACGCTCTTCTCGGTGCGCGCCAAGATGTACCTCATGGAGAAGGGCGTCGGGTGGAAGGAGCGGGGCGCGGGCATGCTCAAGATCAACGTGCCCAAATCCACGGTCGACCTGGACGACAATGGAGTGGCCGACGCGAGCTCCTTCGACGCATCGGTGCTGGCGGACGAGGACGACGACAGGCGGAAACACGTGCGGCTTATCATGCGGCAGGACCACACCCTGCGCGTCATCCTCAACACCGTGCTCCTGCCGGCCATGAAGTTCCAGGTCACCAACCGGCTGAAGACGTCGACAGTACTGTTTACGGCGTTTGAGGGGGGCGTGGGGAGGCAGGTGCAGATGAAGGTGCGTGGGACAATCGAGCCACTCAACAGGATGCGTACTAACAGTGTATATATAGCTGAGCGAGGTGAACGCTACGGCCTTTTCGCAACTAATCGAGATGCTGAAGAAACAGCTCGCCGATGTCTAGGCTTAGTCCCGGCGACCAACCCTGATTAGCGGCCACAAGACGATACGTTGATAACAACCACCCCTCTTTCCCTTTCCTTTGTTTTTCTACAGGCCCTGGCGCCCCGAGGCGATCATCATTTTGCCGAGACGGGGTCTACGGAGGGGCTAGCATGCATTTCAGGTAAATGGAGGCTGTTTGCGAGATTTGGAGCTTCCCATCTGCCGGTTGGGCCTGGCAAGAGGTGTCTTTATGAGAAGGGGCTGGGCAAAAGGATTACCGACAGACGGGGGGTTGTCGATTTCTGTATATACTACGGAATACTCAGCACTTGGATGGGGGTACCGTCATCCTGTTTCCGCCTTTAGCATCCCCAAGGGGATGGGTGGATAGGGCATCAGGGTAGAACAGACAGTGGGTGGGAGATGGCGGGTAGATATAACATGATGAGTACCATACTGTCTAGAATAAAGCATGTCGGAGTTAGTCTTTGTTCACGAGGTGTGCCCCTTGCCCCCTGAGTTTATAGCGGGGCACACCAGTTAGAGACTAGAGTGCTCAATGGAGGGTACCACGTGCTCTCCCGCCACTTTCGCGCACCACTTAACACGTCAATCGCGTCGTCCCTCAACGACATGGTCGACTTCACCACAAACTCAATCATCCACTGTACTACGTAGTGCAGGTGCCCGCCATGCCCACAACCAACAACAGCACCCCGAGCGCCAGCCTCGGGAAGCGCAAGCGCGGCACCCTACCGAAGAGCACGAAGCCACCAGCAGCAGCAGAACCCGAACCCGCCAGCAGCGACGACGATGACGCGACTACAAAAACAACAACACCGACCCCCATCGAAGGAGGAGGAATAACCCCAAAAACGACCACCACCCAAAAGAAAAAAAGAACCCCCAAATCCAACCCCAAAAAGCCCAAAAAAAATAAACTAGACCGCCCCCCCTCCTCTGAGTCCTCCCCCCCCTGGCCGCCCTACCTAACGCACCTCGAAAAAACCCACCGCGCCCTCAACCTAGTCTCAACATTCCTCTCGGCCCGCCGCCACGTCGCACCCCTCTTTGAAACAGCCCTCCGCCCGGCCGTCGAGGCCCATACCCGCTGTGTGCTGGCCGTGGAGGACGTGGCTGCTATTGTCTCTCTTCGCGCGGAGGCCTTTAAAAAGGGGGGTGCGGGTGGTGCGGGTGTTGGGGTTAGGTTTGAGTATGTTGATGAGGGGCAACTGGCGCTGTCTTTGGGGGAGGCGGAGATAGAACAGGAGGGGGGGGGATTTCGGATTTCGGATGGGGTTGCGGCGGGTGGGGAAAAAAGGGAGGAGGTGTTGGTGTTTGAGTTTTTGGATGGGGAGCTCAAGTCGGATGCGAAAGGGGCTAGGGCTAGGGAGGACCGCTTGAGGATGCCTGCGTTTAGCCAGGCGCAGATGACGCGGTTGATTGAACGGCGGAATGCCAGGTTTGCGCAGGTGGCGAATGAGTTTGTCGAGGGGTGTGTGGCCGAGGGGCTGGATCCGGAGATGGTGTTGAAGGACCAGAGGGAACGGTTTATCCCGCGCCGTATGGCAGAGGCTCGGGAAGAGGAGACAACGTTGACGAGCACGCTCCCGGAGAGCATACCGCACGAGAGGAAGAGCATCCCCGAGATTGTGCAGGAAATCAAGGAGTGTCCGTGGTATACGGGGCAGATTGTCCCTGACGGGCATCGCGTGTTCGACGCGCAGGAGCCGGTGTACGGCGAGCTGGACTTTTTGCTCAGCCAGGACCTTGTCAACGCCCTGTACAACGCCAAGGGGATCACGCAGTTCTTTGCCCACCAAGCCGAGGCCATAAACGCCCTACACGAGGGACACCACGTCGTCGTCGCTACCTCGACAAGCTCCGGCAAGTCGCTGATCTACCAGCTGCCCGTGCTGCACGCCCTGGAGCAGGACTACAACACCAGGGCCATGTACATCTTCCCGACGAAGGCGCTGGCGCAGGATCAGAGGCGAAGCCTGAAGGAGATGGCGGGCCTGATGCCCGGGATGGAGGAGGTGCTGGTCGAGACGTTTGACGGAGACACGCCCATGAGCGAGCGGAACACCATCCGTGACGAAGCGAGGATCATCTTTACGAACCCGGACATGCTGCATATTACCATACTGCCCAAGGAGGACAAATGGCGGACGTTTCTGAAGAATCTGAAGTATGTTGTGGGTAAGTCTAACAAATCCCCCAGCTCGTGAAGAAGGGAGTCTCGACTGACGGCGGCAAGTTGATGAGCTGCATTACTACAACGGACTGATGGGCTCACACGTCGCCTTCATCATGAGACGGCTCCGCCGGACGTGTGCGGCGCTGGGGAACCGGCACGTCAAGTTCATCTCGTGCTCGGCTACCGTCGCCAATCCGGCGCAGCACTTCAAGACGATATTTGGCATCGACGATGTCCGGTTGATTGACTTTGATGGCTCCCCGTCAGGTAAAGCAAGGGACTGCTTGGGATAAAGCGCAACAAGCTAACGGCCACAACGTAGGACGAAAAGAGTTTCTCTGCTGGAACACTCCCTACAAGGACCCCGGCGACCCGGCGAGCGGGCGCGGAAACGCAATGCTCGAGTGCTCCCGGTTATTCTGCCAGCTGATCCTCCGCGGCGTCAGGGTGATTGCCTTTTGCAGGGTTCGCGAACAATGCGAGAGGCTGGTGAGTGCTATCAAGCAGGAACTGGAAACTCTCGGCCGCGGGGAGGTCGTTGCCCGAGTCATGGGCTACCGTGGGGGGTACACTGCCCACGACCGGCGGAGGATTGAGAGTGAGATGTTTGAGGGAAAGCTCTTGGGCATCGTCGCGACGACTGCTCTGGAGCTCGGCGTCGACATTGGCACGCTGGACTGCGTGCTCACCTGGGGATTCCCCTACACCATCGCGAACCTCAGACAACAGAGCGGGAGGGCCGGCCGGAGGAACAAGGACTCACTCTCGATCCTGGTCGGAGACGGGTTCGCCACAGACCAATTCTACATGCAAAACCCGGACGAGCTCTTTACGAAGCCGAACTGCGAGGTGCAGGTAGACTTGGACAACATGCTGGTCAAGGAGGGGCACATCCAGTGCGCAGCATATGAGATGCCCATCCAACCAGCCGAAGACACCGTCTACTTTGGCAGCGACCTCGGCCGGATCTGCTCGGAGCGTCTCATCCAGGACGACACGGGCTTCTACCACTGCCACGACCGCTTCCGGCCGGTCCCGTCCAAGTTTGTGTCGATCCGCGACACGGAAGAAGAGCATTTCGCCATCATCGACACGACCAACAACCGCAACATTGTGCTCGAAGAACTCGAAGCCTCGCGCGCCACCTTCACCCTCTACGACGGCGCCATCTTCCTCCACCAGGGCGACACCTACCTCGTGCGCGACTTCGACCCGGACAAGCGCCTCGCGCGCGTCGAGCGGGTCAAGGTCGACTGGCTCACCTCGCAGCGCGACTACACCGACGTCGACCCGATCGAGACGGACGCGGTTAAGCGCATCCACCGCTCGCGCTGGGGGCGCGCCTACTACGGCACCATCCGCATCACGCAGGTCGTGTTTGGCTACTTCAAGGTCGACGCGCGGCGCGGCGGCAGCGGCAGCAACCGCATCCTCGACGCCGTGCCCGTCAACAACCCGCCCGTGGTGCGCTACAGCAAGGGCATGTGGCTGGACGTGCCCAAGCACGCGCTCGACATCCTCGTCGCCCGCCGCCTCCACGTCGCGGGCGCCATCCACGCCGCCCAGCACGCGCTCATGAGCCTCATCCCGAACTTTGTCGTCAGCATGCCGGGCGACGTCCGCACCGAGTGCAAGAGCGGCCTGAAAGAATTTGCCAAGCGCCCGACGCAGCGGAAACGGCCCGCGCGGTTGACGTTTTATGACGCCCGCGGCGGCGTGGGCGGGTCGGGCATCAACACCAAGGCGTTTGAGTTTGTCGACTTGCTGCTGCGGCAGGCGCTCGGCCGGGTCACGGCGTGTATGTGTGCGGCGGGGTGTGTCGAGTGCTGTGCGTCCGAGATGTGCAGGGAGATGAACGAGGTCATGAGCAAGGCCGGCTGTGAGGTGGTGCTCAAGGCCTTGTTGGACGAGCCGATTGATGTCGAGGCGCTGCCGATGGGGCCCGAGGAGGCTAGTCCGGCCGGGGTCGAGACGGTTGTGCTGGCGGGCTCGGTGCCGGCGAGGGATGGGCGGGGGTTGATGAGTGTTTGTGGTGGTGATGATGATGAGACGGAGATTGCCAAGAAGCCCTCGACGGACCCGTTGCTTTAGGCTTCCGCCGAGTGCCGCGCCGGGCCTTGGCTGAGGCCTTGGCTTGGTTGGTGCTCTGTTCCACTGCGGTTGGTCCCGTTATTTTAAGCCCAAGGACAACCCGAGTCCTGGTACAAACTCCCATGGCCCATGATGCCGTTCATCCGATATTTCATACAGGAACTGGCAAACTCACCGCCCTCACATGTCACTTATCCTCTTTTGGTGCTTTTCCAGCTCTGACCGCTTCCGTCTCATCACCAGCTGCACGGGAAATCCGATGGGAAAGAAACCAAGTAAGTTTTGCCGAGCCCACGCCATTGGCGGGCTAGGGCTAGAGCGTCTGATCCCTGCTAATCTGAGTTGCATCCGGGGAGTGAGCCAGGGGTATTCAGTAACGAACTCAACTTATCAACCCCCAAATTACAAGAATCGAAATGTCACGATTCCCGGCACGTCCCTGAGCGCCCAGACTGTTGGAACCCGACATGCTGCACGACAGCGGCTCGTTTATGGCAGAGGCCAATGGACTCGAGAGCCAGTACGGCAGAGGCACGTCTGAGCCAACGGGCATGTTTTGGCTTCTCTGTTAGCTGCTCGACGGGGGTGGCGTTGCGCCGTCGCTCAGCTTGCCGTGCTCCATTTTAAACTCCTGAAACGAGAGCCAAGCAACGCGCGCCAGGTGGCTCTCGACGGCGCGAATGAGGAACGCCATGCTCGATCTCTCCACGGAAACTGCCTGCCGACTCGGGCCCTGGATGGTTGGTCCGTCCCCATGCAATTCTTGTTTTTCCTCCTTATCCAGACCACCCTGGGCAGGGTAGGGGTACTTAGGAGTGGGATATCCCCAGCGTCGTCGATTCGCGTCGAGTTTCAAGTTTATCACTCGATCTCCCTCCCGTTAGGTTAGGCCTGTGTACGACCGCCCAGCCAAGCTTAACGAGATCAGATCACAACCAACTTCACCTTCAGTTGACTACCCATCAACTCACAAGACCGTTGCTCTGTAATGGCTTCGGCCTCACCACCGTCCCAGGCGAAACAACCACAACAACAACAAGCATCCCCCCATTCAACCTCCCCGCCGACCTCCTCGTCCTCCCCAACCCCACCGGAAAAGCCCTCCCAAACCACCACCCCCACCACCGACAATGGCCTCCTCAACCTCCCGCTCCACACCACCCCCCTGACCAAGGAGCTGACGCCCGCCGAGAAGATCAAGCGCACCTTTGGCGTGCGCCCCTCAGGCGAGTCCGGCCGCAAGGGCATCCACCCGCTCATCTTTCTGCGCAACGTCTTCCGCTCGGCCTCGTGGGCCTCGCGCATCGTCAACGTGCTGTGGCCCGTCGTGCCCGTCGCCATCGCCGTCAACTATGCCCTGCCGTCCCACAACCTGCTCATCTTCATCCTCAGCTACCTGGCCATGGTGCCGTGCGCCAACTTGATTGGCTTTGCGGGCCAGGAGCTGAGTCGCAAGTTTCCGCATGTGATGGGGGTTATTATTGAGACTACGTGAGTTTTTTTGTCACACCAGAAATGGGGAGGATCGTACTGACTGACTGGTCAATAGGTTGGGGGGGTCTGGTTGAAATCATCATGTTTATGGTCTTGATCACTAGAACCAACACGCTCGAGATCAACTACATCCAGGTCATCCAGGCGGCCATCTTGGGTTCGGTGCTGGCAACCATGTTGCTGTGTCTGGGCTTGTGCTTTATCGCGGCCGGGTTCAAGCGCGAGGAGACGCACTTTAGCGAGGCCGTTAGTGAGGTCGGCAGCGGGTTGCTCCTAACAGCGTGAGTGTGGTTTGCTTCCCCCTATCTATTATGACTGTGATATTGACAAGCATATCCAGCGGCTTCGACCTCGCCATCCCCACCGTCTTCGAGCACTCGCTCAGCGGCAAAATCCCCCCCAAGGAGCTCGACGACAAGACCATCGACATCTCGCGCAGCACCGCCGTCCTGCTCATGGTCGCCTACCTGATCTACATGTTCTTCCAGGCGCGCACCCACCACGGCATCTACGACGCCATCTTCGAGGCCGACGAGGAGCGCGACGCCGACAAGCACGCCGAGCGCGTCCACCACCGCCTGACCTTCACCGAGTGCTGCCTCGCGCTGGCCGTCGCCATCGCCCTCGTCGCCATCATCGCCATCTCGCTGGTCAACCAGATCCACTTCCTCGTCGAGGCGCGCCACGTGTCCGACGCCTTTGTCGGCCTCATCCTCATCCCGCTGGTCGAGAAGGCGGCCGAGCACCTGACGGCCATCGACGAGGCCTACGACAACCAGATGAACTTTGCCCTGTCGCACGTCCTGGGCGCCACCCTGCAGACGGCCCTCTTCAACGCCCCGCTGGTTGTCATGGTCGGCTGGGGCCTGGACAAGCCCATGGGGCTCAACTTTGAGGTCTTTGACGTCGTCGTGCTGCTGCTGGCCATCATCACGGTTGGTAACTTTTTGCGCGACCAAAAGAGCAACTACCTCGAGGGCTCGCTGTGCGTGCTGGTGTACATTGCGATTGCCGTTGCCGCCCTGTACTACCCAAACCCGCACGAGATCGCCGCGGCCGAAGGGGGCGGTGAGCATCACTAAGGGGGGGTTGGTCGTTGCAATTTCGGTTTCTCTAGGCGTATTTGGTGGCATTGGATAGATTTATGGCGGGGCGTGTTCTGCTGGTTTGAAGCATTAAACCCTCCTTGCGAGTATCATACAATAAATATGACCTCAAAAAACTCTGCGTATCGTGGAAGCCGAGTGACTCGCCACAGTAATCGTCGAAGCATAAACAGTCGCTCCGTTCTGTCATGATCTGAGAATATCAAACACCAGCACAACAGCTCTTACAACCGCATGGATATTTTAGAAATACACTTCCTCGCCAAACCCCCAGGACTCGCCCCTATCCACCCCACAGCCTAGCTGATGAAGCACAGGCACCCGAGGCCCAGGTAAAAGACAAACAGCGGATAGACGGCCAGGCCAACCCGGTTCTTGACCACGCCGCTCCCTCCCAGGATACTCACGCCCGCAGCCAGCGACCAGGCCACCAGCACGAGATAGACCGGGATGCGGGCAATCCAGTGCAGGCTCAGCGCCGACAGCAGCGCCGCAATGACGAGCGGGAACAGCGTGTACCCAATGACGCAGATACTCTGCGCAAACGAGCTGCCATGGGCGTCAGTAACCATTTTTAGACACGAAGGAAAAAAGAAGAAAAAAAGACTCACATATTCCCCCCCAACAACTTGATCTGCACCGTCACCACCGCCATCCCAACCCACACCATGGCAAACACCCCACTAAACACCACCTCCTTCTGCTGCTCCCGACTCTTGAGACACAGCAGCGTACTCAACAACAAACAAAACACCAACGGCCCCCACAGATCCCAATCCCTCAACCCGTGCTGCTGTTGCGCGGCCCTCTCGGAATCATACTCAGCCCCTGCCCCAGAAGCTAACAAATTATCCGCATCCCACACCCTGCCCGCCAACCCAACCAACTCCTCCCTCGCGCCCGCGAAACCGCCCCCCCCGCTGCGCAGGCGCGCATACGCCCCGCGCAGCAGCGAGTCCGGCCCGCCGCCCCACGCCGAGAAGAGGTGGCGCGGATACAGCACGTCGCGCAGGCGCAGCCACACGGCGAGCAGGTCGCGGCGGAGCGTGGCCCAGACGGATTCGTCGATGGTGTTGCTGTTGGATTGCGACGTGGTGCGGTCTTCGCCGGGGATGCGCGAGGTCCAGCTGTTTGCGGCGGCGGCTGCGGAGGAAGAGGAAGAGCCGATGGTGCCGGTTAGTGGGGTGTTGCGTGTGGCGGTGGCGGCCGAGGGGGTGGTGGTGGTGGTGGTGGAGAGGGGGTCGTCAAAGGTGTTGAGGTCGGCTGGGAGGTGGGGGGGGGAGAGAGGTGTTAGTTTTTTTTCCCCTTGGTTTGCGTTAAAATGGGAAAGGAAGGGGGAGACAAACTGTCATCCGGGTCGATCAGATCGTCGTCTTCGAGGTCGACTGCGGGGACATTTTGGTAGTCGCGGCGGTTTGAGGTGGCCATCTTGGGCTCTCGTCTTTAGACTCGCGGAGATGCGCTGTTATGGCCGTCGGCGGGGTGTCGATATCATCGATGGTGCCGTCGAATGGTTGGCCGTCTCGCTGTCGCTGTCGCTGTCGGTTTTGCCCTTAAAAGTTCCCTGTCTGCTCAGAAGGGTCCAGAACTAGTAGCTATGAGGACAAGAAACTGCACCCTTTGAACAACAACGAAGACCAGAAGCTTGGACCTGGTCGTCAAGTTAACTCTCTTTTTGGTCCAAATTGCTGACTCAGCAGAGCTTACATCCCGTTTTTAAACGGTTTCTGAGAATTGAAACGGTAGACCTCATACCCGCTAAGTTTCTTACTACCGTATCAACTCACTGGATTCATCAGGAAGCCGTCGTCTTGGCTCGCATCGTAGGTTGTCATCAGCCATAACAGAACGGACCCATCCATCGTGGATAGGCATCCCCCGACCGTGCCTGGACCTCAGTATCCCCGTAGGTTATCATCATCGGCCACTGCTTGAAAAGAACAGAATCCACTGCGACAGGGTTATCCCTGGGGGCCTCCAGAGGCATATGCCTATGTAGGTTGTTTTCCAGGAAGCTGGAGGGGAGAGAAAGAGGAAATGGGCGAATTCGTCGCATGCGTGCGAATTAAGCCCCACCGCATGACTCATCAAGTCACGCGTGCCTAATGGGGTCTATCTTGACGTATGAATGTGTGTGTGTAACGTCACCCATACTACAGCGTGCACAGTCGGCCGGAACGCGAACGGGAAGTCGTCCGGCAAAACATTGGGCGAGCGACCAACCGAGTCTGCTAAAGTCAGCAATTGCAGCCGTGCACATCCCAAGATTTTGCCTCGGAACAGAAGCCACAGTATCCTCGGCGCGATGAGCATGACCCGGCCAACTACCGAGCACCGTTATAGTATTAACACGACCCTCCGCATCTTCAAACACTTGCCGCCGGAACCGTTACGGGCTCCTTCCTATGGCCCAAGTCCACGCCCGGCACCGACTGGAGCCGCTGGGAGGGCAAGCCCTCGTGGGAGATCGACCGCTCGGACCAGACGCAGCAAGTTGTTAAAAGGCACGACAGCCATCACCACCGTCGCTGCCGGGTTCTTGGGTGGTCTTTTTTTTTTTTTAAAAGAGCCCGAAATGTTTTTGCGCTCGATCTCTCTCCCGAGCGCTAGGTTTTCAATTTTCTCAACCGGGGTTTCAGACCCCGTGTGTATTATCTGCCCGTTTGGGCTGCCAGCAGCACCATCTCGCTTTCGGAAAGAGGAAGAAGCCTGCATCCCACCTTGGGACGGCAGATAGCGCCCTCGGCTCGTCCGAGCGGGAGCAGTCGCACTTTCCATATCTTCCGTGTAGAGATAACCCAGGTAAGGAGTTCAACATCGCACAATCTACCCTCCAAGGGCAATGAGTTGGAAGGGATGACAACCCCAGACGCACTCTGGGGGACCGCTTGGAGGTCTTGCTGTTCGTTGGTTTCTGATATGCTTTCCATTGGCCCGATTTGGATTTCCTTGTCTGGTAGGTACCCGTCTGTTTCGTTGTGTGCCGGTGTCTGAACGAGAGTTTCAATGTTGCAGCTCGTGAGATTCCCACATGGCCTTAACTGCGCCTGGAGGATACGCCGACATGTCTCGCTGCATGCGATTGGCGGAGGCGGTCATCGGGTTCCCAAAAGCCTCCCATTGTATATCCATGGGCGATCGGCCACTTCCCAGTCGCTGATAGGAAGTGATGCTAATGAACCAAAATGCCGTAGGCTGCTCCTCTACACAACCCTCTTTTACATCCTCCAGCCTCTGCTCCACCGTAATCGCGAAATCCGTGAGACACCGACGGCATGACTCGATAAGGTCATGACATGGCGTAAAGACGCTCGCGGACGTGGGGGTGGGACGGAGGAGGGCATGAATGTAACAGAAGGTCGAGGACGTGGGAGAGGGACGGAGGAGAGGGTTGATAGAGTAGAAGGCCGGGCCCGATGTCCTAACGTGACCGCAGATTTGGCGCTGTTCGTGATCGAATGCGGCTCTTAGCGAGTCATCAGTCCAGCCGGCGCCACTTAGGGTCCGGGTAGCCGAGAGAAATAGCTCGTCTTGTACAACCCGGGCGGACCATCTTTCTTGCCAAGGCAGCCATTTTCCTTGCCAGGGGGTCAGGGTAGTTGAGCTAGCTTCAACGTTAAAGCTTTCTAAAGGCAAGCCTTTCAAGGGGCCAAGGAAATGACGGTTCATAGCAAGGCGGACGCTCTGGTAGTCGACACTAAAGCTACTTCCTTCGAGCCAACGTCTATTGTGGTAAGGGTGGCTAGAGTCCCAGCCGACCATCCAAGAATAGCTGTCGCAAGTACCACCAGTCGGTCCTTGAGTAGAAATAGGATGTAGAAGGGAGCAGTAGTGGCAGTACCACCAAGCGTATCCTAGGTCCTTCTCGAGTAGTAGCTGTAAATCTTGGCGCTCCAATGCATTCATGTCGAGGCCTAATCTTGCCCTCGGAAAGACGAGGTTAAAGAGAGCCTTGTGTATCAGCGACAACGCTACGGCTGAAGCCGGCGGCAAGTGTACCTGGCAGAGGTAAAGAACGATATCGGCAGGTAACTGCAAGAAGGCTGGCGGCGGCTGTGGCGGTGGCAGTGACGAGGATGGCGGTTCTACCCCCGGAGTGCAGCAAACCTCCCGCTTTCGCTGTCCGCGCAGGCACGACAACAAGTTATGGAAACTGATTCGGCCCATTCCGTTCGCTGGTCGCTTCAGCGGGGAGGGTATGGGGTCTCGGAGGACTAGACGACGAGAGAAGACTCGGCGGGTATGAACGAAGTAGAATAGGCGACGGCTTCCGGCCCCCCTCGCCAGCGCCGTTCACAGTCGTCACAGAGACGGCGACGGTCCGGGAACGCAAACGGGATCGCGTCCGGCAAAACCCTGGGCGAGCGGTGAGCCGGGTATGCTGCGTCAGCAACCGCACCGTAAGATTTTGCTGGCTCGGCTGGGTGCGATTGTCAAAAGGTCCACGGTAGCCTCAAGCTAATTAACATGAATCTGGATGTTGCGTAAGTCGACTGACGTTGCAGGTACATCCCTTGGCGGTGGCCCAAGCTCCCTCGTTCTGGGCCCTTCTGGCCGGACAAGAAAACGTTGGCTAATCACTGAGGGTGGGGCCGAACAGCGCTGTGTAAGAGAACGACGTGTGGGTCTTGTCACGATCCCGAGTCCTCTCCCAGAACGTCTTCTCAGACGGATGACACTTTAAAGCCATTTTGGATTGTTACGGAAGGGGGCCCAAGATCATCGAAAAGGTTCCCACCTTTTCTGAATCGTCGGTGATGAAGTCGCTCGCCATTATCACGACCCGACCGGGGCATGATGAAAGTTGGCAATCTGCAAGACTCTGAGACGATTAGCAAACGCCAGCTCGTGATGGGCGAGAGATGCAAGAGTCGCTGTCATTGGCAATCCCTCCCGACCTTTTGAAGCCGCTGCTTGCTACGCAGGCCGAATTGAACTGTCTGACGCTAACGAGAGGCAGACTTATAAGTGGGAACTAGGGCGGGGGAACAATATGATACATTTGTAAAGAGAAAAGTAGGAACATAAAAATGGCAAAAGTGTCATCCGTTGATGGCCAACAATTCAACTCGAACTGAAGACCTTCAGAGATAGTGCGAACTCTGTGCCAAACCCACTATGCCCGAAGGCGAAATGCATTTCCCACAAAGTTTCCTAAGAGTAACCACTGTGCACCTGCAGGCAAGAACGCGGGGCAGGAGGGCGAGTGCAGTCTCATTGCTATATATTAGTTACAACGACTTGCTAGGCAGGAAGGGGACTTGAACTCTTAGGAGCCTAAAAGTTACGAGTGTAACTTAAAGATAGTTGTTATTAATCAAAGGGTGGCTGGAGCCTGGGGGCGAGGAAGCAAGATAAAGAATTAGCGAAAAAAAGAAAAAGAAAAAAGTCAGCTGCATAATACATGCAGCACAGCAAAAATATCATCCTTTATTCATAGCCTATGATTTGTTTCGAACTGAAGACCTCTACAGCTAATGCGAACACTACTACGAACTCACCTGCTGCCCGAAGGCGAAAGTGGTTGCTTTCAAAGTTCTTTAAGAGTAGCCATTGTGCATCCCATGGGCAAGAAGGCGGGGCAGGAGTGCTTCTGTATTGTAAGACTATTTCCCTTGCCCGCCCAAACACCACCAACCAGGACCAAATAAAGTCCCATGGGTATCATATTCGGGGGGGCTTATTCCTCCCAGCCATCCAGAAACGCTCCTCCAGTTCTTACAAGCTTCCCAGCCTTCTCTTCCAGGTGATTCCCCGTCACCATTTGACCACACCTAACATGGTGTGATGATCGATGTGTAGTTCCAAGCCCAATCTTTCCAGACACTGGCAGCATCCGCAAATTGATGCTCAACAGGGGAATCCCCATCCAGTAACCCCAATTCTCCTCCACCCTTCAAACGTCAGACACCTCGGTGACAAGACAGCATTTGTAAATAGATGCCATGCCAAAATAACAACAACAACAACAACAGAAAAGTCCACCATTAATAGTAACGATACCAAGGATATATCCCAAGCTTTTTGTCATGCCTGCCCTGCCTGCCTTCCCAACCCAGCTTGCCCTACCCAAGAAAAAAGAAAACCACCCCAAAATTGCACCACCCATGTGACCCAACCAACCAGCAATTCAAAAAAGAAGAAAATCACTGCCTAAAATATCTTCCCCCCGCTGCTGCCTTAGACGACGACGACTCGCCCCCACCACCGCCGTCATTCACCCCCCTCGAAGAAGAAGAAGCCCCGTCACGCACCGCCCCATAGCTGGGTAAACACGACGACGACGACGACACCTCGGCCCCAGAAACAGCCCACGTAGGCCCATTTCTAAAATTACACCCCCTCGCTGCTCCTGCTGCCGACTCCGACACCGCCGCCGCCGGCATGTACGCAGCCTGCTGCTGATGCCGTGCATGGTCTTGCAGCGCGTCATACGAAGACGCTGGGCGGAGCGGTGGCCGGCGGTGATGGTGGTGATGATGATGGTGGTGGTGGTGTTGATGGTGGTGGTGGTAGCCCGATGATTCATATTCAGCGCCGCCGTAGTGATAAGGAGCGTTTGTCGAAGCGGTCGAGGCGCCCCACGGCGCGGGGCGGCCGCTGCTGCCGGGGTCGTACATGTTTTCGTCGAGCGAGGCGTGTCGGGTGCGGTAGCCGTGCATCGGGGGCTCGGAGGGGTAGAAGCTGTCGCGGCCAAAGGCGGACGGCTGCTTGGGAGCCTCACTGGAGCTGCCGCTGCGGTCCGCAGACATGTTCTCTGGCGGTGGGTATGTGGTCGGGTCACGGTGGGAATCGGGCCCTATCCTGCGCCGGCCCTGGCCGTAATTTGCGAGGTTCGGGTTGATGCCCGTGACTGCCCAGGCAAAAACGGCTACGTCTCGTATTGATCGCATCAGCTCTGTGGCTTTAGATTAGGAACAAGTCTCGGTGACGGAAGCGTGGGGTATGGTATACATACGATCAAGAGGAGGCCCACCTGCGGCTTTGACGCATTCTCGCAACGGCATATACTGCGGTAAGAGCGGCGCGCGGAAAGTGTAGAGAAGATCGGGTGAGATGTAAGGCTCGATCGGCTGGACCCCCCACGGGGCCGCGAAGAGGCCGTTCTCAAAGTTGAAGGCGGAAGCCCTCACCGGGTGTTGCGGGCCTGGAATGGGGGGCCGCGCCCTCCGTAGGACCACCACCAGCCCGTCTGACGTGCACGAGACGACAGCCTCGAGTTCGAATGTTTGAGGGGACTGAGGACGACGCCTCCGTGGCCGGGATGCACGGGCACCACCGCTCGAAGAACTCCCTTCCTCGTCCCCCCCCCCATCATCCGCCTCCCGAGTCCGGGCATTTGATACAGCGTCAATGTCCATACAACTGTCCCTCAGGCCTGGGTCCTTGACGTCCACTTCACTCCCGCTCAGGCTGCTCCTGTCGTCCACTTCATCCTCCATTTCATCAACCTCATCCTCCCGGTTGACGACATTATTGGGGTCGACTCGCGGGTCCTTGTACCAGAAACGCAGGTACGCAATCGACTCGTTCGCTTTGGCGCTTTCCAAACACCTCTCGGCTTCTTCGAGACAGTTCGGCTGGATACACTCGTAAAAAGGCTTCTCAAGAAGCTCATCCGGATGTAATCCCAAAATCTGGGCAACGGCATCTGTCGCGTACATCATGGTCAAATTCCTGGTAAAGCGGTTGAGAATGAGCGCCGCCCGTGGCTCTCGCTCCATCGGAGGCATTTTGAACTTGGGCGAGAGGTGCTCGAGCATGTGGTAGCGAGGGTCTCGCGGCGAGCTGGAGAATATCCGCCGTATCTGCGGTGCGTCCCTTGCCCTCCCTAGACGTGCATGTCAGCCCATGATGCAAGGGGTGTGGGGGGGTAGGTGTCAAGTTCGTACTCTCGCTCCTTTCACCCTTGAAGTATATACTCGTCGAGGCCACCAACACATTGTGGACGACGGTAAAGCAGCATTCGCAGCCCATCCATTGGCCGTCTTTGGAGAGGATACGGGCATAGTGGAGGACGGCCGCCTTGTCTAGCAGGACGCCTCTGCTGTGGACGGAACGCGCAAACGGCACCTCTTGGGGATGGAAATAGTCGAACGCGGACTTTCCCCTGACCTCGTCGGGATGGTAGCCCAAAATGTCGAGAATCGAGTCGGACGCAAAGAGAATGTTGGCATCGGGAGTGAGGTCTGGAGGATACTCGAGTCAGCCCGCACTTGGAAATTCTGCCTGGCCCGACCTACTGTGAATGGTCATGAAAGTTTGGTCTCGCGGATCCATGAGGGGCGAGTTATGGCGGGCCGCTCGAACGAGCTGGCCGGGTGTGCAGAAGTGCGGTTACAAGATGCTCTCCATGCGCCGATGAAAGCGTGGTAGCCTCGGGGCAGGAGAAGCTAGTCTCCAAAGGAGGCGCCGAGGCAGGCACAATAACTGGATGGATGTATGTACGTGCAGTGTAAGTAAGTGCAAAAGTGTCCCAGGGGGGGGTGGCGGTCCGGAAAAGGAGCACGACCGTGGTTCCTGGAATCCTCTCTGGTTCCTGGGGTCCGTCCTCTGGGTCGGGAACGACAAAAACGAGGGTCCACTCCTCGAGCGTGCGGCAACAGAGCGTCGGGTATCCCGCGCTATCGCGTCCTGTGCGTGGATGCCCTCGACCGCTGCGTCCGCGGTTTGCCAAACCGAAGTGGCGTCGGACAGAGATCCCGCCGTCACCTGGGAGCGGATGTATCAAATCCCACCCGTTCCACCGCCGGTTGGTTCTGCGGCTGGCGGGGAGGAGAGGGGGGCAAGCTGGCCGAAGGCGCTAGGAAAGCCCAGGGAGGCGGCAGGGTGCAGCAACACACCACTGGAGGGGAAGTCGCCCACTACCTTACTGGCTCGGAGCACCAGGCCGGATCGCAACCGAAAGCGCCCGCTAGGTCGCACTGCGGGCAATGTCTTCGGTTTTGTGCAGCGAGGCAAAGCACCAGAGAGCAGGCCGAGGTGGGCGGTGCTCGCGGCGGGGAGGGCGAGAGACTGCCAGCCGGCGGGTTGGAAGAATGACGAGGTAACGGCCGATGGTTATCGGAGGCCCAGTGGCTGCAGGAAGGGGACCCGTCCTGTTGCTGCGACTGCTAGTATTTATTTCCAAGAGGTCCCGGGTATTCCTTTTGGGGCCCTGGCGAGCGACCTTTCCGTGGACTGGGCTGCTGGACAATTATCGCTATTTTCGAGACGAGAGTGCAAACAGTGCTGGGCCCTCGAGCGTATCCAAATGGGGGGAGTGCTGCGGGAGTGCTGCGGGACTGAGGAGACGGGGACGGAAATGCACCACCACCACGTTGCGGGAATGCGGGATGTATCGGTGGTCTGTGTCTAGAGAGGATGGCGAGATGCAGCGTAAAATTGGTGGCGACGCTCAAGACGAGAAGTCGAGCTTAAGAAAGCATGGAGGGGCCCTGTCAGGTACGGGCGGGACTATCACTTTCATTGCACTGGCGCCGCGGAGGATTTCCACGAGATATGGAGCAGCAGGGCATGGCGCGGATGGCGCGAACTTCGGCCGGCGTGGAGTCGGCGGGAGGGAAATGGGACCTGGACGCAACCTCTTTGGGCGGGAGACAATCCCGCCGGCAGAAGCGCAATTTTTGCTCCCCACAAGGGGCTTGCAGCTGCCGGAGCGGGCTGCCCTAGCCCTGTTTGGGAATCACAGGGAGGGCTGGTGGGTCTGGGTCTGGGTTGTTTGGAGAAATCTTGGCGAGCGGGATGCACCCCAAGAAGCCCCTCAATTCCCAACTTCCGGCTGCTTAAGGATTCGACCTCTCCTGTGCTTCCAGGTTTAGCAGAGTGCCTGGGTTGTGTACCCATGAATAGAAACCACAAGTCTCAGCTGATCATTAGAGCAGCGTTTTCTCCCCATGTAAACATTTGAAGACTAGACAAGGTTCCAACCCAAGCAAGATACCTAAGTAAGCTCCAGAATATCTCTCTTTGAGCCAAGGCCATCAAGGTGTTCAAGAAGGCAGGTAGGTTCCATGGCATGTCTTGACAGCGACAGGCCGCTGCAGGACTAGCCTGTTGGGGTAATTGCCAACGGCACCGCAACTGATCATCCGGAGAAAACAGACCGTCGCTACCACTGACATGACGTCGAAATGTAAAATAAAAGCAAAGGGCAGTCAAGGGGTTTTGGGGGTTGCAAGGTCCACTTCATTCCGGCTTCAACATCGGAAATTCCGCTCAGGGGGGCGCCCAAGAAGCCATCAACAAGCAAGCCTTTGCTCATGGACGGGCCTTTTAGGTTGCCGAGACAAGAAGAAAAAAGAGTACAGAATACGTGCGTACAGTGACGAGGTAGCTCTTGGCAACCGTCTTGCCCTTGTGCGACAGGCCGCCTAGTAGAGAACTAACAATTCGCCATCCTTGCCCAGCAGCCCAAGTAAGGCATGTACGAATGATACCTAGACCTAACTAACCGCAACCGAGAGTCGTCGTCGCACGCCAAAAAAAAAGAAGAAGAAAAAAAGCCCTGTGTTTGATGTACAAAGCGCGGCAACTTTGCTGCCCGATCTCTGGGTCCCCCGTCAGTCGGGGCCATCGAAATTTCCAATTCCGCTCCGCTGCATGATCGTCAGGGCCGGGGCCGGCATGGCTGCAACCCCCCCAGGGAAAATCATTGCCCCACCTCGCGACCCAAACGAAAGGCTGGGCGACGCGCCACTACTGGGGCCCGGCCACGGCGTTGGCATGATGTAGGTCTTGGTCCAGTTACACGGCGACGTTTGCCGTTGACAGCTAACGGCGGGTTGGTTGTTGCTCGTGGCCGATGATCCAGATGGACAAATGCCCTAAAAAGGCGTCTGGTCTGTTCTCTGTCGAGCCCTGGAATCCCCACTGTCTCTCGGGACTGCATTGGCTTCCGCGACGGCTCCTTGGCGTGGGGTTGCCGGTGGTGCTCTTGGCAGGGAGCGAGTGGAGCCCCGAAGGTTTTCGGGACCGCCAGGATTCGGCATTCTCCGTTTTGCTGGCCCTGTTCTGAGCAGCCATTGGCCCGACGCCAGATTACCTCAGCGTCTCGAGATCTGCGCCCTTTGCTTTCCTTCCAGGCTCTGTTTACGCGGCTCGTTTTCCATGCACGCTTCCTTCCCGATTCGCCGGGGCAGCTCGTCCGGACAGCAGCTGGAATGTGGATTCAAGGCTTCCCGGTTAGAGTTCAGCAGGCAAAATCATCGACAATCACTTCCTCTCGCCAAACCTGCTCGTCATGGGAGCATGGGTACCGCCAGGTGACGCCCAGCCAAGCCGAGAAAAGAAAAAAGAAAAACCCTAGAGCCTGTCAGCCGTGCGGCTGACGGGAATTCGGAGTTCCCACTCTCTCAGTTCCCTGGAATCGGCCTTTGCGCGGCGACCTGCTTTAAGCTTGGAATGGACAAAAGCTTCGCCCGTCACCCCCCGTGCCCCGTTGGCGGCGTGTGCATTCCCACTCACGGACTCAACTGCCCGGGTCTGTCCGCGTCGCTTGGCTCCTCATGCCGGTATCCGTTGTGGCATTCCATCTCCAACAGCAGGATATCGAATCGGGGTATTACGATCTTGCAGCTCTGAGATGAGGCGGCAAGTGGATGACGATGGCCAAGTTTCAACGACGGCCGTCCAACGAATGTCAAGGCTCCCATCGTCCCTAACAACACATGACAGTCATAGTCAGTGGGCCATACCCTATAGTCCACCTCTACCCTTCGTCGCTATGTTAAGGGTGTGTTCTCTTTGTCGCCGTTCCTTCAACTAGCTTTGGCTCCTCCGAAGTACGAATACTCCAGTCGGGCTTCTATTAGGAGTTGTAAACGAAAATCCCAGTGTAGCTAGGGACCCTGCCTTGGGAGCATCATATTACTACTCACTTTCATCCATGGCACTTTGGAGGTCAGACTAAGAGCACCTCACCCCGAACAGTCTTCCAGGCCCAAAGTTTAATTACACGGCCATCCATTACGGAGGTATCTAGACATAGTCAACTGCTGCCTGCAAATAGCTCATCCTGTCAATAATAACTCGGTGTTAGACCCGGGTAATAAATTAGAACAGATACTCGTCAACAGCCCTCCCCGTTATCAATTCGAAAACGACCTCGAGTCTCTCGAGAGCAATTGACCGAGCTAAGTTGATTCAGTTGTTTGTAGCTAGATCACGAACTTCCAAAACGGACGGGCAATGCTTGTTTGCTATCTATGATTGCTATGGCCACCACATCCTGAGTGTACAATCATTTCATCAGCCCTCAACGACACAAAGAAATGGAAGATTGCGTGCGTTATGGCGGGGTTTTGAGGAGACCGACCCCCGACACCGCAATCTTGACCTGAGTGTATGAGGTGCCATGATTTTTTTCAAAGGGGCGACAGTATTCCGTACCAAGCAATGAGTTCCCATTTCCATATTTCCTCCCCTTGAGAGCACGAATTAGGTTGAATCATCAATGTAATTAGTTCTTTTAAAATGTGGCCCCCAGCCTTGACCCACAACAACATGCAATTTACCCTAAGCTTTTTAGTACACTTCTTTTACACCGTTTACAACTTCTCATCCCATGAGCCTCACCATATTTTTGCGAGGCGATGACGTCTTGAAGTTTGCGAGGAGACCCCGGACTTTCAGTCTAAAATCGCGTCGCGTGACGCGTCGAGCCTGAAATGTTTAATTGAACGGACCCACTTGGAATCCGATGCCAGGAGAGAACGACCTAGAATTTGAACTCTTGAAGCGGACGGTCCAATTGCAATCAACTTGAACCCAGCTACGGAATCCCTAGATTGCGGTTGGATTTTTGAGCGATCTCCCGATTGATACCCACGTGGAGATTCGGCGTGCGGAGTTGAGTTCCATGTGATTGCCTAGCAGACCAGAGCAACACCAGTGACCAGCTCACCAAAAACCTCCGGCTTCATGATTAGCATCGGTCCCGACCCATTCACTCCCTTACCTTGAGACCCTCCAAAGATGGCTCCGGCAGATTTAGCAGAATGGGAACTCCCACGGCTGCGTGCATCCTTCATCTTCCAAGTATGCACCTCGTCCCTGTCCTAGATCGAGTCAGACACGGCAACACTCACACAGGCAATAGGACGACTACAAGTACCTCTCGTCAGACGACCAATTAGCTAGCCAAGGTATGCATTGGCTTCTCTAGATACCAGGCAGGAGCCAGGATGCGGCTGACTCGAGACTCTAGATCTGGCCGAGTTTTTTGATGTCAAGTTCTACCCCTACAACCCGCCAGGCTCCCCTCCGGTCTTTGCTGCTACAAGCAAGAAGCATGTAAGAACCCAGGCGCGGCTCGCTCGTTCTTGGAAACATTACTCACCCAGTGTTGGACAATTCAAGGCCGTGGTGTGTCGGTTGACCCCGACGACCGACAAGGACACCAACCCATGCGAGATAAAACAACTCATTCGGGACGACGGCGTAAGCCAGAAATTCACCATGTATGTCGCAGGCATTTTGTCTGACCAGGCCATAGGATGATACAAACTGCGCGAGTTGCTGGTCAAGAGACCCCGTAACCCAAGAGCCATGGCTCTGTATCGCCGGCAACGATTCCAACGTCAAGGTGTACAATGTCAAGCAGGGAAAGTTGGTCAAGGTGGGTCTGCAACCTGGCACTCAACTTGAGCAGAGGCGACTAACCCTGGGCAGACACTCGCTGGCCACGGCGGCGTAAGTTGACGGGACCTCCGGGACTTGGACATCACGGCTCACCGGACTAGGGCATCAACGACCTCGCAACTTCGCCGGATAACCCGCTAATCATAGCCTCGGCGTCCGACGACACAAGCATCAGGATATGGAGTTTGGCCCCAGCCCACGAGAAGCAGCCCTGTGTCGGCATCCTTGGTGGCGAGAGCCACTCATACGACTTGTTGAGCGTTGTATGTATGCTTCTGTTCAAAAGCTCATTCCGTATCACCACTAACCGCCACTAGGCTTTCCATGATAACGGGCGTTACGTCCTGTCTGCCGGCCATGACCAAGTCATCAACCTAGCAAGTTTTTTCTTCACCCGAGTTTTTCACCAAATCTCAAACTGACAACCCCGTAGTGGGCTCTCCCCGAGTTCCCGACCGAACACGTCGACGTCCCTTTCGTGATCCACTACCCACACTTCTCCTCCTCCGAAATCCACAACAACCTGGTCGACTGGTAAGCAAACCCCAATCCCCAAAAGCACCACCAAATACCTAACACCCCCCCGTTCCACCTTACCAGCGTAGCCTTCCACGGCGATCTAATCCTCTCGCGCGCCTGCCACGAAGACTCGATCGTGCTCTGGCAGATCGAGGGCTTCTCGTCGGCGGACCCGATCCCGAACCCGCTCGACGCGCCCACGCCGACCGACATGGCCAAGCAGACGCGCTCCTACTTCCACCCGACCCTCTCGCTCTCGCGCCCGGCCATGTTTACGCGCCTGGCCCAGTTCCACACGCCCGACTGCGGCGTGCAGTTCTTTATGCGCTTCCGCATGTTCCACGTCCCCGGCCGCCACCACCCCATCCTGGCGTTTGCCAACGCCAAGTCCAAGACTTTTTTTTGGGACCTCGAGCGCTTCGGCTCCTACCGCGCCTACATGGCCGAGCTGAAGGAGGCCCAACAGCGCGCGGGGAGGCCCCTGACGACGGCGGGGGAGGGCGGGGTGCTGAAGCCTTCGTGGCTGGCGGCGAAGAGGGGAGGAGGGAAGAAGAATACCACCGCCGCGATGGCGGCTGCGCAGGCGACGGCGGCGGTTGTGGGGGGCGATGGGACGTCGAGTCTGAGGTCGTTTGCTCTCAGTAGTGCTGCTGCTGGAGGTGGGGGAGGGGGGGATAAGGACTCGATGGTCTCGGCGAGCCCGGACCCGGAGAGTGCTGTTACGGGGCTGGGGCATAGTCGGGAGACGTTGCAGGCGTGGGCCGAGATGTATGACTTGTCGGATCCCGACCGCTATGTAAAGGCCCATCGGACGCTGCAGATTGATGGCGGGTTTGTTGGGAGGCAGGTGGGCTGGAGCCCAGAGGGAGAGTGGTGCGTGGTGGTTGGGAATGGGAATCGCGCGCTGATTTACCAGCGGTGGGGGAGGGAGAAGGGGGTTGCGATGCCGGCGGCTTGAGTTTCTTTTGGTGTTGGTTGGTAGTTTGCAGGTGCAGGTGCAGATAATTCTTGATTTATTATGCCTCTTTCACACACGGTCCTCGTGAGCTTGTCTAGAATCCCATGGAGGAAAACATTGGCAGCACCGACCCTCGGCCGTCGTCCTCATCTTCCTCATCATCTGTTGGGAGAGACTCGAAAAGTAGCTCATCGTGGTCCTTCAGCTCCCCACCACCCTCCTTGATCCGGCGGAAGAAGCCCTTCGCTTTCACCCGCTGACCAGCCCGCAATTCCTTGCTTTCTCTGTCCTCCGCCTTGGACCTCGGGGCGGGCGGCACGTACAAGTCCCCAACATACAGCGCCACCATGGCCCTCAGCCGAAGCAACTCGTGGTCCCGCGAGAACGGCATCAGCTCCATGACCGTGTCCATGCGCTGGGCGATGTCCAACATGCGCCGCTGTGCCGCAAGCCGGAGGTCGTTCTCCTTGCCACGCAGTCTCAGCTCATGCCGGCTGAGGCCCCCGAGGTGGTGGTCTTCTGACTCGGGCAGCAACAGCAGCCCCCCATCATCAACGACCCTCTTTTCGACCCGCCCGTCGAGATGGTAATCCATCGGCTCGTCAACGTCCATATCATCATCCCCTTCCTCCTCCCACCCACCACCACCCCGCTGCAACCTCTCCAACCCCCGCCTATGCGCAGCATGCGCCGCCTCCATCTCGGCACTGAACAGCGCCACGTGAAAGTCCAACGCGCTATTAGCGCTGATGGTGGCATTCTGCTTGCTGAACGGGTACTGTTGGATGAGGTACTCATAGTACGTCTTGAGCCTAGCCAAACTCTCCGCCTTGCCCTCTTCATCCGCCTCCTTCTTTGCCTCTTCCTCTTCCTCCTCCTCCCCATCCTCCTCCCTTTCATTTTCATCACCCCCCTCCCCGTCCCCATTTAACACCTCCTGCCCCCCCCTACGATGATGATGATGATGATGATGACGGCCCCCCTCCCCCTCCCCCTCCCTCACCAAAATCTCCGCCCCCATCTCCCAAAACCGCTCCCACCGCAAGTCCACCTTGCGCCCGTACACGCGCGCGCGCGCCAGCAGCCCAAACGCCCGCTTCGCCGTCGCCACGTCCCCCTCGGCCAGACACCGCCGCACCACGGCGGTCAGCCAGCCCACGCGCGTTTGGTAGGCGTGTGCGCGGCGGTCGGTGGTGGTGGTGTTGTCTTTCTTTTTATGGCGCGTGTCGGTTTCTGGGTCGTCGTCGTCGTCCGTTGTTTCGGCGTCTGTGGTGGTGTTGGTGGCTCGCCACCCGCCGCCGGTGTCTTCGCCGTTGGTGTCGATGTCGGCGTCGCTTGCCGCGGTACCTCTTCCTCTTCTTCTTCTTCTTCCTCCTCTTGGGGGGTTTGATTCGTCATGGTCATCGAGTTCGTCTTCGTCTTCGTCTTCGTCGTCTTCGTCTTCCGGGATGGAGGAAGGGCGTCGTTTTTGTTGCGCTCCTCCCCCCCTCTCCCCTCTGCTCCTACTCCTACTCCGGGGTGGGCGGTGCGGAAAGCCGGGGTGGGCTTTGGAGGGGAGCGGCTCGTCTGCCGGGTAACCGGCGAGGGCGAACTGCTTGAGCGTGTCGGGGGAGTGCGAGAGCGGGTTGATGACGGCGTCCGAGGCTGCGCGTTTGCGTTTGCGGTGGGGGGTGTCCATTTTCTTGGTGATTTACTTTTCTAACTTGGGATTGTGGGGAAGGGGGTTTGTCTGGTTGTTGTTGATGTGATAAGAAGGGGGGTTAAATGGCGATGAGTTGATGGCTGAGAGAGTTTAACCTTGGCTCAGTGGTGGCGCAATTGTGTAAGAAGGTAATCTTTCAGTTGATAAGCGCTCAATACAGTTCTTGAATCGGATCAGATCATTATTTGCGCGCAGGTTCATAGCCTTGGTGCCATACATTGGCCGTATGTGATTCAGGCGAAGTTTTCTTGTTTGTCTGAAATGGTTGCTGTTTCCATGGCTTCAGAGAAATTGATAAATCTTAGGTTAAGCTCCAAACGCCGCCCCGCCATCGGGTGACAATATTTCTCAAGACAAGAAAATCCGCCCATTTACACTACGATGATTGCATGCAAATAACTGATGGAAACAACTCGTGTTTGTGCCCTCTCCCTCAAACAGCCCTCGCTGCACAAGGCCATGGCCTTGTCTGCTCACCCCACCCCCCTCTTCCAACCCTCGACTCTGCCATCTACCCGTGGTCACAAACCAGGAGAGATAACGAATGGCGTGTTGAACCAATCGCGGCTGTGATGATGTATCTGCACCGAGTCTATTTATGTACAGTTTCTGATGTAGTAGTACACCCGCTGCCTCGCCTTTACTGCTTCCGCTCAAAGTAGACCCATTGGCCCTCGGCCGGCTGCTCCTCAAGTGGCTCCCAGCTAGATAAATCATCAGCAACTGCGGACTAAAAGGGGAAGGGAAGGGCACGTACACCTTGGCCTGAACCATGGTGTGCACCAGGTTGAGCTCGTTCTCGGCAACCTGAACAACCTCCTCAATCAGGCCAGCGCCAATCTTGGTCTCGAGCTCCGAGATTCTGCGATGAATAAATCAGCTTAGGATCCCCTCCGGTCGGACTCTGGGCAACCCACTGGTCGGCCGTCAGCTGCGGCTCCGGATCCCACTTCACCTGCACGACATCGCTGATATCCCTCCTCTCAAAGATGTGCCTCAAATCCTCCCTCTCGGCCAGCGTCCTGCTGCCCTCGAGCTCCGGGCCCTCGTCGATCTCGCCGTCCCACTCGCGGTCGCGCATGTCCTCCTCCTCGGGAATCTGGTGCACCACAAAGGCCTGGCCGCCGCGCTCGATCTTGATGGCCCTCGCGCCGCTGACGGACCCGCTGTCGCCCGACGCGATGTTGAACTGGTCCGGGTGCTCGCTGAGCAGGCTGCGGGCCTTCTCGGCCCACTCGTCGTAGCCGAGCGGGACGACGCCCTCGACGAGGGCCAAGCGCTGCTTCGTGAGGGCCTCGACAGACTGGCGGTAGACCGAGTGCTCGGGCACGGCCTTGAGCTTGTCGAGGGTCGAGGTGTAGAGGTATAGGAGGGTCGAGCGCGGCGAGGCGTGGGTGCTGACGCCCGTCAGGCCCGTCGGCGTGCCCGCTTCGAGGTAGCGCGCCGCAGGTCGCACGGCGGCGAAGAGGCGGAGGGTCGCGCGCATGGTTGTGGGGGCGCCTCAATTGGATGTGGTGGTGTTGCTGCCGCGGAGCGGGAATTCGCTCGGGAGTGCTGCTGCTGCTTCCGACGTCAGAGCTTCTTGCTCTGTGCCAATGGGCGATTCAATTGGATCCTGGGGTTCAGGTGACGTTGCACGTGATTCTGTCAAGCAGCATTCCACTAAGAAAATACAAATCACGGATAAATGCATAGTCAGTTCCTAGCACCAACCTGGAAGTTACGGAAATACTCATCTCCTTCCTTCCCACACCATAAACAGCATTCCCGGAGCTTCAGTGGGATTTCCCGGAGATGTACAGAAACGCGAGGCAGAGAAGATTACCATGCGCACCCTTTTTTCGTGTTTCACAGCAGCCGTTAGGTCCAACGTCATCCGATAACATTTAGTAGATCGACCTGAGCATCTCAGCATCTCCGGGCCAAGATCGATTTCCTCCCTCGGGTCCCGACGCCGTGACGGGCCCATAGCTGCCAGCTGCTCTCAATCACGCTCTGCGAGGCACTGCTACTGGAATAGCTCCAATGATCAATCAGAGATTCCCACAATGTTCTCCTCCGTACCAGCTCTCAAAATACAAGTCCCAGGCGCTGCTTCCCCTCATCATCATCATCAAAGGTAAGAAAAACAAAACAGCCGCTCTACGCGCTAAAAGAACAACAAATCCTCCTCGGCCCATCCCATCCCCAAAAACGCCTCCCTCGCCCCCCTTTCCATCCCCTCGGGCCCACAAACCAACACCATGGTATCCCTCTCCTCGGGCGGCGCCCCAACCTCGCGCTCAAACAACCCCCTATCCATCCGCCCCCTCAACCCCGTCCACCCCTCGTCAGGTTGACTCAGCGTATACACCACCCTACACCGCCCGCCCCCCTCCCTCTCCATCCGCCCCAACTCCTCGCGCAGCAGTATATCCCCCTCGACCCGATTCCCATCCAGCACCACACACTCCGGCGGCGGCGCCTCACCATCACCACTACTATCATTGCTAGCGGCATACTCCTTCACCACCGCCCCAAGCACCGCAAAAACAGGCGTGATCCCGCTCCCCCCACAAACCATCACAAACCGCCTCACCCTCCTCCCCTTGCCATTGACACTACACCGCCCGCCACCCAAATACTCAAACTTGCCCACGGGTCCCTTGAACTCGACCGCATGCCCGAGCGGGAGCGAGTCCAACCCCCGCGTCATCTTGCCCTCTTTATACACCTTGATCAGCACCCGCAGGGCACCGCCACTGTCGTCCTCTGGCAGCGGGGTATAGGCGCGGATGACCGCCTCGCGGGTGACGGGGTCGCGCAGGCGGATGAGGAGGTGTTGGCCTACGGGGAGGCCGACAGATTGAGACTGGGAGGCGGGGAGGGAGAAGGTGAAGATTTTGGTGTCGGGCGAGATGGGGGATTTTTGGGAGAGGAGGGCTTTGCGCCAGGTTTTGGGGTGGAGGAATACTCTTGTTGAGGGCGAGGTTGGTTCTTCCGAAGGGGACAGGGAGAGGGAGAAGGGGGTGGTGGAGAGGGGGAGGGTGCCGATGTGATAGGTTGGCATCATTGCTTTGGCGTTTTCGCTGTCTGGATGGGGGGGGGGTGGGGTTAGGATTGGTGGGTGTGGTGGAGGGGAAAAAGAGGGACTTACGGATGGCTAGGAATTCTTCGCTTATGTCTTGCCCTGCGGCGTTGGTGATGGAGGTGGCGCCGCCTGGGTGGGCGTCGAGGAATTTGGTGCCGTCGTAGACTTGGCCGTTGACGACGAACCATGGTCGGTCGTCGCTGGAGTGCTCGCGGAATTCGTCGACGGTGATGGTGCGGGTGACTTTCTCGTCGACCATGCTGATCTCCTTGGCCGGCTCTTCCTGGGCTGGCGCTGCGTCCTCGCCGGCCATCTTCTCGCCCCAGAAGCCGTTGGTGATGTTGCCCCCTTCTTTCTTGACTCGTTCCATCCAACCGCCGGGCATCAAGGCCGGCTGCGTGGGGTGTTCGAACCGCAGGGAATGCGCCTCCTTGTGTATGACGACCCGGTACCACGGGTTGTTCATCATGCCCAGCACGCTCCAGTACATATCCCGGGGCTGCACCATCATGGAGTCGTCCATCGCCCGGATCATGACATCCCCCGCCTCCTGTAGTCGCGAAAGCGGCAGGTCAATCTCCCAAAAACACCAACAAAAACAACTCTCCCGCCACGCCATGTCCAGCCGCCCACCAAACAGGACTTCTCCGTCCGGCGCCAGCCTGTACAGGTCTTCTGGGTACGAGACGGGCGCCAACATCCACGTCCTGCCCTGGTCGAGCGTCACCTCCAACCGGGTCACCCGCTTGCCCCCGCCGGCATAGGCATACCCCTTTAGCTTATATGTCTCAACAGCACCCCCGCCACCGCCCGTCAACGGCACCGTCTCGCCATGCGCAGGATAGCAGATGGCGCTGTTGGTGTTGAGATCGTAGATGGCATAGCGCTCGTCCTTCCACGTGTCGGGCAGGTTGGCACTGTCCTCGGGGCTGATCATCATAGGCAGGACCCGGTTGTCATAGATGTGATACCAGTTATCGCTCGGCGCGGCCGTGACGATGATGCGCTTCAGCCACTTGACGCTGCGGCCGCCGATCTGGCCCGGGATGACGATCCGCAACGGCTTGCCGTGGTCCGGGTGCAGCGGCTCGCCGTTCATGCCGTGCGCCACCATCATGCCGCGGTCCGGGTCCTGCGCCCAGTTGAGCTTGACCGACGTGCCGTAGTAGCCGTTGGGCAGCTTGTCGGCGCCCTCGAAGCAGACGTACTTGGCGCCGCGCGTGGGCATGGCCCGGGCGAGGAGGTCCGGTAGGGCCACGCCCGTCCAGAGCGCCGTCGAGACGCCTGCGGCGCCCCAGGAGAAGCCTTTGGTTTTGCGGACGATGTTTTGTTCCTTGCGTCGGTTGCCCGCGCATACTAGGGTGATGGGGTATGTGACTTGATCGTAGGTTTGGATGAGCTCTCTCAGGGTCAGCTTGATGGGGTTCGAAACCATGCCCTCAATGGTGAACTCCCAGTCGAGAACCTCGGCATCTTCGACCCGTGGTACTGCGCCATGGTTCCTGACATAGTGCAGGTCCTTGGTTGTGAGGAACCCCTCATCGTAGAGGTCACTTAATGGGGCTTCCACATTGAAGGGGTGGACGCCGGTGAGCCTGATGAGCCGAGGGTCTCTCTCCACGTGGTTGTCGGGAGTCTTGAGGTCTTCGGGTAGAACCTTGGCTGCTCTCGGTGTTGGGGGGAGTGGGTAGAGTCGAGTTGATCCGTCGACATATGTCGGTAGGACGAAGCCTGGCTTCTCGAACTCGTCGAAGTCCTGTATGGGGGGTGTAGGGGGAAAATGCGGGTAGAAAGCGATCGGAGACGAGTCAAGAGAAGGGGTTGGCAGGGATACAACTTCCATCTTGTCTGCGGTTCAGGGGAAGCAACTAGGTAAGGTATGCGAGACAGACACACATGAACAGCACGCAAGATAGAGCGGTAGGTGCAGGTTGGGTCACTGATAAGGAGATCAGACAAGAGATGGCGGATGGGCCATGAAATACCAACTGGCCAAGGGATATTTGGAACGCATCGTGGTCGTTATTCCCCATTCCCCCGTCTCCGGCGTCTTATTCCCGTCCCCCAATGTGGTGAGCATCCTTGCTACATCATCCTGAGGCAGTCTTTGCTTCTCCGTGGCCTCGCCGGACCTGCATGATAACGGCAGCTGACAGTGGCTTGATGACGAGAGCCGCTCTCAACAACGGTCTTAGGCGGTGGATTAGTCTGACTCCGCTGGGCCCGGAAATAGTTGGATAAGGTGGTCAGAAAGAGTGAGTGAGACCTTTTGGTAAGAAGGTCTGTGATTGTCACACAGCGGTACCTAGCATCTCCCCACTGGTGATGTGCGCCGCCCGAGGAGTCCGGAAATCGACGCACTCCATGGTAGAATGCGCTCTTTCCGCGGACATAGCTCGATCAGTGTCAGGCACGGAACGAGCAGTTTACCGCAGTCTTATCAGCTGTTGACGATGATGTGCCACTTCGCAAATCTGACGTCCTGATAAGCCGGCCCACGGAGATGCTCGATCAGCTTGGAGCCTTGGGCACAGCGCCGCAGGGACAGGCGGGACGATCGAAGACGAGCTTCGCACCCAGCCTGGATGTATCCGCTGCTGCTGTAGAATCAAAGGGGGATCACTTCGGATGAAGACGTTCTGTGATGAGGTCAGGTTTATTTTAACTTGCAGCACTTCACCTCAGCGACCTCACCCCCACGCCCCACACCCCACGCATGCCCTGATTTCCCTTTTCCGGCCGGAGATGGTGGTGAGTGGTTCCCGTTATCAGCGGCCCGTGGCTGCTCCAGGTGGGACGGCAGGGCCCGCCAGGGCCACTGCTGCCAAGGACCCAGGCCTTCACCCATCCGCCAGGGGTTGAAGGGGTTGCTTGGCTCCGGGCCAAGAACGCCGCTGCAGATCTAAACCGGCTCGGCCCCGACTGCCGGACCACCGCTGGACCGGCACGTGCCAAGACCCGTGCTTCGGTGCTATCGGCTTGCCATGCTTCCGTCTTGCGCGTGCTAGAGCCGGGTCTCAGCGGCGAAGATTTGGATTTGGGGCGCATGCATCGGAAATCTCCGAGAGGGGTAACGCGGACTTGCTGCTAAGTCGATGTTGTCGGCTGGCCGGGGCGGTTCAATTGTGAGGAAAAAGAATTGAAAAGAAGGAAGATTAAATAAAGAAAAAGCTTGGATGATCGGGACGCGGGCCTGTATACCCGATTAGTTGTGTCGAAATAGAAGAAATCCAAACTCTTCTCGATTCAAGGTTTGTTTTAAAAAGTGGGGGAATTTAGCCAACGCGGAGCGGTTCGCATCTGCACACAGCCAAGCGCTAAACCGCGCCTAATGACCCAATCTTAGGGCGTCATGAGCCAGAATCCACCAAAACCGAGCACTGTAAATCCCGTCACACCGAACCTTCTTCAACTCGCAACCACCGAAAGGTTCCCCCAACCCGACAGCGCGACCGTTTTAGCCCCCCCGCTCCCTCTAGAGACTCCCCGACTACGAGTGCCTCGAGAGGCTGCTTTTGCGAATCACATCACCGATGCCTACTCTTGCAGATGGGGATTGCCGCTTCCGATTCCTCAACCCTTAGCATCTCGAATTCCGAATGCACCGCCGCGGCCGACTCTCTCCAGACTGCATACACCAAGAGAACGGCCCGCCATGGATCGCGCAAGGAGGCGTATGTTTGATTCGAGGTGCACCTTCGCGTCGGTCGAGGTGGCTAATGTTGGTCCCAGATGAGCTGCGCGAGCTGAACGAGAGGGCCTGGAATGGGGAGAAGGGTGAGGACAAATACTCCATCTCTCTGGGCTGTGCGTGGGCCATTGATTGCTAAATCGGCTTCCGGATGACTAGACCTCTTTCCCGTGGGCAAATCCCTCGACTCGACCATGAAAAAGAACACTGCCTTCATCAAGCGTCTGCGTACCGCCATAACCCCCGCGACCCTGAACACGTTCCTCCAGGAGATCAAGACCGTCAGTCTGTCCAAGTACCTCTCAGAAATTGTCTCAGCCTGCCATGAAGGCCTGTGCAGGCTCAAGTCCCCGGGTGAAATTGAGGCCGGCGTGGAAATTGTCAGCGCGCTGCACCAGCGCTTTGGACCCGACGAGTTCACGTCGTACCTCGGCTGGTTTCTCGGAAGATCGATGGCTACACCTGACAAGAGCGTTCTGAAAGCTCTCGCTTCCGAGGCAAGAGAAAAGGAGGAGAAAGATCGGTTGGTCCGACAGCGGGTCCTCTTGCGAGTTGTGACTGAGCTGTGGCTCGTTGACGTCCTGCGTACCCTCGACGACATCAAGCGTCCCGATGATGCCACGAATGGAGCCGCTGGGAAGCAGACAGAGGTGAAATCCCGGGCATCTGCGAAGGGAGGTGCTGCCGAGCCATTTCCTCTTGAAGTCCTGAAGGACCTCCTTGGTCACGACCGGGAGCACGCGAACCTGCCATTGCTCGTCATTTTTGTCAAGGCTTTCAGCTGGGATGTTCTGGGCGTTAGGGCCGCTGGTTCCGAGGGCCGCAAAACCGTCGAGGAAGATGGCGCGACCAGGGCTGGGGACGGGTCCGAGGATCAGGAGGGAGACCCTGAACCGACGTCGGGAGACCCCCCCTTCACTCCGCCCGAGCTGCAAGAGCGCTTCAGGAACGTCTTGAAACGCTACTTCGAGGATGTCAAGAGCCACCTCCTTCGAGACCAAAAGGCCATCTTCAGCCAGTCTCGGAAAAACGCTGAAGCCTATGTCAAGTCGGGAGAAGTGTTTGAGGACCGCCAAGCCAACTTTGAGAAGCAAGTCAAGGCTCAGGAGCGTCTTGTGGCTAACGCACAGGCCATTGCCGACATCATTGGGACCGAGATGCCAGACTTGAAGGACAACGACGATCCTTCTTCTGGCGCAAACGGTGCCATTGGAATCGTCAAGGCTGGCGAGTATCTGCGTGGTCAAGGGGACGGTTCCGGTATCTGGGAGGACGAAGAAGAGCGTCGCTTCTACGAAAACCTTGTTGACCTCAAGGGCAAAGTCCCTAGCATGCTTCTCGAGGAAGTGAAAAAGAAAAAGGCCGATGCAGATGAGCAGGTTGGCAAGAAGATTGACCCCGCGGAGGTCGTTGAGGCGCCAAAACCCACCGACGCTGCCGGCGAGGATCAGTCGGTGGCAATTGCGAACAAGACCATCGGGGCCCAGGTCGATGCGTTGCTCTCCCGGCTACCGGACCTCACGACCAAAGAGGCTATCGACCAGACAGCCATCGACTTTTGTTACTTCAACTCCAAAGCTTCGAGAAACCGGCTGGTCAAGGCGTTGACTGATGTCCCCAAGGGCCGTGGCGATCTCCTCCCGTGCTGGGCCAGACTGGTTGCCACGCTTGGTCAGTACATGACAGACATTCCCAAGGGCCTCGTGGAATACCTCGACGCCGAGTTCCGCAGCCTGCAGCGGCGCAAGGAAAAGGAATTCTTGGGCCAGGTGAGGCTCAGCAATATCCGCTACCTCGCCGAACTGACCAAGTTTGGCATCGTCCCGGAGCATGTCGTCTTCCATTGCCTCAAGGTCAGCCTAGACGACTTCTCCCGGATGAACATCGAGATCATCTGCAACCTGCTTGAGAATTGCGGCCGTTACCTTCTCCGGAATCCAGAGACGTCGCCTCGCATGACTACGTTCCTGGAGACGCTCCAGCGGAAGAAGTCTGTGCAGCACATTGGACAGGCCGAGCGAATGCTTATCGAGAATGCCGTGTACTACGTCGACCCACCGCAGCGCCCTGCAATCCAGCAGAAGGAGAGAACGCCCATGGAGCTCTTCATCCGCAAACTGGCCTACGCGGATTTGACCAAGCGAAACCATAGCAAGGTTCTCAGGCAGATTCGCCGGCTTCATTGGGAAGAAAAAGAGGTATGCTCGTGGCGGCTCTCCCCTTGAGAGACACTATATCATGGTCTAACAACACGTAACAGGTTGTGGCTGTTCTTCACAAGGTTTTCACGAAGCCCGGGAAGGTCAAATATGGCAATATCCACCTTCTTTCAATCCTTTTGAGCGCTATCAACAGGTACCATCCTGACTTCGTCATTGGCGTCATTGACACGTTGCTCGAGTCCATTTCGTTCGGTCTTGAGCACAACGACTTCAAGTTCAATCAGCGCCGTGTTGCCGAAGTCAAGTACCTGGGAGAGCTCTACAACTACAGAATGCTCGAGCATCCCGTGGTCTTTGACATCATGTACAAAATCATGACCTTTGGTCACGGTAGGTCGTCTCCCATTCTCCCACAAGCAGCAGTTTGCTAATCCTCACACTCAGGTGGGCCACCGATGCCTGGCCGCATCAATCCCTTCGATCAGCCTGACGATTTCTTCCGCATCCGCCTGATTGCCACCATATTGGAGACTTGCGGAATGTTCTTCAACAAAGGCGCCGCAGGAAAGAAGCTGGACTACTTCCTGTCCTTCTTCCAATACTACATCCACGCCAAGAATCCTTTGCCGATGGATATCGAGTTCCTTGTGCAGGACATATTCGCCTTGACTAGGCCCCAGTGGAAGCTCGCGTCCAACATAGAGGAAGCCACCAAAGTCTTCCAGCTCGCGGTTGCTCAAGACCAGAAGACCTCGGGGCTTGACAAGGTCATGGAGCAAGACGACGGGTTGAGCGGAGCGTCCAGTGACGACGAGCACGACATGCATCATGACGACGATGATGAGTCGGGCTCCGACGACGGAGACGTAGATGCTGAGGTAGGTCCCCGATTACATTCTCCAAGTTCTTCCATCAGGCGACATGAATTAACTGTATTTAAATTATTCAGGACCTTGAACAGGATCCGTCCTACAACGCTAGCGAGTCTGAGGAGGAAGCCATTGTCGTCACCAGAGAGGAAGAGGAGATCGATCCCGAAGATGAAGCCGATTTTGACCGTGAATATGCCAAGATTATGGCTGAAAGCTTCGAGACACGCAAGTTCCAGCCGAAGCAACAATTCGATATCCCGCTTCCCGTGCGGGCCAAGAACCGTGATGCTGCGAACGGCAGCGAACCGGTTGAGAGCGGGCCTGGCACTCCGGGGGGGACGATGGCTTTCGCCCTGCTGACCAAGAGAGGAAATCGCCAACAGGTGAGCACGGTATCGGGTGCGTTGTATTTTTTGTGTGGTGGCTAAAACGTGACAGGCGCGGACGGTCGAACTGCCCTCGGACTCTAACTTTGCCGTGGCCTTGATCAACCAGCGACAGGCGGCCAAGGAGGAGCAACAGCGCATCAAGAACCTGGTGCTGAACTACGATCTTCGGGAGAACGAAGATCACGAGGGTGAAGAACACTTGGCCCCCCATGGACACAGCATCAATATTCATTCGTATCTCTGTAGGACACGAAAAGCCCCCTGCCCATCATCATCTCAACCGGCTCGAAAGTCGGTCCGGCAAGGAGCGCGGACAGCGGGTCCGCAAGCTTCAACTCAGCGACGTTGACTGGTATGATAACCCTGGAAAAAAGGCCGCTTGAAGAGCGAGAGCAAGTGCCCTATGCTTCACACAGCCGTCCCAAAAGACCGCCCCCCCCCATCTATCGGCGACGCAACGTTTGGCAATCGCCTGTTCGCCGTGTGGCGAGAAAGGAAGAGCATGACTAGCACATCATCGCATGCACTACTTTCGGCCATCATCGAGCTACGGGTTCCGACACACTCCAGCACTGAGCGGCACATCGGGAAGCAAGAGGTTTCTAACAGGACTGCATCGGGCGGCATATAATAGGACTTGATACCGAGGCACCCTGCGATACTTCGATCACATCTATTACGCTCGAGCAGCGAACCCCAGCTCTCGATCACCAGACCGGTGCTCCTGATCTGCTGCAGATAGGTCAGCCCAGGCCATCTGGGACGCAGATCGCTCGACCTGAAAACCTGCCGACATCCGATCGATTCCGCCATCCCGTCGAAGCTACCTGGTCTTGCATCAACTGACTGCAGATACGGGTTTCCAGAAAGAGACGGTTGCCGATGATGGAGAGCAATCCTCAGCAGAACACACAGCAAAACGGTATCGGTTTTCCAGCAGCGAGGATGAGGCGGATTGCTACCGTCTACTAGGCCGGCACAATCGCCACGACTCGCTCACTACGTGGTGCCAACAGGTATTTAGTTGGAGGAACGGCGACTACCGGGAGGAGGCCTGCAGGCTTCGTGGGGAATGAAAAAGCTTGTTGGCCTCGAGGTCAGCAAGCCTCCTTCTGACCACCTTGCGGATGGATGGATGGATGGCTGCTACTACTCGGCCAGACCGGGCCAAAATAGCGTGCGAACGGTACACAACAGATTGCAGATCTTTTTTTTACACACGTTTACTCAGTCCTCGTGTTTGATGGGATTTATCTACACGATTGGATGCTGTGTGACGATGTCGACATGGTATCTAACGAATGGTGTTCCTCGCAAAACCCCGTGGCAACTAACTGGCTACTCAACGGCGGAACGGAGGTTGTCACCAACGGGTATGTAGAGGGAGATGGAGATGCCGCTGAGCCGCCATGTTTATTATCCCGCAAGTGATGACGCACCCAGCCTTCCGGAGGCGGGATCATTCTTTTGGGTTCGCTCCGAGATGAGGTTTGGGGCCTATTCTCCGCGAAGGAAAGTTGCCGCCGCTGTTCCAAACTGCTTGCTGCTTTGCTACCTTGCTATGGATGGTACCCTAACCAGGGGCGACCCACCCGGGAGATCTCCTCACCCCCTGCCTCTGCCAGCTTCCAGAATCTCTTTCCTTGTCCCGGCTGGTGCGCTAACAACCTACGGTAGTCGAGCGGGTGTGTGTGTGTGCCCGGAAGGAAGCGAGTGATTGCTGCTTGCTTGCTTGCTTGCTTGCTTGTGCAGTGCCGCCGCCCCCACATTCCTACCAAGCACGCGTGGTGGTCTCGGCAGATTCGTCTTTTCGTTTGTTTTGTTGGGTTTGGTTACCTACCTGACTTACACCTTCGGTTTTATCAACTGAAGGGTTGTCGAGGGAAGCAGTTGTTGTCATGCAATGCTACACCTATGCAGCGGCTAAGTGGCCCGTTTGCTTTTGTATTCTCTCTCTCTCTCTCTCTCTCTCTCTCGCAAAGACGATTTCACCAGTCTCCCTTCCAACTCACCCCTGTCTTCTCGCCTCGGTTGCGCTGCAGCACGACATCGAGACAGCCCGCTCGGATTCAGCTCGTGGGCTGGTTAATCTACTTGCCGCGGTGCCTCGCTGTTGCAGTGGGCGTTGTCCAGAACCTCGAGGCTCTTAGCTGTCGCCGTCGCTGTCACCCTGCAAGGTGCGATGTGCTCGGACGGGACGGGGCTTCCCCCTTTTCGTCAGCTGTGTTTTCGCTTCTATCCGCGCTTTGTGCTCTCTTCCTAGAGCAAATCCTCCTCCGTCCTTTACTCTTTCTGCTGTGGCAACGCAACGGTTCATCCGATGTCCTTTTTTAAAGGCTGCCGAATGAGCTTTTACCGGGAAATTCCCCAGGGCAAATCATGCTCACTCACTCACCACACGTTTCAGGCTTGTCCGGCTGGCTGGTTGGGACGTTGTGTGTGTGTGTGTGTCTACCATACAGGTCCAGAACATAACCGGGTCATGGGCTACACAACATTGATGCTACTTTGCTCATTCGACACACACACAAGTCTGGTGAGAGAATTCCCCAGTTGTGCACGCACCGGGTCAGAGAGCGCCTTGCGTCGCCTTGCCTGAGAGGGGACGTGAAGAAGCAGCCGGCTAAACTCCATTCATTTACAGATATTGATGTCTCTGCCGCCTGGTCCACTTGCGCGTGCAGCCGATTTCCTCTGGCTGGTCGGCCGGATGCCGAATAGTCTGTAAGGTTGGATGATCGGCGCTGCTGCCGTGGCCATGGCCAATGGCTCATGGCCTGAATCTGATTTGGGGTGTGGTTGTTGCGGTACGGGTAGAGGTTAGGTCATTATCCTCCTCCTACCTGGGCTTGTGACTTGTCTTACAGCTCAAGCTTCCCCGGTTCGCTCCCGCCCTCTTACTTCCCTTGGTTATTCTCTTTTTTTTTCTCATCCCATGAATTTGATGGGCAGGGCACACGCTGCCGTCACACAGCCTGCCTGGGCGCGAGTCTGCCAGTTTCCTGGAATAGAAAATACGGTCATTGCCGGGTGACCTTTTTTTCTTTCTTATACGAAGGAGTTGTTGGTTGGCCTTTTCGCGACCCAGGGCGTCTCGGAAAACGGCTGGTCGACGGCACTGCAGGTAGCCGTTCGCTTGTGCACCTTTCCGTCGACCGCTTGTTTACCGCGCAGCACACGCTGGCTACCTCGGATTGCAGACCGAGAGTCTCGCTTGGCTTCTTTATCATCACCATCGTCTTCTTCTCGACGCCGTTGCCGGTTCCGGGGGTCGACAGTACCGTCCATCAACCACTTCTCCAACCATGGCTGGGGATATTGAAGAAGAATGGCCCGTCCGCGAGGTGAGTGATCCCAACTTGCTACACTTCTGACAGGAAGAGAGACTAAGCCGTCCGTCTGTCTGTCTGTCTGCAGATTGTCTACACCGCCATCGTCGGCGCGGTGATGCTCGCCGCCTTCCTAGAGTGGTTTCTCTGGATGGCTGCCTTCAACTACTGTCTATGGAAGGTGTTTAGGAAGGCCGAGCACTGGACGGTCCGGGTGCTGGCAGTGCTTGTCGGGGTTGTGTTTACCTTGCTCAGGTGTGTACCAAACCTCACGGCTCGATGATCCATCACTAACGCCATGAAGATCCATATTCCTGCCTATCATGATCGTGACCCTACCATTACCCGCCCAGATCGGCCGTATCTGGCCTCAGGCAATGGTCTCGGTTCTCCAGTGGTTTGCTTTTTGGAGCTTCGCCGGTCTCCTGACGATTCCGTGGCTCTTTTGCATCTACCAGATCGTCACACACCAGCTCGGACGGACGAAGCGGATCAAGCAGGTCCTCGACGAGGTATCCGCCCCCAAGGTTGTCATCGTCATGCCTTGCTACAAGGAGGACCCCGAGATTCTCGTCACTGCTGTCAACTCGGTTGTCGACTGCGATTACCCGCCCTCCTGCATTCACGTCTTTCTCTCCTTTGACGGCGACCAGGAAGACGAGTTGTACCTCAACACCATCGAAAGCCTTGGAGTCCCCCTGACGCTGGAGTCGTACCCCAAGAGCATCGACGTGTCGTACAGGGGGGCGCGCATCACCGTCTCGAGGTTCCCCCACGGCGGCAAGCGGCATTGCCAGAAGATGACGTTCAAGCTCATCGACAAGGTCTACCACGAGTACCTGCGGAGAAACGACAACCTGTTCATCCTCTTCATCGACTCAGACTGCATCCTGGACAGAGTCTGCCTGCAGAACTTTGTCTATGACATGGAGCTCAGCCCAGGCAACCGGCGGGATATGCTCGCCATGACGGGCGTCATCACCTCGACGACACGGAAACACAGTCTCATCACGCTCCTCCAGGACATGGAGTACATCCACGGCCAGCTGTTTGAGCGGACGGTCGAATCCGGCTGCGGTGCCGTCACCTGCCTCCCCGGCGCCCTGACCATGCTCCGCTTCTCGGCCTTCCGGCGCATGGCCAAGTACTATTTCGCCGACAAGGCCGAGCAGTGCGAGGACCTCTTCGATTTTGCAAAGAGCCATCTGGGCGAGGACCGCTGGCTGACCCATCTGTTCATGATCGGGGCCAAGAAGCGGTACCAGATCCAGATGTGCACGTCGGCCTTTTGCAAGACCGAGGCCGTGCAGACGATGCCCTCGCTCATCAAGCAGCGCCGTCGGTGGTTTTTGGGCTTCATCACCAACGAAGTCTGCATGTTGACCGACTGGCGGCTGTGGAAGCGGTATCCCATCCTCGTGCTGGTGCGGTTCATGCAGAACACGATCCGCACCACGGCCCTGCTCTTCTTCATCATGGTCCTGGCGCTGATGACGACGGCCAAGGCGGTCGACGACCTCCCCGTCGGCTTCATCGCCATCTCCCTGGGGTTGAACTGGATGCTGATGATCTACTTTGGCGCCAAGCTGCGCCGCTTCAAGATCTGGCTCTACCCCATGATGTTTGTGCTCAACCCCTTCCTCAACTGGTACTACATGGTCTACGGCATCTTCACGGCCGGCCAGCGCACCTGGGGCGGCCCACGCGCCGACGCCGCCACGGCCGACTCGCACACCACAGCCCAGGAAGCCATCGAGCAGGCCGAAAAAGCCGGCGACGACCTCAACATTGTGCCGGAAACCTTCATTCCGGCAGCCCAAGAACGCAAAGAGCTCGCCGACGAGGAGGACGAAGAGACAGCCCACATGCCCAGACGGAGAAAGAGGCAACAGCAGCACCAGCACCAGCACCAGCAGCATCAGCAACCCACCACCACCACCACCACCCGCTTCGCGACCACCACCTTCACCGGCAGCCCCACCCACACCCGCTCCCGCACCGTCCTCCTCCAACCCCCAGACCGCGTCATCGGCAAGTTCGCCTCGCCCGAGCGCACCCCGTCAGGCTGGTACCAGCACCCAGACGACTCGGCCGCCAGCATCGGGTACAACCTCCTCTCCCCCTCCTCTTCCCAACCACCGCCTCCCATGCCCCCCCACTTGAACGCAAACCACCACAATACCAACCGGCCCGGACTACATAATCACCGTGATTCCTTCGACAGCACCTTCTCCGCCGGCAACAATAATCTCTCCTCCGTCTACATGCCGCGGCGCGTGGAAAGTATCATGGGGGAGGAGGACAGGCGGAAATATGAGCTGGCGGCGCAGGCGAGCAGCCACCAGGCGGCGGCGGTGGTGAATGCGGCGGCGTCGAGGGTGGTTTGGCAAGGTGGGGGGGGGCACCCGCCGCCGGGGAGGGTTTATGAGGAGGGGGTTGTTTTGGGGGATGACTACTTGGATGGGACTTGTTCTTCTTTGGGGGGTAGTTCGGTTGTTGAGGGGTCTTTTTCTTCTCCGCCGGATTTGTTGACTGGTGGTGGTAATAACGGTAACGGCGGTGGAAGGCAGACGTCGTCGTTTGCTACGCCGCTGCAACCGCCGCCGCCGCCGCAACCGCCAGTCACGCACACGCGGTCTGGGAGGAGTCCGTTGGGGAGGGCGAGCTGGACGAGGCCGGTGACGAGGGATGAGGTTGAGTTGGAGATGGAGGAGGGGACGACGACGACGACGACTCGTGCGGAGGATGGTCGGGGTTTGGAGATGGGGGATGGGCAGGGGCAGGGCCAACGAGGGGGCAAGCAGCGCGGTAGTTAACTTGAGGGCAGGTGGAGGGTTGTCTTTTATAAATTCTGGGCTCGACATACTAGGGACCGACCGCTGGGTTAATGTTCATCTAAAAATGTGTGTGCTTATTCCCTTTCCAGGTTGTTACTATTTAACTATTTAGAGGAGGCAGATACCACATGGCACATGCAGTGCAAGGGGGCCGTGTACTGCCTGTGCATGGCAAGTAGGTAGTGTGTGTAATCAGCATAGACAGTATGTATCTTCTCTCGTGTTGTCTCTCTTGCCCGTGCAAAGTCTAACTTCCACAAACATCAAACGTATGGAGATTTGAAGTATATACGGAATAACATCCTGGCCGTCACAGGAACGATAACCACCTGCCTGGGCAGCCAAAACAAGTCCTCTGCTGGCAATCATTACGTACTGGGGTCCAACACCCGTGGGTCCCCGAGGCTGGGCATGACAAACAGCACGTTTGTGGTGCGGCGCAATTGGGCGCGGAATCCGAAAAGCAATCTTGTGCTTTTTGCTGGTCCGGATTCTCCGAGGGAATCTATTTGTGTTGGGCATCCATGCTGGATAAGGTAACGTTAATACTAAATACTTGGCGGCGATGGCCGTGCCAACCGAAAACAAAGCCAAGTTTGTTGGGCAATGTGAAACCGTCTCTTCGAAACTTCCCATGAGATGGCGGCGCAGATGATGGCGGGGCAACTAACAATGTGAAAAAGTGCGGAGGGGCTCTGGCTTGGCGACGTGTCGGCGGCGGTGTGTTAGTGAGTGATGAGCGCTGTCGAGTGCGGCAAAGTTGGCTCAAGGTGGGGTGATAGACGCACACATGGCGTAAAGACACTCAGTGTGATAAGAGATTCGAAGAGTTGTTATCGCGCAACCCCTCGCTTGGCAGGGCAGGAGCGGGTTTGTGACCAGACAACACCTATTTCTACTCTACATTCTAAATCTAGATTCTCAATTGATAGTTTGAACACAAATCTCCAAGTGGGCTGATCCGCCGGTCTGTTGAAGGGCGTGAATAAAAAAGCCACAAATCTGTCCTGTGCACAGCCGAACACAGCGTGCGGCGCTTCCATCTCGAGACAATCTCTCGAAGCTTCTTTTAGGTTCTGGCATGGCTTGGCTTCAGCGCCGACACCCAGGTGCGGGGTTAATAGGCGCCCCATAAGGCCCATGGAGGGGAAATCCGGCTTCTGAGCAGCAGCAGAGTCGGGCACCTAGGTCTGATTTTTTTTTTCTGCTTTGCATGCCATCTGAAACTCGCCGCTTTGCGAAAGACAACTACAGGAATCCATTTTCTGCACGCCATTATACCGACTGCCAGATTCTGCATCTGCACAGACTAAACACCGCATACCTCGTCGACCCTTAAACTCCGCTGGTGCGCTCCTCTCCTCGATATCCTCGTCCAACGATCGATTTGTTTACAAAAGACCCGGATCCTATTTTAGTGCCCCTCACATCCCGCCCAACATGAGTGTCGTTGGTAAGTTGCGCTTCCCGGCCGACTGGCCACTGCCTTGCCGGAGGAACACTGCGCTGACGTTGCATGTGCGCGCCAGGTGTCGATTTCGGTTCCCTCAACACCGTCGTCGCTGTTGCGAGGAATCGGGGTGTTGACGTGGTACGTCGTCCCCAAGATCCAAGATCCCCACTACTACTTCTCTGCTATCGCACTCAACGCGCGCGATATCCAAAAAACACACGGCCGGAGCTATCCACGCGGGCGCACACAGACTGACAGCCATACCCTACAGATCACCAATGAAGTCTCCAACCGGGCAACTCCGTAAGTAGCGCACACCGTCCCACCCCGAACCCCAGCTCGCGGCCGGCGCCTAACCTTGCACAGCTCCCTTGTTGGCTTCGGGCCCAAGTCCCGCTACCTCGGCGAGTCCGCGAAGACACAGGAGATCTCCAACCTCAAGAACACCGTCAGCTGCCTAAAGCGCCTCGTTGGACGTTCGTTCAAGGATCCCGATGTCCAGATCGAGCAGAAGTACGTCTCGGCGCCCCTGGTCGAAATGAACGGCCAGGTCGGCGCCGAGGTCTCGTACCTCGGCCAGAAAGAGCAGTTTAACGCGACACAGATGGTTGCCATGTTCCTCAGCAAGATCAAGCACACCACCGCCACCGAGATCAAGCTCCCCGTGTCGGAAATCGTCATGAGCGTGCCTACGTGGTTCACCGATGGCCAGCGACGCGCCCTGATCGATGCCGCCGACATCGCCGGCCTCAAGCTCCTCCGCCTCATCAACGACACAACCGCCGCGGCTCTCGGCTACGGCATCACCAAGCTAGACCTCCCCGCCGCTGACGAGAAGCCCCGCCGTGTCGCCTTCGTCGACGTTGGCTACAGCGACTACAGCTGCTCCATTGTCGAGTTCAAGAAGGGCGAGCTGGCCGTCAAGGCCAATGCTTACGATCGCCATTTCGGTGGCCGTGACTTCGACCGCGCCCTTGTTGAGCACCTGCAAAAGGAGTTCCTCGGCAAGTACAAGATCGACATCTTTTCCAACCCGAAGGCCCTGACCCGCGTCTACGCCGCTGCCGAGAAGACCAAGAAGGTGCTGTCTGCCAACCAGCAGGCGCCCCTGAACATCGAGTCGCTCATGAACGACATCGATGTCCGCGCCATGATCACGCGCCAGGAGTTCGAGGCCATGGTTGAGCCCCTGCTCAACCGCATCGACGCCACCCTGGCGCAGGCTCTCGCCGAGTCGAAGCTGTCCAAGGAGGACATTGATATCATTGAAGTTGTTGGCGGTGGTAGCCGTGTGCCGGCCATCAAGGAGCGCATCCAGTCCTACTTCAACAGGCCCCTTTCCTTCACCCTGAACCAGGATGAGGCCATCGCTCGCGGCTGCGCATTCAGCTGCGCCATTCTCTCGCCCATCTTCAAGGTCCGCGACTTCGCCATCCAGGACATCATCAGCTACCCCATCGAGTTCGCCTGGGAGAAGGACGCCGATATTCCTGACGAGGACACCAGCCTCACTGTCTTTAACAAGGGCAATGTGATGCCCTCGACCAAGATCCTCACCTTCTACCGCAAGCAGGCCTTTGACCTAGAAGCGAGGTACGCCAAGCCCGAAGGCCTACCCGGCAAGGTTTCCCCCTTTATCGGCCGCTTCTCGGTCAAGGGAGTCAAGGCGACCGGCGGCCCCGAGGATTTCATGATTTGCAAGCTCAAGGCCCGCGTCAACATTCACGGCGTATTGAACGTCGAGAGCGGCTACTATGTCGAGGACCAGGAGGTGGAGGAGGAGATCATGGAGGAGAATGGTGAGAAGAAGGACCCGGATGTGAGTATTTTTATGCAGTCTGGAAACAACCCCTCATCGGTGGGCCCTGGGCAGGTGGACGCTGGCAACCCGGAAGAAACGTCTCCGAGAGGTTCAAAACGTCGCAAGACCGAGACTCCTGCATCTGGCGAACCCGAGGCTGCGCCGAATGAGAACGAGATAAGAAACGAGCTAACCACTGAATCATCGCGAAAGGCTATGGAGACAGACGCCAAGGACGACAGCAAGCCCAAGACCAGGAAGATCAAGAAGCAGGTCCGCAAGGGCGAGCTGCCCATCGTCAGCGCTACACAGTCACTCGATACTTCGGCCAAGAACGCCGCCTCGGAGAAGGAGGCCTCCATGGTCATGGAGGACAAGCTGGTCGCCGACACCGAGGAGAAGAAGAACGAGCTCGAGACGTACATCTACGACCTCCGCAACAAGCTGGACGACCAGTACTCCCAGTTCGCCAGCGATGAGGAGAAGGAGAAGATCCGCGAGAAGCTCACTACTAGCGAGGTAAGTTTAGCTTCACCCTAGCATGCTCCACGGAGGAGAGCCAGGGCGCTAACAAGAAGTAACAGGACTGGCTTTACGACGAGGGCGACGACGCCACCAAGGCCGTCTACATCGCCAAGATGGAAGAGCTCCGCGCACTGGCCGGCCCCGTCGTCCAGCGCCACTTTGAGAAGGTCGAGGCCGACCGCCAGGCGGTACTGGCCCGGGTGGAGGCTGAACGGGCCAAGAAGGCGGCCGAGGCCGAGGCCCGCAGAGCTGCCGACGGGCAACAAGAATCCGCGAATGGCGGCGCCAAGGACGACGAGATGACGGATGTCGACGCCACGCCCAAGGCGGAGGTCGAGGAAGCGGGCGACCCGTAAAAAAGGAAGGATAATAATATATCCTCCGGGGGGGAACAGAACACCTCCCTTCGCAGCTTTCGGCTTCTCCGTGTTTCCTTTTTTCTCTTCCGGTATGTGAATTGCGAGGGCACAAAAAAAGGCCCTTTGCAAAGGGGGTGGTGGTCTTTTGATAGATGGGTCTCTCATAGGAATACGAAGCGAAAGCATGTGTTGGGCGTCTTTTCACGACATTGTGGTGTGTGTATGAGGTTTTTTATTCTTTCCTTTTGAGGGACGTGGGAGACGAGACAAGACATGACATTTCATGGGAAAGGGGGATGGATTGGAACGAACAGATGCAGAAAGAAAAGAGGTTTCATGACAAACAGAAAGAGGTAGAGCAGTTCGTTGTGAAAGTTTTTGGGGAAGGAGCTGGGAAGTAATCGATCGAACCAAGACTGGAACTGCTTCGCTTGCTTTTTGTTTTTTGATAGCTTTTCATTCATTCATTTTGCTGGCTGGCATAGAAAAGTAACGGGAATAGACACCAAATTGCATCCATCATTGTACCCTTGACACTTGACCTGTTGGATAACCAGTTGCCTCACCCGTTATGATAGGCATAGGCCATCGAGTACTTCATAGGCAGGCGAGGACGTGGATGGTGGTGTCATCGGGAACTCATTACTCCAAGAGTATCACAGCCGAACAGAGAGAGAGGCATGAGTAGAATCTGCATGGCATAGCATAAGATAGCTAGATTTGGATTGGTACAACAACAGCAACAAGAGTGAGGTAAAAACGGCAGCACCAGCTTTCTTTCTCCATCCTTGACACAACTGACCAAACAACAGCATAAAAAGGCTCAGTAAATATAAAGCTCCCAAAACTTTTGTTTCTTTGCTTTTTTTAGTGTCCCCCCCCCCTCCCCACCTTCCCCCCTTACCCCCTTTTCACCCCACTTCACTTCTCTCTCTCCCCCCCCCGCCAGACCTACCAGACCTACCCTACCTACTACGCCACATCAAACATGGGCTTCAGCTTGACAATGAGCTGCCACTCGTCGTTGGTCACCTCGTCGCGGTAAAACTGCTTCAGGCAGTTGATGCTGGGGCGCGAGATCTGCGAGTAGAGCATGTCCTTCTCCTCGAGCTGGCGGCCGTACGTCGGCTGGCCGCTGCCCATCTCGATCTTGACCGCCACCGAGGGCTGGCCCTTTTTGCACACGGGAATCTGCTTGTGCTCGCGCTCGATGGAGGTGCTGTAGAAAATGTTGATGTTAGTGGGTTGTTTTTGGTTAGAAAAGGAAAAAAGGGGAAAAAAGGAAAACGTACACTCTGCCGAGGGCAATGACCTCCTTGAGACCTGTGGTGGGGTTGGGCTTGACGACCGAGATGGGGGTGTTGATTCGGAGAGCACCCTCGACGACATCAACACCGATCACGATGGGGTTGGTCTTGTTGAAGACGGCCACGGGGCTGAGCACGCAGGGGAAGACGGCCAACATCTTGGACTCCTCCTTCTTCTTCTCGTTTTGCTCGTTGATGTGCTTGGTGAAGGCATCAAAGAGATGGTAGATGATGTCGGCCGTGAAGATCTTGATGCCCTGCTCGTCGGCGTACGCCTGCGCTTCCTTGTCGACCTTGACGTCGAAGCAGAGCATGACGGCGTAGTCGGCCGCCTTCTCCAGCATGGTACCGCACTGCATGACGTCGCGCTTGAAGACGGGGCCGATGCCGACGTTGGCGACGGGGATCTTGCACGACTTGAGGAAGTCCAGCAGGGCTTCGAGCGAGCCGAGCGTCGACGCCTGCACGCTGACACCGCGACCCGACTTCTCGACTCTGCTGAACAGGCTGGCGAGATCGGACTCGACCTCGTCCTCGAGATCCGACTCGTCATCGTCGGGGCCGACGACGAGCAGCCGGGAGCCGGCGATGGCACCCTCGAGACCGGGCGCGCTGATCTTGACACCCAAGGCGGCCTTGACCTCCTTGTTGTGTACGTACTGCGACTTGAGACGGAGTTCCTTCAGCGGCGCAGGGGTGAGCAGCGCTCTGATATTTGTCTTGATGACACCTTCTGTACCGCAGACCATGATGCGGTCGCCTTCCCGGAGGATACCGTTGGACAGGATGACATCGATGGTCATACCGAAACCTTCGATAGCCTTGACTTCGAGGACGGTCGCCTGGACCTCGGAGAGGTACATGAGCGAGCCAACCATTCTCTCCTGGGTGAGCTCGATGATCAGCTTGAGCATGTCGGGGATACCCTCGCCGGTGTGGGCCGACGTGGGCACGAGCGACACGAATTTGGCCATGGACTTGTTCTCGTAGAACAGCTCCGAGTTGAAACCCTGCTCGGCAAAGGCAAGCTTGGTCTGCTCGAGCCGGTTCTTGAACTCGTTCTGTACCGCCTTGTTCTGCAGCGCCAAGCTCTCCTGGAAGCCGTTGTTATCGATCTTCTTCCAGCCGTACAGACGATCGATCTTGTTGAGCGCGACGATGAAGGGAGTCTTGCGGTCACGCAGCAGCTTCATGGACTCGAGAGTCTGAGGCTCGAGCCCGTGCATGATATCGACGACCAGGATAGCGATGTTGCAGAGCGACGAACCGCGAGACCGCAGGTTAGAGAAGGACTCGTGCCCGGGGGTGTCGATGATGAGGAGACCGGGCACCTTGAAGTCGAACTTCCCGCCGCGGTTGACCACCGCCGTCTTTTGCTTGATGGACTCGACGGGGAAGTAAGTGGCACCAATCTGCTGAGTGATACCACCGGCTTCGCCTTCCTGGACGTTGGTCTGGCGGATCTTGTCGAGCAGCTTCGTCTTGCCGGTATCGACGTGCCCGAGAATACAGCAAATGGGCGAGCGCAGGTTGTCCTTTGACCGAGCAGCCAGCGCGGCCTGGTGGGCCTTCTCGCGGCGCTCAGCAGCCTCCCTCTTCCTTTGAGCCTCGGCGAGTCGGGTCTGGGTTGTCTTCTCGTCCTCCTCAGACTCCTCGTCTGAGTCCTCTTCTGAGTCCTCCTCAGATTCCTCCTCCGAGTCGTCCTTGGCGGCCTTCTTCGCCTTACCACCGGCTTTGGCCTTCTGCTCGGCCTCATCATCGGTATCGGCGTCCCAGCTGTCCTTAACGTCCTCCTTGTCCGACTCGGCGGCGGCCTCCCAGTCCTCATCCACGCTGTCCTCGGCAGCGGCCTTCGCGGCTTGGGCCTTCGCCGCCGCCTTGACCTCGGCCTTTGCCCGGGCGATACGAGCCTTCTCCTCGGCCTCCTTGGCAGCGGCCTCAGCCTGCACCCGTGCCCGCTCGGCCGCCTCTGCCAAAACTTGGTCTTCGTCGATCTGCGACAAACGAATTAGCTTTTGGGCACGCACATGTGGATAACATAAGCTTACCTTGGTCCGACCACCTCGTTTCCTCGAGTCGGCCTTCTTCTTCTCCTTCTCCTTCTCCTTCTCCTCCCCGGCCTCGCCCTCCTCGAGACCGCCGACCTTGATGCCGGCATCGATCATCTGCTGCAGCTTCCGCTCATTGCGGGCCTTCTCCTCCTTCTGGGCCTTGGTCATGTACTTGCCCTCGCGCTTGAGCTGCTCGATCCTCTCCTTTTCCTTCTGCTTCTTGCGCGCCTTTTCCTCCTCCTTTCGCTTGAACTCCTCTACATCTTGGCGCTCCAGCTCTTCTAACCTGGCCTTCTCCTCGGCGCGTATGCGAGCTGCCTCCTCTTGTTGGCGCCGTAGATCCTCCTGTTGCTTCTGGAGGGCTAGAAGATGGGGCGGAAGCTTCTTTTTCTTGCCGCCAGCATCGGCAGCGGCGGGGGCCGCGGCGGTCGTGTCGGCCTTCTTTTCCTCGGCGGCGGGCTTCGCGGGCTCGGCCTTGACAGGACCACCGGCCTTCTTCTTGGCCGCCTTTTTCACACAGGTGTTAGCCTCGGTGAATGGTGTAACTGGGGGGTAACGAATTGGCATCCTACCTGCTCCTTCTTCCGCTGCTTCTCCCTCTCCTTCTTCAACTTCTCCTTCTCCGCCTTAGTCAACACCTTACCCGATGCATCCACCTCTTCGTCGTTCGCGGCAGCCTTCTGGTGCTGCTGCTTGCCCTTGCCGCCCTTGCCCTTTTTATCCGGCAGCGCAAACTCGTCGTCGGCGTTCGCCTCCTCGGCTTGCTTGGCCGAGAGATCGGGGAATGTTGTCTCGGCAGGCTGTGCATCACCGGCATCCTCGACGTCGTCATCGGCCAGACCCTTCTTCTTGCGCTTCTCCTTGTTCTTGCGCATGAGGTTCATGAGACCGCCGCCGCCCGCGGAGGCCTCCTCGTCTTCGGCGGGGGCATCGGCTGTAGGGGCATCGGCGCCGGCCGGGGCGATGCTCTCGCCGAGCTCGGCCTCCCAGTCGTCATCGCCCTTCTTGTTGCCTCCCTTCTTTTTGGGCGCCATGGTGAATCGCGGTTCCGGGTTGTTCTTTATGGTGAAGTATTATTCGGGTCCTGCGAGGTGCTCCTGCTCTCTGTTCCAGGCAGTGCAATTCGGTAAAGGAATGTGCAAATGCAGCGACTTGTCCGCGGCTCTAGAAAGAAAGAGCGTAGGAAATTCGAGTCGGCACTAGGGTTCGTGGTCGTGGCGAGGATAAGAGGCACGCAGCAAAAAAGCTAGGTAGGGGCTCCTCGGTGGAGGTCAGCGATGCCTGGCACTCGATAGGGCTTGTGGGGTCCCCTGCTGTGGGTGGGCTTGGTGGGCGAGTCTTGCGGGACAGTGAGAAGCCCAAGGCGATAACGGACCTTATCGGGCTTGGCTGTCTAATTTCTAACTATTATTCCGTACTTTCTTCTAACTAAACAATGAACAGCTCCTTTCTCACGTCAAAGGCCGCGAGATGAAGTATTTTGAGAATCGCGGATGCCACTTGAGCCAGCTGAGACGCGACATAATCTAGAGAAAGTCCCTGAGAACCGCTTGCTCCAGGAGGCTAGATACTTGGCGGGGGCTTTTCTGTTTTGTCTTGTCGTCTTCGCTTGAGGAGGGGCAAATGGAGAAAGCAACATTGCAAGCGGGGTTTTGTGGGCACAGGGCCCGAATTTATTTTGTGGTCGCTGAGCCTGTGTGCCGAGGTATATTACGGTTCATACAAAGGTGCTGTAAATTGGCATGCTGTTTGGGTGTATGTTATCGGTCCCATACATGAAGTTACGGAACAACAATCGCCCCCTAATTTCAGGGGTGTTACTACCACACCCCCGAGACACACCCTTTTCCACCCTTTCCCTAGCCTTTCCCTCATAAAGCAGGCAAGAGATAATACTCCAGAACGTCATATGCAAGCCGGAAATATCTTGCGTGGTCTCCCTCGGCGGCCCACTCAGCAGTATGCTGTCCGCCATCCAGCTCCCTCAGCAGCTCGATGAATCTCGTCACATGCTCCTGCTTGACCACCAGACGCTCCAGCGCCCTCTTCTCCAGACAGCGCTGCAGTATGTCCCCATCCACATGCATCTCCAACCCATACGCCAGCCGCGGCTCCGGGTCCCCCTCCCGGCCGCCATGATGATGACCGTGTTGCTGGCGCGTCAGGCCCAAGGCAAAGGGACACAGCTCCTGGCTGCCGAGCGCCATGTTGTGCATGAAGCGCAGCAGCCGCCAGGCCTCGGCGCTCAGCAGGGTAAACTGGTGCAGCGAGCCGTTGAGCGAGACGCCCAGAATCTCGGCGTCGTCCGCCGTGGCCGGCAGCCGGCCATACCGGGGTCTGCGCCGCTGCTGCTCCCACAGCGGCCGCGTCCTCCCGCGGCGGAACTTCCTGATGGACGACAAGAGTTCGGCCTCAAACACCACCTCGCACTCCCTGTCCGGCGTCTGCCACGGCACCCACAGGCCCGCGACGCCGCACTCTCGGTCCGCCACGAGGATGATGCCGCCCGCGGGCTCCTCGAGCTGCGGGCCCGCGACCTCGATGAAGTCGATGCCGTTCCGCCTCCACGGATCGACGTGGCAAAGCCGCGTGTTTTCTTGGTCGGTGTCGAGGTTGTCGAGCACGACCAGGGACTCGCGGCTCGTCAGGGCCACGAGCTTGCCGTTGGAGATGCGCAGGCTCGTGGCCGGCGAACCCAGCGCGAAGGACTTGAGGGGCTTGAGCCTCTTCTGGCCCGTGTCCAGCACTTCCCAGTACACCGTCTGGCCGGCGCAGTAGATCAGCCCTTCGTCGTAACCGACGACCGAATACATGGGCTCCCCGACCTCTTTTCTGAATCTTGTCCAGTAGCGGAGTCCGCCGCCGTCCTCTGCCGGTACTTTCTCGGTCGTGACCACGATGAGACGGCCACCCTTCGTGGAGACGAGGATGAAGTTCCAGACGTTGCCGCCCCTTCTATAGTTCCACTCGGCTAGGCCCAGGATCCGGTCACCTTCCTTCCCCAAGCCTGTGATGCAGGCTTGGGGTTGTTTGTTCCTGTCGGTCGGCCTCCCGATATCTTCCCCAGTGTCAGGGTTGATGAACATCAAGGTAGGCCCTTGTGGCTGGTTCACCGCAACAACAAGACACTGCGCGAATTGGCAGTATATCACTCTGTTGGGCGAGCCCTCGATCGGGATGCTCCGGTGGACTGGCCCTGGTTCCTCATGCATCTCTGCAAGCAATATTCTCGAGCCGGATATTATGAGAATGGGCGTGATGCCATCCTCGGACGGCATATTCACGGCTGTGGCGAAGTGCACCGGCGGCGCAAGCGCCTCCAGTTTGCTAGCGTCCACCGGCCAGACCCGGAATTTCTTCTTGAGCTCGACGCTGTCACCACGGCGACCAGTATGTGGGTCAACGTGGATAGAGACGAGGTTGTTGTCGCAAGAGACGAGTATCGTAGGATCGGTTGCGCCAGCTTGATAGCTACAACGGACATCTGCCGTCGTCGTGCCGAGCTTCTCACAGTGGATGGAAACAGAGTCGGCAGTGTCTTTCACCGTTATCACCTCTCCGCTCCGGGTGCCCAGAAGGATGGTATCCCGGACCGAGGTGATGGTTTCGATGCCTTCAACTAAGGAGGGCGGGTGGAGGCTGAGACTCCCGTCCTTGTCCGACATGTCTACATGGCGTTAGGCATGGACGAGGGTATGAAAAAGGGGCCGAAGTGCCTTGGGGTGAAGGCAGAACCGGGGGGGGGGGGCTTACACTCGGTCAAATTTGTAACTTTCAGGCCGTTGAAGGGCTGTTTCAATGAGCCACGGGCCAGACACGTTTGGGAGCTCTCCCGGATGCCTGCCAGGATGGTGCAATCGGGGCCGAGAGACAGACAGGTAACCTCCCCATCCACGTCGATCATTTGGACGTGCACAAGTGCGAGGTGATCTAAATCAATCCTGAACACGTGGATCTGGAACTGAGCGTCCGTATGCGCCGAGACCGCAACGCAGTCGTCCAAGACGCAAGCGTCTGATACTGACGCACTCAAAAGGCCCGGCAGAGCCTGACAGGGGAGCGAAACGCTGCTTCCAGGTTAGCACTTTCTTTGGTCGTTGTCCCATGCGCAGTCGCCCATACCTCTGATGTTGAGTTACCAGTACAATGGTCTGTCTAGTTATCTGTATCGTCAAGTGACCAGAATCCACCAGAGCCAATGTGGTGGATGTCAAGTCATACGGTATCGTTCCCGCGGCGGGTGTTGTGGCACTAGAGAAGTCACTCCACAACAGCAGAGCTGTGGTAGAATCGGGCATGGAGAGCAGTAGCAGGTAGCCACTGAACGAGGACGGATCGCAGAAGGGCAGAAGCCAGGCCTGTTTCATGCCAACCGCGTATTCGAGATCTAAGCCGATATTCGCTTTCAGGCCGTATCTGTACTCTGTAATCGAGCCCTTGCCCGCGCCATCGCAGGTCGCAAATATACGGTCCGGTTTCCGAGGTTTGGCTTGTTGCCACGGAACCATGGTTTTGTCTTTGTGGCTTTCTTGGTGCCATCCTGTGAAGTCGTCGGTGGCTGTAAGGTCGACAACCGGTGACCAGTTTGGCATGGTCCCGAGAAGCTCAACAGGTTGCCGCGGAGGGATCTGCGTGGAGTCAGTTAGTGCGTCTACAACAAGAGAGGGGGTTGGCTTCTCTGCACCTTCCAGTACCCTCCCGGACCGAAGTCGCTGCCAAGAACCAGTACATCCGTACTGTGGTCGAAAAGACAGGCAAAGGCGTTCGATATGTTGCAAGGAAACGGATCCATGAGGGTGTTGCGAGCAGATTCACCGTCCGGGTCGATTTCCATGAAGACGGCCACGCCATCTTCCCGAGCGAGATAGAGACAGTCACGATTCTTGTTGTACGACTGGAGACGAAAAGGCCTAGCCCACGCTGCCCACAGCGGCCGGTGACGCCCCCGGTGATTGATGGTCGGAGGGGGTGTTCCGATCTCGACGTTGACGAATTTAGGCGGCCCATGCAAGCACTCGGTGCACACGGCAATCTGATCAGGGGCTATAGCGATGAAGGCTGACTGGACCGTCAGTGGGATCAGAAGCAGGGGCATTTGGTACTCGACAGGCATTCGATGGCCTTGCTTCTCCTCGGCAAACACGGCCTTCAAGTCGTTGCCCAGCCCCCACTCGTAGATGACGGTCCTCGATTTGCCATGTCTGACGATTACGAGCAATAGGATGATGTGGCCATCATCCCCCGGCCGCGGATGGAGAAAGGTCATCTTGTGTATTACACCCCGTACGCTGCGGAGGCGAAAGGACCTAATCGGATGCAGAGGTTCGTTGGCGAGGTACCTCTCGTTCAGTTGCGCATGAGACTCGAGCTCGTAGACGGCGAAGTAGTCTGCAGGGCCTGCCAGCGCCATGTAGCGCGAGCTTGGGTCGATGGCCAAGTGGAATCCCAGAGGTCCCTTGATGTGCTTGGGGCTCCCAAAGCGCGAGGCAACAAGTTTGGGCCGGCCGTCGGCCCCTGGCCGGACGAACAAGAAGGCATTGTCCCCGCTCTCCAAAACCACCATCAGGAGCTGAGGGGGCAATTGAGTGCCCGAAATAGGCCGCCTGGGCGACGACGACAGGCTGAACGGGCCGGCGTGGTCGTCCTCGGTTTTGATGGCCGATAGGGAGGATGGGTCCACGCATGCCTCGTCCTTGAGCTCCGGGATAACCAAGGAACCGACTACGCAGGCATTTCGAATGCGGCATCCGAAGTCGTTCTTCCGAACGATATCTTTCAGGCGTCCGTCTTTCCGAAGCTCGCAAATTTGAACGAAGTGGTGCTGGTGGTCCAATGTCAGCCGCAGCGGGAGACGGGTAAAGCAAGACTCGGCACACTTACTCCGATGAAAGCAATATCGTTGTTCTCGGGGGACCGAAGCCTGATGGGTAGGATGGAATTTGCAAGCGCGCTCTCAACGACGGTCCTTGTGAGCAACCCGCATCGTGGGGGCTTTAGAGGATCCTGCTTTGTCGGCCCCTTGGGTCCTGCTTTTTGGGATTTCAGAACAGCATGCAGATCGACCGTTTCGGTCACCCATTCCCCGTCTCGGAGAACATTTGTCTGGAAGGCCATGGGGAGTCGTGGTCAGATAGGATTCTATCTGAATGGTCGCTCGTGGGGGCACTTCCCTTCGAAGATAGTAAACTCGGATCCCTCGAAGAATGTACAAAGACTAGGAGGGCTGCAGAAGTAAACAGAGAAACGGGGCCTGAGACGCAGACGCTCCAGGCTTGGGACGAACGGAGTGGGTGTCGGTGACCTGCGTGCGTTTTGCTTGTTGCCTGGGCTACTTCAGACCACCTGCCTCTCACGCCTCTATCCGCTGCTGCATGCAGGTCCTAGCTGCGCAGCATGAGTTCCAGGTTGACGATCGCGTTAGGTTGGGTTGCCGCTAGCGTCCTCTCGTGTATGTGTGTACCTGAGCGGCAGTGCCAATTTTGACACCATCGGTGAAGTGCATCACACATGAAATCCGCCGAAAAGAGTGTCTGGGTGTTTCCAATTCGAATCTCGGGATATCGCTCTGTGTGTTGCGTCGGGTTTGTGCCTTAGGTAACAGAAGTCGAACCGGCGAGGTTGGCGCGGGGCAAATCAATCCCCTTCAAGTTTTGGTAACTTTCACCCGACCTCATGGAAGCAGCTAACGGACGGGAAGGCCCCAAGTCCTCAGCCCCAACAGGTTCCAACTGCTATGCCAAAGAAAAAAGAAAAAGACTAATTGTACCGTGACACAATCTAGCGCGCCGGCTGTCCCTCCAACAATATGGTACCTTTTGTGTCCCATGCGATCGATCACTTTTTTGACGCGAGTTCGACTGCTTGGTAAAGCTCTTGGCAATAGAACCATGCAGTTGCTGTACTAACACTGTAATGAAGCCGTAATGAAGCTGTGAGTGCACAGATAAATATTGTATCAACGGCTAATGCTCTGTAATAAAATGTAATCTGTACGTGGCCGGTAGCACTTCCATTCAGCCCCTGTCCACAACAAGGGTACTCGCGTACCAAGGAACAGCACGTTACTCCGTACCACCACCTGGGGTAGCACCAAGTGGCATTCATCACACACGTCTCTACGAATATTTCAAGAAAATTCAGGCACTCTCATTGCCAACCTGCAGACTGGCTGCAAGAATAAAGTACTCATCATTCCCTTAGCTTCTGCCCGTCCTCACCACGCTCCCGGTATTCTTGTCTGGATCCAGATGTGGGTCTTAAACTGAGACACGCGGCAGGGAAAGACAGGGTCAAGTTTCTGGACAGTCACAGAAACAACAGCAAGGGTCAGTCTTTGCGATTCTGAAATGTTTTCTGAAATGTTCTCAAACTCATAAGACGGACATCGACTAGCTTGAATCGCAAAACAAAAAAATAAAGCCGGAAACGAAAGAGACAGCTTGGGAAAACACGCTGATCAACATCGACGACGCTGTTGGCCTAAACATGGACGAGCCGCATCTCAACGAGAAGGCTGCCAATCACAACGGCGTAACCGATCCAGCAGACAAAAAGAAGACAGCCATCCTCAATGCATGCAGGCAAAGGGACCTCGGTGCTTTGAGAGAACATGCCGAGTCGCCAGGAGGCTTCTTGACCGACAGCATCCGCCAGCAGGCATGTAAGTTCTCAACTTCTCAATCGCCCCTGAAGCTTTCTCATGTGAGATATACCTCGTGCTCACTCTCTCACACCAAAGGGCCGATACTCTTGGGAATTCCACCGAGTCATGACAAGACAGAATCCGACCTTGACGGGGCTGCCACGGCTCCCTCATGGGAAGCCCTCCCTCACCACAAAGATGAAGACCAAGTCCAGCTCGACGTCAACCGCGCCTTTATCTACTACCCCGACAGTACGCTGTGAACCCCCTTCCCATTCCTCCCTTCTGTTCTGCCCCAGCTAACCACCCGTCCTCCCCCTCCCAGACCAAACCGAAGCCCAACTCAACCATCAAAAATCCCTCCTCTCCACCCTCATCGTCTCCCTCCTCCGCACCCACCCCTACCTATGCTACTTCCAAGGCTACCACGACATAGCCCAAGTCCTCCTCCTCGTCCTCCCACCGCCCCTCCAACTCCCGGGCCTAACCCACCTCTCCCTCTTCCACATCCGCGATTTCATGCTCCCCTCCCTCTCCCCGGCCATCGCCCAGCTCCGCCTAATCCCCTCGATCCTCCTCCTCGCCGACCCCCCACTATGGCACCACCTCTCGACAACAGAACCCTTCTTCGCCCTGTCCGGCACCCTGACCATGTACGCGCACGACATCACCACGCTGGGCGAGATCACGCGCCTCTTTGACGTGCTCCTCGCGCGCGACCCCGTCTTCACCGTCTACCTCTTCGCCGCCATCATCCGCTCGCGCCGCGACGAGCTGTTTGCCACGCCGCGCGACGAGCCCGAGATGCTGCACAGCATCCTGTCCAAGCTGCCTGCCCCGCTGGACCTGGAGGGCCTGGTGGGCCAGGCGAAGCGGTTGGAGGCGGCGTTTCCGCCCGAGCGGTTGCCGGTCTGGAAGGGGGGGGTTTCGAGGTGGAGTGTGCTCAAGACTGGGAGGAGGAGGAAGACGAAAAGGACGGCGGCGGTGGGTGATGATGATGGTGATGGGCTTGGGGTGGAAGGGGTGGAGCAGCAGGGGAGGGTGTGGTTTGAGAAGCAGGTTGCTGAGCTGCGGTGGCAGGAGAACAAGGATAAAGCGAGGAGGTGGGTTTGGAGGCATCGCCGGCCGGCGAGGGCCGTTGGGATTGCGGTTTTGGTGGGTGTGCTGGCGGTGCTGTTGCGGAGGGGGTCGTTGCCGGGGCCGTTGGTCTCGGGGTTGGGCTATGTGTCTGGGCTGTTGGCGAGGTGGTGGCGGTAGATGTGTGTGCTCGCTCCTCTTTTGTTTTTTGTTCCCATGGGATCAACGAGGCTTCGTTGACGATAAGATGCTGGCGCCATGGAATAGGACGTGTAGGGATCAAATGTAGATAAAAACCCCAGGACTGTATTCAATATTTGGTATCCCTCAACCCGCGCACCACGTCACATCAACATGTTATCCTGCCATTTTAACCCGGATCTCTCTAACAACAGCAGTAAAAGATAACGACAGCACCAAACCCAACCTACAACGCCCCCCCAGACCTCCAGACTATCCAGCCTCCTGATAACTGGTCTTCAACGCCTCGAAATGCTCCTGCTCCTCGTCCGCCAGCTTCCCGTCCACGTCGCTAATGATGGTCAGAATCAAACTGTAGTTATTATACAAAAACCGCTCCCGCTTCCGCTTGTCGGCCCCAAACAAAGCCTGGCTCGCCTTGGTGAGGAACACCTCGACCTCGGTCCGCAGCCGTCGCAGGCTCGCCACCACCGGCTCGTCATCCCCGCCGGCATCCGCACTCAGCGCCAAGACGCCGTGCAGCAGCTGGCCAAACCGCTGCGTGACGACGTGGGGCGCGGCCGACGCCGCCTTGGCCGACGCGGCCGACGCGGCGCGGGTGGGGAGCGCGGCCGTCAGCGCGCGGACCGACTCGCAGTGGGCGTCCATGATGCTCTGCAGGCGCGGCCACAGCGCCATGGCGGTGCCGTTGATGTAGCCGTCGGCGGCGGGCACGCGGCGGCGCTGCAGCTCAAAGGCCGAGTGCTGGTTGAGGCGGACGCACAGCAGCACGCCCAGGCCGTCGTGCGTGTCGGCCACGAGCTGCCTCGTGAGCGTCTGGCCCAGGGCAAAGGCGGGGTCAAAGATGAAGTTGAAGTGCCGCGAGATGGCGGCGAAGGAGAGCGCGGGGCTAAAGAAGGACGCCAGAAACGTGTACTCGGCCGTCGCGTTGTCGACGAGGGCGATGTTGAAGTTGCGGAAGGGGACTTCGAGGTAGTGGGTGGATTGGTCTTCTTCGGCGAGGTACGAAGATATGGCGAGTTGGTTGGTGGTTTTGAGCACTTCTATTCTCCGCCCTAGGTTGAAGGCGTCGTGGGGGGCACCAGCCATCTTGGAGCCCGAGAGGACCGTCGTTCTTCTCGACGTCTCCTCGTGGCCGAGCACATCGTTCTTGTCGAGAAGGTGGAGCTTGAGCTTCTCCAGCGCCTTTTGGTAGCGGGTAAACTGGTTCAGGTAGTACCAGCGCATCGTGTTCAGGTAGGCCTGGCAGATCTCGCCCGCCAGCACGGGCTGGTGCCGGTGGAGGAAGGAAAAGAGGTCCTTGAACCTGAGAAAGTTCTGCTGCTGGATTATCTGGGCATTGATATTAGGCGATCTCAGCGCCTTGATCTGGGTGACGAGGAAGTCTCGTATTCGCTCGACGGCCTGGTCAGGTTAACAGCAGCCCTAGAACAGGCGAGGAACAGTAAAGTGTAAAGTAGGTAGGTACCTTGAGGACCAGTTTCTCCATCAACGGCCCCACATCCGCCAGAGCCTTGCTCTGTGTCTGTTGGGCGCTCTTCTTTTGCGCGGTGGCTCTTTTATCCACCTCGGCGAGGATCTTGACCCAAGCCTCGTCGATATGGCCTTCTGATATCTTGGACACCACCATGGGCGACACACTCAGCTCCTCCACGGTGGGCCCCAGGGCCTTCTCCACGGCCTTGCGGTTTTCTAACCTGACATTCAAGGTGGTCGACCGGGCTTGTAGACTCTCGATATCGGCGGACACGGCCGCCAGATCGTTGCGGAAGCTGGTGAGATTGGACTCGACCGAGCTCAGGATGTCGTCACATGCTCGGATGGATCGATGGAGGTCTTCGAACTTGGCTTTATCTCGCTCGACTATTTGGAGGCTATGAGTACAAGAAGTGAAAGCCGCACGGGCTCGGGACGACCTACAGTCTTCTACAGTCTGCGGTCTGTACGTGTCTGCCGTCGTTCGATCGGCACCGCCCCCGGCGAGCTCGCGCAGGGAGACGCCGCCAAAGTCAAAGTCAACATCCAAGTCATCCTCCGTGATCCTCCCCGCGCGGTCTTCTTCCGCCGCGACTGTATCCGGCAGGGGCCCGAGAAGTCTGGCCAGCACCGCCTCCGGGTCCGGGGCGTCGCCGACGGTCGAGGACTGCTTCAGGGCCGAGCCATTGATCCGCTTCGACGCGCCGAGGAGCGAGGACGAAGAGTCGTTCGAAACCAGCGAAAGGGAGGACCCTCGCGGCGAAAGCCCGGGTCTCTGCGACGTGAGGTACGGGCCCCGCGCACTCGAGGTCCGTCGAGGGAGCGGCGACTGCGCGCGGCTCTGGCTGTTGGGCGGCGACGGAGTGCTTCCCGGATGCTGCCCAGCGAACCGGTCGAGCCACATGATGGATCACCACTTTCCCGCGGTTGCCCTGACCAGCTTGCGCATCCGACCTGGATCTGGTTCGTGTCGTCGTGTTTTAGTGTTTGGGGTGTCTCCTTCGAGGTCTCGGGGCTGGCTGACGACGTGCTTGTCGGAGGGAGCGCGGGTGGAAGTTGCTTGGCACCTGGGGGCAGCTGGTTCCGCTGTGAATGGGGCAAGGCGATTTGGGACCACCCCCCAAAAACAGCGGACTGCTGATTGGCCGATGAGAATGCCAGCTCTCGAGCTCGAATGTGGGGTTCAAGATGAGATTCTGACGGAGACGACGAACACAGTACACAGTATCAAAGCCTACCACAAGGCGGAGCGCAGTTCGACATCTCAAACTCCGGCACAACCTACTTCGTAGTAGTCGTGACTTGGCGAACTGAGCGCTATGGGAGCGTGATTCTAACAACTAAATTCCCCAACCGTAAGCTAAAATATATCTTCATATGACAGCTCGATCTAGGGGCACGGGACCTAATGCCAGCACCTATACACACTGTGTACATCATCCCGCCTCATGTGCCCTGGTACCTAGTGTCCGAGTCTGCTGCCTCCAGCTTTTAGAGCGTCCCGGGTTCTGCTAGGCACGAGCTAGGCTAAAATCATTCTACACCAGTATTCATCAATCTGTATGGTGGCCAGGTGGTGGCGGGTTGACGGTGCAGGAGAATGGGTCCAGAGCACAAAGCCCACCTCAAATTTGAAATTTAGTGGTCAGAGTTCGGCAGGCGCCAGGCTGAGGGGGGGCTAACTTGGCGGGGAAACGCTGCCCTTTTTTCTTCGCTTCGGCCGCAGGTCATTCAAAACCACAATTTTCCTCCCGCCATCCCCCCTCTCTGGTTACCAACCTTGCGCTTTCCACTCTCTCCTCTTTTGGGCCATTCGACATCTTCTTAGGCACCGTGGGCCTCAGCTTTTTCTTCCGGCAGACCCATTATTCTTCCGAATCCATCCAACATGTCTGAGGAGGTGAGTTTTGTCCCTCGCTTGCCTGTTTGCTCGATTGGGCGATGAAAACCACCCCGCACTGTCTGGCGCGAGCCCCGCGATGCCCGTCGGGAGGGCGCAAATTGATCGTTTCCTTGTGGTCGCCGCGATAGGCACTCAACAACACGCTTTCAAATTTCCAATGCCCGGCCTGTTACTAATTTGATGGCCCGTAGCACGCCTTTGACAACGATGCCGCGGGCGATTCCGGTGCCTCGTTGACCTACCCCATGCAGTGCTCTGCCCTGCGGAAGGGCGGGCACGTCGTGATCAAGGGCCGCCCCTGCAAGATTGTCGACATGTCAACCTCCAAGACGGGCAAGCACGGCCACGCCAAGGTCCATCTTGTCGCTATCGACATCTTCACGGGCAAGAAGCTCGAGGATCTCAGCCCCTCGACCCACAACATGGACGTTCCCAACGTCAAGCGCACCGAGTACACGCTGGTAGGCATCCATACAATAACAGGTGGCTTTTCAAGGCCTAGCTGCTAAACTCGAACTCAGATTGATATCACCGATGATGGCTTCCTCGAGATGATGACCAACGATGGCGATATGAAGTCGGATGTCCGTATGCCCGACGGCGAGGCTGGTGCCAAGATTACCAAGCTCTTCAAGGAGGACGAGAAGGAGACCCGTAGGTTTCGATCTGTCCAAATCCGAAAACGCAGTAGCTGACACAGGCACTCTAGTCGTTACCGTCCAGACGGCCATGGGTGAGGAGACGGCTATTGACGCCAAGGAGGGCAGCAACAAATAAACGGGTTCAGTTCGATTCAAGGGGGGAGTGGGAAGGGAGTTGGGAGGTGGAGTGGCTCGGCTCGTGCTCGGCCATGGCGAATATGACATTTGTTATCGCTGGGTCTTCTTCGCCGGCCGAGATATATCGGTTGATGTTTCTTGGGCTGTTCTGGGGACCTGAGTGTCCCTCGGTTGCCTAGCAAGTCTATCTGGGCCCGGTATAGGACGACAGTCTTCTGCCACTGCATGGAACTGACGTCTGCTTTCTTGCGCATACCGCTTTTTCCCGTGCCGAACTGGTTTTGCGGATTCCAAAGATAGCTTCGCGGGCCGCGAGACACCGTCGGATAGAATCAGACACTTTCGGGAGGCTCCCTCTACCATGCCGGTGACCGAATACTGCATAAAAATTATTGTGATCTGTCAGCTGAAGATTTCTTTACTACCTTATCTACCTACACATACTGGACGACGGGAAATAGTTATAATAAAGAAAGCAAAAGGCGGTTGCAGGAAACGCAAAGGGGGATTTCCGGGTGGGTAGAAGGTAGGTAATATGATAAATAGGTACCTGGCTGTTGACGGCGACAGACACTGAAACTCTACATTCGGGACAATTCTGTCTCGATCTAATTCAGAAATTGACCAAAGCTCGGACACCTCTGTAAACTTCCACCTTTTTATGCAAACGACGACAAAATCGAAAAGACATGAGCCAGCGCCGCCACCACCGCTTCCCGCGCGGCGAGACGTGCTCGGACTGTCCCGCTCGAAGATGGTACCTCGAAAACGGCCGGCGGTATTGTGAAAATGGCCATCAAGTCGAGGTGAGCAGCAAAGTCTCCTTCAACAAACCAACCGACCCACCAATTCATTCTCTTAAGAGGTTGGTTGACTGACGGGGGAAAACAACAGGGCTACGTCCAGTTCGACATTGACGAGGACGACAACTTTGGCAAGTCGGGCCGCGTCGCCCGCAAGCAGAAAATCGCCCGCCGCCGCGAGCGCAAACACCTCGCGGGAAACGAGGCCCGCGAGCTGTACCTCGAGTGTCTGCAGCTGCTGCTGCGCAAGCAGGTGCTCTGGCTCGTGCGCACCAGGGGTCTCCACCCGGAGCTCGAGGCCGTGTGTCGTGACTTGTGGCTTCTGAGGGTCAGGGCGTTTCCGGGGTTGGAGAGGGGGGGCAAGGATGGTGGTGGTCTTGAGGGGGGGGGTGGGAGGGATGGTGGTGGTGGTGGGAGTAGTGGTGGTGGAAGTGGAGGAGGAGGGGAAGGGTTGGAGATGTTTAGTTCGCAGGTGAAAGTGGAGGAAAGAGATGGGGACGAAAAGGTTGAAGAGGGGACGGAAGGAGTGGGTGGAGCGAGGAAGAGTAAGAGTTGGGCCGGAGAGGTTTGGTCGCTTCCTGGGCCCATGGATACGCTGGCGTTGGTGTATCTGGGGTGTGTGCTGCGGCAGGAGCCGGTGAGGATCGGGGATGTGTTTCGGTGGGCGAGGAATAACCAGATGCCGTTTCTTGCGGCGGTGAGTGCACGGTCTCGGGTGGTTTGGGATGTTGTGTTATTACTAACTGCAACGGCAGATTGACTATGTGCCCAAGGAATGGCGGGACCGGTTACCAGGCTGGGCCCATCACTCTCTGCTGACGAGATATGCCCGATTCCACGGCAGCGAGCTGCACAGGGCTGTCATGGACTTGATGTTGGGCTACCAAGAGAACCACGGGATGGTATTTCCCGCGATACCGGCACCGCCGTTGCTGTTCCTCTACCTGAAGGACCTAGCCCTTCCTCGTACGCTCACTCCTTCTGGAATATGCCGGTCATCACCAGAGGCTAACCCATGGTTACAGCTGAGGTACACCCGTTTGCCCAAAAGACCTGCCGTCTCCTTGAGCTGGGCTTCTCCTTTCCAAGCAGAGGACCTCTTACCAAACGATACATGCTGCTCGACATCCCCGAGGTCCTATTAGTGGCGTCTCTGGTCGTGGCCACAAAACACCAGTACCCTCTCGACGGCGTTGAGCGGTTCCCCTGCGACGCCAACGATCCACTCTGCCTTCAGATGGATTGGGCGGTCTGGGAGTCGGAATTCACGAAACAGCCAGAGAAGAAGCCCGGGATTCTGCAATATGAGCACATGGACCCGCAAGAGATATGGTCCATGGATAAAGGGGAGATGAACGAGCTGCTGAACTGGTTTCAGGAGACACAGATCGAAAAGAACCCGACCGGTGGGCCTGACATATTGGCACTTGACGCACGACACAGCTAACTGTTCCAGACGAAACCGAAGTCGATCGTCTTTTCCCGCTCCAGGACGTCCCGCCACTACCAGAGATAGCCGAGTTCTCACAGGACGAGATTGAAGCCAGGATGAGGAGAGTGCAGGGCGCCATGAAGAGCGTCAGCCCACGGCCAGACCATGCGGGTATGGATGAGGGTGTCAAGGGGCTGGGTTCGGACTACCAGTGCTACAAGGACGTTGAGGAGATGGCGGGCCCGGTCAAGCGCTTTTACGAGGTGGTTGCCGAGGTTGCCGGTCTATCGGTGCGGGACCTCCTCCGAGCAGTCTACAGCCTTGAGCAGCTTCTTCTGGCATGGCAGAAGAAGGAGAAGCGTCGACTGAGGGAAGGGGATATGTAAGATGGAGAATGACGGGAGAGATCACAGCGGAGGAGGTACCGTTTTCGGGTTGGTTGATGTGACACACAGCACTGGCGTAGAGATATTGATAAGCCGATTCATTCAAAAGAAACCCATCGCGGCCTTTGAATTGGGAAATTGGATTGGGAAACCCGATCCTGTTCTAGGACCGTTTCTCGAGAGAAGAGAAATGGCATCAGAACCAGGGTTCGGGTTGACAATCGATGCCACCGTGCGTGAGACAGAGATGCACACTGTATATTCTGCTGCCTCAAATCTATGGCCACAAACCCTAGGCCACCAGCAGCCGTCGATTCTAACCCCCACCAAAATTTACGGGCTTCCTGCGAACTTTCCCGTCAACCTCACCAGCAAGTCCACGGAAATCGGTCAAGAGTAAGCCACCGCTCCCACGCCCACGCTATCGCACGAATATGTAGACGAGATGCTGACTCGCATTTCCACCGACAGTGCAGATCTTCGTGAAGACCCTCACGGGTAAGACCATCACCCTCGAGGTCGAGTCCTCGGACACCATCGACAATGTCAAGTCGAAGATCCAGGACAAGGAGGGCATCCCCCCCGACCAGCAGCGCCTGATCTTTGCCGGCAAGCAGCTCGAGGATGGCCGCACCCTCTCCGACTACAACATCCAGAAGGTCAGTTTGTGCGCACGAGACGATTTGAGTCGAAAGGCCGCGGGAAACAGAGGGGAAGTGGGTGGCAAAATGTGGCCAAGAGGAGGAACCGCTTTCGCTCTGGAGGATGCAACCGATCCCGCGGCCCGGATTTGAAATGGGGAGATCGAGAAGGGACATTCGCAGAGCTGACATTTTGACTACAGGAGTCGACCCTCCACCTTGTCCTGCGCCTCCGTGGTGGTATCATTGAGCCGTCGCTCAAGGCTCTCGCCTCCAAGTTCAACTGCGACAAGATGATCTGCCGCAAGTGCTACGTAAGGAAACACCTTCTGGTCGGTCGGTTCCGGTGGCTAATGCGATATCCAGGCCCGTCTCCCGCCCCGTGCGACCAACTGCAGGAAGCGCAAGTGCGGCCACACGAACCAGCTCCGCCCCAAGAAGAAGCTCAAATAAACGGTTACTCTCCTCGGTCACGGTCGTCTGGCGTCTTTCGGGTTTCTCGGCATTGCATCGTTCTGCAAGGGTTGGCAGGGGGGTATACGGCACATTCTGGCTGTACAATCCGGATGACCATAGCTCAAGACTCCCGACCATCTAAATTCAACTTGCATGACTGTAATGGTGAACCTCTGTCTGATGATGTAACAAGCTCCTCATGATTTGTTTCCAGATGCTGGCGGCAAAAATCAATCACGTGACTCTTAAACCGTGTGAGTCGTTACCTTATTGTCATTCGTGTGTGGCCTTCAAGTGGGTCCAACATGCATCAAGCCGCCGACGAACAGCTGTCGTAAGCTCCAGCTTCCAGCTTCGAACACCTTGACGACCTGCCACTGCCCTGCACCACAACCACACACCTCGCCGCTTTGGCTAACAACCCCGCCTACCCGGGTCGTGAATATCGAAAGACACAACCTATAAAATGTCAAGATCAGGGTACGACGCCGTCGTAGACGTCGACGACGAAGTCAGTTCCCTCCCTGTCCCTCTCCCCCATCTCCCCTCTCCCCCACCTCACTGACCCCCCCTTTAGGGCGACCTAGGCCACACAGACCTCCAAGAAGACCTCGAATTCCACAACTCCAACTTCTCCGAGTCCTCCCCAGCCCTAGGCACCGGCTCGGCCCGCCACAACAGCAAATCCACCACCCGGGGCGGGGGGGGAGCCTCCCCGTCCCTCCTCCTCCCCCTCCCCGCAACGGCCAACAACAACACCTCATCATCATCCCAATCCGGCGGCGGTGGAGGAAAGCGATTCCTCTGGACGCTCTCCTTTTACGCGCAGTTCTTTGACGTCGACACGTCGTCGGTGCTGCAGCGGTGCTGGGCGGCGCTGTACCCGCGCGCCAACTTTCTCGATGTGCTGGAGGGGAACCCGGATCTGTACGGGCCGTTTTGGATTGCCACGACGGTGGTGCTGATTTTGTTTTTGGGCGGGACGATTAGTGATTACCTGGCGAGGGAGGGCCGGGGGGCGTTTGCGTATGATTTTGGGTTGTTGAGTGGTGAGTTTTTTTTTCTTTCGCGTCTCCCCTTTTCCTTCCCTTTTGCCCCGATTTTGGATTGATTTGTGGTAACTGACTAGGTTTTGTCTAGGTGCGGCGGGATTGGTGTATGGCTACACGTTTGTGATTCCGGTGGTGCTGTACCTCGCGCTGCGGTACTTTGGGTCCGAGAGCGCGAATCTGCTCGAGTGCTGGGCGTTGTATGGGTATGGGAACCTGATCTGGATTCCGGTGGCGCTCATCAGCTGGTCGCCGATTGCGATTCTCAACTGGGTGTTTGTGGGCGTCGGGTTTGGCGTGTCGGTGGCGTTCCTGCTGCGGAATCTGTACCCCGTGCTGAGCGCGACGGACCGCCAGACGAGCAAGGTGCTGCTGATTCTGGTCGTGGCGCTGCACTTTGGGCTGGCCATCGCCATCAAGGTGTTGTTCTTTGCGCACGGCAGCCCGGCGCTGAAGGATGGCCCGGAGAAGACGAATCCGGATCCGGGGCGGATGTTTTGAGTCAGGGGCTGGTAATGGGAACGAGGAAGAACAGGCAGAAGATGTACTCGGCGAGCATTTTTCTTCAGTGTACAAAATCAACATGACTGTTTGCAGCGTTGTATCAATACATTTTGTACTATGCCATCTGCCATCCCCATCCCACCCATATCATATAGACAAGACAAACCAACCCAACCAGCCAACCAGCCAGCCAACCAGCCAAATAACCCCTTTAAGGTAGTTACCGCTGGACCTTACCCCCCCTCTCGGCCCAATCAAGCCAACTCCCGGGATACTCCCCGACCTTTTCCCACCCCGCATCCCGCGCCAACCCGGCCGCGGCCCGGCTGCGCACGCCCGCGCGGCAGTAAAACACCACCTCGGCGTCGGGCCCCGGGCGCGGGAACCCGAACCGGTCCTCGAATTCCTCGGGCGTGATGTGGAAGCTGTCGGGCGCCGACGTCAGGGGGATGTTGAGCGCGCCCGGGATGCGGCCTGTGGATTGGAGTTCGTGCGGTTCGCGGACGTCTAATAATACATGGGTTAGGTTATGAGGGTGGCGGTTGGTTGGTGGAGTGAGTGGGAGGTTGTATGGGAGGCGGGGGGGTGCGGGGAGGATATACCGATGATGGTGATGGAGGAGGGGGAGGGGGCGGCGGTTAGTTGTTGGAGCTGTTGTCGACAAAAAAGGTGGTGGTGGTTAGCTTTTTTCCGCGTTGATGGGATCACTGGAGTAGCATACCGCTTCAAAGTCCCAGATCTTGTGCGGCTTGGCTTCGGCGTCGGTGGAATAGGCCCTCGCGGTTGCTAGTCTGCTACTGCCAGCAGCGGCTTTGCTGATCAAAGGCGACGACAATGCCGAGGACTGCTGCTGCCGTCGGATGAGGGGTGTGTGGTTGTGGTATTGTCGCAACGCTGATTGCGCCGTGACTCGGACCCGCGCGGCGGGAGTCGCGGTCCTTGCCAAAGGCGCGGTAGCCTTCACGAGGCTCGCAGCTGCTCGTCGAGATGCCATGGTTTATTGGTGCTTAGGTAGTCCGGGGTTGTATTTGGCGGGCTGGGCGGCCGAGATGGAAGACGGAGGGGGAGCTCGGGTAAAGCTCGCCGAGAACCGAGCGAGCTTCAGACGGGCCCGGGAGTCGGGGATTTGCCCCACAGACGTGCCGCCGGCGTCCCGATTCCGGTGTTGGACAGGAACCTATCAACTAAGGTACGACACTTTTCATCAAGCACCAACCGTCCTCGAGGGCAGCTGCAGAGGCACAGATCATGCAAACAGGGTCTCGTTGGATTGTCATTGGGTAATCCCGCCCATCGTCCAATGACGGACACATCCCAAGACAGTCGTTGGGTCCGTATCGGGCTCTGCGCCGCTTCGCTTCGCTGACCCGGAATGCGACGGTCAAGTGAACCATATAACTCGCCCTCGCCTCACCCACCTCTCTTTTCATCTCTTCTACCTTCGCTCCTCTCTTTCATGTATCATCCATCCCATTCCTACATATGTACAGACTAAAGATTACAATGGTATAAGTCATCGGGCCAGTCACAGCGCTTTCCAACCATCCCCTCCCTTCCGACTGGTGGACCCTGATACCGTCCAAACCAGCCATGTCATTACCCTCCCGGCTCCATCGCCATCCCTCTCTTCATCCTCATTAAATATACCCTATCCCGCGACTCGGGGGCGTATGGTCCGTCTATTCTGCGTATCACCATCTCATCTCTACCGCTCACTTCCTCTCCTCAAAGGTCAACGGGCAGTCATCCTACTATTGTCAGCACCCCATCATCAAAGCTTATTACTCTCTCTCTCTTTTCGGCAACGTACCATGGGGAAGATGGTGGCAAACACCTTGATCTCCTCCGACTTGGGAGTCGGGTGGTGCACCCAGTCGAGCATCAGGGATGCCTTTCCAATGAAGAGGGCGAGGTTCAGCTGGGCGTACTGCTGCCCGAGGCAGTAGTGGGCGCCGGTGCCGAAAACGAGAAAGTTCTTGGCGCCCTTGACCTCGGCGTCGCCGCTGTAGTACCGCTCGGGGTCGAACTCGTCGGGCTTGTCGTACACCTCGGGGTCACGCAGGGCCATATACGTCGTGGGAATAACCATGGAGCCTGTGAAGTCACGTCAATATCGGTTTTTTTCTCGGGACTGAGTCCGATAGGAATTTGTTTTACTCACCCTTGGGAGCGGTATACGTCTCGCTGATCGGGAACGGCTTCTTCACAACATAGGGCACCATCAGGACGGGCGGGCGGTACCGGAGCAGTTCCCGGACGACGGCGCGAGTATACGTCATGGATTCGAGCTGGTCCATGTCGACGGCGGCGTGGATATCGCCGTTCCGGACCTTCAGGTTCTCCTCCCGCACGCGATCCAACACATCGGGGCGCTGGGCCATGATCTGGAAGAGCCAGGTGGCGGCGCTGCTTGTCGCATCCTGCGAGGCGAAGAGGAAGGTGAAGACGGTCTGCGAGATCTCATAGTCGGTAAAGTCGCGGAGGACGTGGGTCGGCTTCTCGAGGCCCTCGATGGTCACGCCCTTCTCCTGCGCATCACGCCACTTCTTGGATTGGATCATCTGGGCAATCCAGGCGTCCATGATGCAGTTGGGCTCGCCGCCGGCAGCCATGCGGGCCTTGCTCTTGGCCGCGCACCGGGCAAACTCGGCCAGCACCATGTCGGCCGCCTTCTTGCCGTACCACGTCTTGGTGTAGGGGAGGATGATGGGGAAGTTGACGAGCTCGAGCGCGGCCGTGATGAGGTAGTAGTCGTCGGCGATCTTCTTGACGGCCTCGTCCGAGATGTAGTGGCCGACAAAGGTGCGGCACGAGACGGCCGTGATGACCTCGCGGAAGTGCGTCATGAAGGGGACCGGCTTGCCACCAGCCTCCTTGGTGGTCGCGACAAACTCCTTGAAGTACCGGTTGTACACCTCCTCTTGGCCGGGAAGGTAGATCTCGAGGGCGCGGCGCGTGAACAGGTTGTTGAGCCCCTTGCGAAACTCGACGTGCGCCTTTCCGTCCAGGAACACCCAGTTGTCGGCACCGAGCAGCTTGTGGGCGACGTCAACGACGCAGGGCTTGACATAGGCGGGCGAGTTGAAAACCTTGCGCGCCATGTCACGGGTAGACGCGATCACGACGAACCTGGTGTCGGGCGCGTCAGTCAGTACCAATGGTGCGGTTCTTCGTTTTCCCAGAACATGGCGACTTACTTGTGGAAAACCGAGACGCAGCTGAGGGGCGCGCTCACCCACTTCGCATAGTACTCCTCAAACTTGGGGTCCATGGACTGGAGGAAGGGCCCGATGAAGGGCATCTTCCATGTTGGGCCGGCGATCGATCCCTTATTCCAGATGTAGCAGTCTAGGAAAGAGAGGACATGTCAGCGACGAGCGCCAAAGGCGGGCGGGGGAGGTTTGGGCGGTGGCTAACATACACTGATCGTAGACGACGAGGGTCACGAGGATGGTCGCGAGAATGCTGAGGGTGCTCGCGTTGGAGACATAGTCAATGACATACTCGAGCTGGGGCGGCATGTTCGCGGCAGCGAACTTGATGCTCGCCAAGGGCGAGGATGTCGCGTTGGCGGCCATTTCAAGTTGCGCGTCTGGTTGCTGGGCTCGAGGCGATGGATGATGCTTCGAGGAAAGCGCAGCGCAGACAGCAACACACCCAGGGGCAACTTGGTGGAGGGTGGGCTGGAAGAAAAGGGAAAACGACGGACTGCAGAGTTGGCCCGGGACCGGGAACGAAAAGTGAATTCCCCCCCTGGTGAGTTTTAGTGTCGACCTGCGGGCGGGACGGCAGGATTGGAAAGTTTGACCCCTGCTCAGGTACTGCAGCTGCAGCGTGGGGCACGCCAAATCTTCTTTGCAGATGCGCCGACAGTTTTTGATGAGACGGGTACCAACTGGCCTATCAACGAACCGCTCCAATATTCCCCGTTCGAGCAATTGACAAACCAGGGGCAACGGAAGAAAAGAGTTCTCAACAACAAAGGAGAGCTCGATTCCTTTTGGAGGACTGTGCCTCACACGCGCTAGAACAGACTTTTCTCTGCTACATTAACACAGCTATACACGATCTCTTGCTAGACACGTTTGTACCTCGCCAGCTCGCTTACCTTGGGGTATTTGACTTTCTTTACCCGTTCATCGGGTTTAAACTTGAGGTGGGCCGATTGCAGGAGGTGTAGGTGGGGCTTCACTGCTTGTCCACTCACAGGCCGCGGAGTACGAAAACGAGGCCTAAGATTTGATCATGCTTCTGGACGGAGACGCTTGCATTCTTCCTTTTCCAATGAATGGAAGTCTTTGTCTCGGAATGCTTCTTCTTGGCCATTCCCTGCCACGGCCGACATCCGACTCGGAGCCCTGTCTCTGGCATCCCGCATTCGACAAGTCTTTTTATCAGCGCCAACGCTTGGCAGGGTTTTTAAAGGGGTTCAACTACTCCGTAGCTCCGCCTGCCTATCCAGGCAAGGGCGGGCCTTTAATTCTGCCACTTCTACCAGGATTTGAAGCTTTTCAGACGACCTGGCGCCGTTAGTGGCGTCATTGTCAGTGCTTGGTCGAACAATGCGCGCCGTGGCTTGAGAGGTAATCTCGCATGTGCTGGACTGAGTTGTCGGCTCGCCAAACATCTCCGTTGGCCCCGGAGTTGTAACAACAGACGGAAGAATCGAACATTAACTCGAAGGGAACATCTGCTCGAGGATGGAGTCGCGTAGTCCTTCAAGGTCCCCAGTTGAGTCCACGAGAACAACATTAGCCTTGCCACCTTCTCCCGGGCGACACGGATTCTCAATCCACCTCTTGAACAGCGCGCGGGACTCTTCGACTTGACGGGTGCCGGGAGCATCTCCTGGCGGACGATCGACGCCCGTTCGCTGGCTTCTCAGCGACACTCTCTCGCGCAACCTCTTGTCCAGCAGCCCCATATCCTCCACCCGGCACTCGACGTACCAATACTCAAAGCCGTGTCGTTCGGCCAGCATGGTCCCCTGGTCCAGCGTCTCTTGGTAGTTGCAGACGCTATCGATGATGACACCAAAGCCCTGCTTCATCATGGATTCGGCAAGCGCCCAACCCAGCCGGTACGCGGATTTCGCAGCCTGGTCGAACGAGATGCGGTCGTCGACAAGGATGGTCGATTTGACCATGTCGTGGTCAATCATCACTGCGCCGACATGTTCTCTCAACAGGTTAGCCATGGTGCTCTTTCCGGAACCCGGCGCGCCCGACATCTGTATGAACAGCTTCCTCTGGCTCATTGCAACGATCAGCCGGATCGACCTTCTCGGAGTTGACGGTAGTTCTCGAACTTCGTGGTGGAGATGCCCGTGCCGATGTCAGACTCAAAAACAAAAGCTTGGCTGATCCCAAACATCGATCTTGCCCCACTTAGCTACAGGGACTCAAGTTGCGGAGACTAGGCAAGATCCAGCCTAGTGTCCTGTGTTCCAGATTACGCTTCCAACCCAGGCTTGCGTCCCGAGCGTCCCAAGGGATCGTCCCATCTGGAGGTGAATCGCACAAGTGCTTGACAATACTCCGTATTCACGGCAGTTCCTCGAGCCGGAATCAACTCATTACCCATGCTACGAGGTCTTCTATCTAGCCGCCCATGTATACGGGAACCTCCTGCTTGTAATAATTCGTATGGATAGCCATCTTATTCCCCACATTATCCAGTCCGCTTCGCTTTCGCCTCTCCGCGCACTTCGCTTTATCCAGCTCCTTCTTGCGCGCCACGAGTAACGACCGCTGTTGAGATTGTGGCAAATGCATGAGACTCGTTTGATCCCCGGTGCGCAGCTGAGCAAGCTGAGTTGTAAGCGCTTGCTCTTTCCGGTCTCTCTTGGTGAGAGCTTGAGGGGTTTCGGTTTCGGTACTATCATCACTTGGTTGAGAAGCAGGTGATAGAGCGGGTGGGCCGGCAGGTGACTTTTCTTCTCGCTGCCTGCTGCTCTTTGGCGCGGGATCGACGTAGGAACGGTGGCCGAGGAGCTTCCCAGATGGTAACCTGAGGGTACGGTCGTCTGGGTGGCTGCGGCTCTCTGCGGTTTGTTGACCACCTAGAGAGTCCATGTCGTAGAAGCCGCTCATCTCGTCGGTCACGTTGAAGCGGCAATGGCCCAACGACGTCATGTGCTGCTGGACAGCCTCGATCGTCCGGCGGCGTTTCCCACAGCAGATGCATTCCCGATAGCTGAAGATGACCATGTGGAGGAACCAAATCAAGGTTTGGAGATCCACCACTAATAAGTCCTGGAAGGGGACGACAAGGCTGTGGGTTTGGTGCATGTGTGACAAGTTCTCGTCGAAGTCCTTGCTGGTTTGATGGCAGAAGAGGCATTCCTTGGCGACGTATTCAACAATCTCCTTGTCGGATGATGCGTCGCTTTCTGATTCTTCATCGTAACTCTCCTCGTCGACCTGAGGTGGTTTCGAAGTGAAATTCGAGTCTTGTTTTGGTCGCCCAGGTGACGGTTTTGAACCGCTCTCTGGGGGGGAAATGGTGGTTCCAGGCTCTGCAACTCGGCAACGGATCTTGTACACGCTGGATGGACGTCAATGCTAAAACTCAACACAGATGAAGGGCGGACAACTCACTGCCATTCGCTTTTCGCGTGTTGCCGCTTTTCCTCGGCGGTATCGAATGATAGATCGCATAGCCGGCATTCCAGTAACGGCGCCGGAGCGGAACCGGGAGTGGGGGCCTCCATCACAGTGTTGCTGATGGTGTTCAAAAGAGCTACTAGATGATGTAGGCGAGAAGGTGAGCGAGAATTGAGGATCATGCAGTTAAAATGTGAATATCTGCACTTATCGGAGAGCTTTAGAGAGTAGACAATAACTATCAATTTCTCTAGATGGTAATAGACGTGTCTTATGTGACAGATGATCAGATGGTCAATTATGATTCATAATGAGCCAGAGAGGCTTCGGCAAGCTTGTCCCACCGCCCATTGGCTCAATCTGATGGGGAAAACCAATGTGTGCCGCTTGCCTGTCTTCATCAAATCCGACAACGAGTGCCACAAACAAAGAGACATCCAAGGTTGTCAACTTTACCTAGCTCTTGTTACCGGTTTCTTCCCTGCATGCGAGGTTGTCGTCACTCGTCATGACCTCGACCGGCTCAACCCTCAAAGACGAGGCCAGAGCCAACGAACCGCTGCGTAAGCACAGTCCAAGCAACTGCAAACGTCCAATGGCAACGCAATGTTAGGTTGACCGCTTCATTGCTCAACTAAGCCCGTTCTGGCAACGGCCTCGCACTTCAGGCCCTGGGCTCGACAAAACTGGTGACTCAGGCGGACACGGCCACGCACTCAGGCATCGAGAACGCATCATCACATTTAGTGCAACTCAACTCAAGGATGCCCGCTTTGGCAGGCATCAAACCGTGACGAGGTTGGAATGATCGAGTATAGCCAGCATTGGATGACGACTGCGCTTGTCCCAGCTTTTTCCCTCACCGTTCAGGTCACATTCGCCCATGTCCGGAATGAGCAGAAACACCAAGACACCAAGACAACTGGGCTAGGTCACAAATCGAAATGTTCAATGTTCGCTCGTGATGAAGTTTGTATGACACCAAAAACCGTTTCCTGTGGCCCCGTCTGACCACCACATCAACCGCCATCACAATGGAAGCCACTGCCAAGAGCCGACAATTCGGATTTTGCAGTTCACACGCGGCTCAACATGTCAATAGGGGTGGCTACGTAAAGGGTCCGCCTCGGTTCGTCCGATCTGACGTGGGCGGTGTCATCTGTTCCTTTCCACAGGCACGCACTATTCCCTTGACAGCAGGCAGCTTGAACACTTCCACGTTCTAGAATGCATCCATAGGTTGCTTCGTCCAATGTTGTATGTACCTGCAGTGCCCCAGAGTCGATCCTAGGTACTTCGGACCAAGATCGCATTTTCGCTCGCACAACACTACCTAGTCTAGTGACTCACGTCGGCAAGCCAAGTTTTTTTCTTCCCTGGCGCGTACGCACACCCACACACTCACACGTACGCTCACACGCCGGATTACGGAATTGAACAGACAGCCTTGCGACGCCAAATTGGGGATGGACGCAGGGCTGGGGATCGCAGGACCGGGGGTAGGTAGCGGCTGGTGTTGCTTCAACACCCTCACACAGGACAGACAAACCATGTATATAAGCGACGGGACGGGATGCCTCAGGGTCTCTTTGTCTCGCCTCAGTCCAGACAGCCAGACAACAAAGGCAATCAATCAAGCAGTTTTCTCGACATCAATTGACCATTCGCAACCTTGCCCAAGCTCAACCTCACACTCAACCTCACACTCAACCCCCCTGACAACAACAACAACAACAACAACAACAACAACAACAACAACAACAACAACAACAACAGCAACAGCAACAACAACAACAACAACAACATCATCACCATAAACATCATCACCATCACCATCACCATCACAACCAAGATGTCCTCCCAGCAGCAATCCACCACCACCCAGCAGGGACAAAAGCAATACGACACAGCCGACACCGCCTCAGTCGCCACAACCTCCTCCCTCTCCAGCCGCATCACCCAGCTCAAGGACAAGCTCCACTCGTCCTCGTCCTCGTCCTCCAGCGACAAGGAGAAGAAGGAGAAAGAGCAGCAGCGGAAAAAGGACGAGATCCTGCGCAACCAGATCCGCATGGGGCTTTGAAATGCAAATGCAAAATCCAATCCAATCCAATCATGCCAGCCTAGCTAGCCAGCTCTTTTTCGATGAGCTGAGTTGAGATTGAGATTGAGTTTGAGTTTGAGTTTGAGGTTGAGTTTGAGGAAATGGATAGGTGCCGGTGACGGACGGACGACCCAGTGCCGCGCCGCGTCGCGCCGCCCGACCTGCCTGCCTGTCTAACTTGACGAGGGCGGGTGGTCGTGCGGGTAAGAGCTGAGGGTATGGCCTTGCGAAAGGGGGTGCGGTCCCCAGGGAAGGGGGAGGGCCGCGCCGGGAGGATGAATGGGGGGCTCCGAAAAGGGGGCGTTCTGGATGGTTGAGGGTTTTGTCGAGACGGATAGATTGATGGGGAGTTGGTCATCTTTTCGATCATACCTACTTGGGGGTAATTAAATCTCCCGAGTAAGGATAGGTAGTAAGTACCTTGATATAGGGGTATCAATTGTTTATTTCCATGTGATCGACATGCAATCCATAACTGTCTTCATCTTTATACTTGCCCCGCCCTCCCTAAAAGGTATCGTCTAGAATGTCCTGGTTCATCTTGACGACTGTCGGGCTGTACTCTGACGGGTCCTCCAAGTCCTCACCCGCAGTCAGGAGGATGTTGTCGACGATACGCTTGCTCGCCTCGCGGGCTGGTCCCCTGTCAGCGCCATCATCATCATCACATAAAAAGGGGGGCTGGACACAAAATACCTGGCGTCTGCAACAACTTGGACGGCGGAAGCGCAAACTGGATCGTCTTGGGCGGGCTCATGCCACCAAAATCATCGCTGTCGCTGCCCCAGGCGATCTCATCGTCATATTTCTTGGCCGTCCCCTGCCGACCACCAGCAAACACATCCTTGGTCTTCCGTCCCGTGGCAGGCGTCTGCACGCTCACCCCAGGCGTCCTGGGCGCAGCAGCCGCCGCCGCCGCCGCCCTGCCCTTCCCCTTGTACGCCGCGCGCACCGGCGACATGAACGCTGCGCTCCGCAGCTGCGGCACCGCCATCTCGGGACTCGAGGTAGGCGAGTCCTCCCAGAGCGGCCGGCCCGCCGCCTGCTTGTCTCTGCCGCCGCCGCCCCTCCCAGGCGTCGCCGCGAGCTTGTCGACCTTCCACTTGATCGGTGAGACCCCCGTGGCGCCACCGCCGCCCTTGTGTGGCGTGGCCGCGATGCGGTAGTCCTTGTCGAGCATGCGGTGCAGTAGCGGATCCTTGTTCTTGCCGCCTTTGCCGAAATTGAGGCCGTCGTCGTCGTCGTCGTCGTCTTGCAGCGCCAGGCCGCTCGCGTCGAGTGACCCCCGCGGTGTCATGGACATGTCTGGCAGGCGCGCCGTGTGCTGTTGGAAGAGGAGTTCTGTGTCCTCCTCCTCCTCCTCCTCTTTTGCTGGCCCGGTAGGTGTTCTGCTACCGCCGGCGCCGCCGCGACCACCGCTCTTGTTGCCATATTCGCGCTTGAGGTTTTCGTATGGGGAGGAGAGGTTGGCGAACTGCGGGCGGAGGGATAGGGTCTTTGTTGCGGGCGGGCGGGGGGTGCTGCCTGTGACGTCGCCGTCGTTGTCACCGAGAACCGACTCTTCTTGTTGACTGTGATACATGGACGACGATTGGTCTGCGTTGATGGTGGCATCGTGGTCGCCAGCGCTACGGCGCCGGGGGGTGTAGTCGGCTGTCGTTTCGTTGTGGACTGTGCTTTCTTCGGCGGTGATTACTGTGTTATCCTCGCTCCCAGCTAGGTCTTCGTATCCCGACAGCGAGACATTGGCTGACGCCTCGAAGAATTGCTTCCAGAACTAGGGTAGGGTAGAAGGAAGGGTCAGCGTGCGCCGTGGCTAGATTGAGAGGACTGGCGCACCTTGGTAGCCTCCCAAACGGAGCGTGAATGCTCGCCATACTGCTCAACCAGCGGCAGAATGCTCGTCGTGACAATGCGATGCGACTTGCTGAAATTATGATCGATCTCTAGAAGCTGTCAGTGGTTTCGTAGAGAGGCAATAGGCGCTGTGCTCGGACCTTGGAGAGTGAGCGTGATAGATTGCTCCAGCTTCTCGAGCTCCTCGGTGAGCGTGAGGTTCCTCGGTGCTGAGGGGCCGGGCCGAGACATGTTGGGCTGAGGGAATGTTTATGGGCTGTCAACAATTCGATGTTGGGGGAAGAGGGCCAAATTCGGGCGCGTGTTTACTGAGTATTACCGGCGCGATTGCGGGGTCGTTTTGGTGGGGTTGTCATTGTCAACACAGCAGCAACCAGCAGCTCAGGGGTCAGAACCACAACAAGAGAAGAGGAATAGCCATTTGTGCAGTTCTGTGGAATAACAATGTTTCGCTTTCGTCTATCTGGGTATCCATAATAAGCCAACCTGGAGGACGCCTGTACCGCGCTCATCGCCCGCGCCCTCGGCCTCTGCCTCGTCCCCTTCCTCTCGCGGCGCCGCGGCCTCTGGTACCTCCTCTCCCACCCTTCGTGGAGGCCGGTGTGCCCGTCTCCTCTTCCTCCTCATCTTCATCCTCATCTTCCGACTCCTCTTCCTCGGCGCTCTCGTCCTCAGACGGCGACTCTTCCTTGACCTTGCGCGCCCTACTAGATGTTCGCTTTGTGGTCCTCGCTCCTCTGGCCGGCTTCCTCGCGGGGCTCGCGGCCGGAGTCTCGTTCTCGGTATCCTCGACAGTACTACTGCGGGTTCTCGTGTTTAGCTCGGCGGCGCCTCGTTTCCGCTTTTTGGAATCCCCCGGGGGGGCATCCGGGTCCCATTGCGCCGGGCTGGTTGGCGCTTCGCTGGGGTCGGCGCGCGCCTTCTCCAGGATTAGCTCGCCGTATTCATCCCAGGGCAAGTTGAAGTCGTGGTAGCGCCTCGGTTGGCCCTCCTCGTCCGGCGGATCCATGTTATTTTCCCGCTCGTCGACGGCCTCGAGGTTGTAGAACTCGCCCAGCTTGGCCCAGATGCCGGGCACGCGTGTGTGCGGCCACGTGTCGGGGTCGAAGCCGTGGTTGCGCAGGTGTTCGCTGATGGCTAGTATCCGAAAGTGCTTGTGCATGCCTGGAGAGGGAGAGGGGAGCTGTTAACGGATGAGGAAGCGTCTGGCTAGCACTAGCAGGCGACCTACCCGCCGGCTTCCACCTGATGACGCCCTTGAAGAGCGATGCGATCTGGTCGTCGGTCCACGGATCGGTGACTGTTTTTGGTGGTTGGCGAGCCGCAGGGGCTGTCGGCGTCTGCGCCGGCGTGTCGACGTCCATGGCATCGTCGTCTCGGGCTGGTGTCGCCGACGGCGTCGTCGCGGCGGCCTGAGTGCTCGCCCGCCCGCCCTTCTTCTTGGGCGGCATGTTGGGAAACGGCAATCTGTGGGCAGTCTAACAAATCTCCAAGCAATAGCTGGCCGAAGTTGCCGTGGGGGTGATGTACGACGAAGCTGTTGCGTTGCGTGGTGCGTTGGTTGGTCCAAAGTTGAACATGTCGAATTGAGCCAAGACTGCGAAGCTCCAAGCTCCTCGGCATGCACCTTGGTGGTCTCGGCAGGCACTCTGCGACGGATCGGGTTAGGGTTAGGGGTTCAACGCGACTTCAGGGTTTCATCCATCGCGTCCCACTCTCGTTCTCTCATTCATGCACCCAATACAACAGGACTCCATGGAATCTGGGGCAATCTCATAAACATGGCCGACGAGGAGGATCCATCGGATCTCTTTGCCATACCCGACTTCTGGCGGCCATCACCCTGGCTCGACCAGAAGAAGTTCGACGACTTCGACGACTTGAACAACTTGAACAACTTGAACAACACCAACGGCATCAACAACACACAGAACCCCCTGTTCACCCTCGATCTATCGGGTGCCGCCCATCTCGGAACACCCCAGGATCTCATCGACACCGGAAAGGTCCAGGTTCTCAACGCGGACGAGAACGAAGGCGATGTCTTCTTCAAACTGCCCTCTCTCTTGAAACAGTTGGCCGACCAGGAACTCGAACTCGGCCAGACCCACCAGCCCCATGTCGAGGAGCATCACGAACCAGCCGAGCCTGAGCCTTTAATAACCTCCTCGGACAATGAGGACTTCTGGCTTTCTCCCGACAACGACTCTGCCAAGCCCCCCCAGTCCCGGACCTGGGAGAGTTTCGAGCAGCCCGAGCAAGACCTCGGCGCACCACTCTTCATTTCTGAGGCTGGCCCTGCTGCATTCGATGCCCTGTTAGCATCCAAACAAGTCGTCGACGACATTCCCGACGTGCTGGACCCCGCACTCTACTGCGCATGCTTGTTGAATCTCGCCCTAGGGAGGAGCTCTGTCCTCTTTTCGTGGGACACCGACAAGAACTCGTTTGTCAAGACGGCCCCGGGCCTCCGGATCTCGGGCCTGTCGTTGGACTCGGTCAAGGCCGTCGACACACTCTGCCTCGACTGCGGGAACTCAGCCAGACATCTCCAAACATTTTCTGAGGCTGCATATGCTGCCGCCACTACTCCCACAAAAGTTGCTCTCGCAGGAGTCGTCGACCGCCTTGTACTAGTCCTCCGATCTGAGCTCAGCAACCACGGCCGCGGGGCGAGGTCGATCCTCCAGTTGCAATCCGTCGTCCAGCCTGTTCACTCAGTCTTATCCTACTTCAAGAGCCTTGTCAAGAAACTCGCCCAGCAAAAGTCTGATGAGGGGATCCTGTCATGTCTATTCCAGGAAGCACAAGCTTCCGAGTACCGGAGTGAGCTCTTGAGAGAGGCTACACGAGAAGTGCTACGGATACTATCCAGGCCGTGGACCGACTTTGTTGAGGCATGGATCGGCCTCAGGGCCGAAGAGGGAATAGCCGTGACCAAGACAGGACAAGGAAAGGGCTTTGTTCGGGTCGCAGACAAGATGTGGATCGACGACCAGGGCTTTGACCTCGAGGAGGCCGACTACTTCTTGGATGAGGACAAGGTGCCTACCTTCGTCCCAGGGGACATGGCCCAGACAATATTCGAGACCGGCCGAAACCTTCGATTTCTGCGCGAACATCACCCGGAACACCCGCTCACTAGGCTGGACATGGTCTCCTTGGCGGCGCCACCAAAACTTGAGTGGGAATTTGACTGGGATGCCATATCGAAGCTTGAGGCGAGAGTCAAACAGTACCGGAACGCCGTATCCAGAGCCATCCATGGGGTTCTCCCGGGGGTCCCCCCAGAGACACAACAAGGCACCCTCTCACCAGGTACCGACGATCTGAGCCATAGCACTGTCCAACTACAGTATTTTGGAAAAGATGAAGCTCAGGTGGAAGCAAGCATCGTTGCTTCAATGCGCCGGCTCGATCAGCCTCTAGAAAATCGCGAGCCGCGAGACGAACTCACTCGACTTCTCCACGATCAGCTATACCGGACAGCAGACACGTCGCCCGACTCCAGCAAGCTCTCCCCTCACTGGGCCTTGGTGCCGTTGCTGTCGTTCAGCCCCGTCATCGAAGCTCAGTCGAGCCTAATAAACCAAGAATGCATGAAGCTGCTATTCAGCGCCCACCACCTCCGAACCCATATCGACCTCCTCAAGCAGTACTTCCTCCTCGGCAACGGCCTGCTCTGCGGCCGCCTCACCCACGCCCTCTTCGACCCCAACCTCAGCACCGCCGAACGCCGAGCCGGCGTCGCCCTCGGCGGCGGCACCATGGGTCTCCGCCTAGGAGGCCGTCAAACCTGGCCGCCCGCCAGCTCCGAACTCCGCCTCGCCCTCATGGGCGTCCTATCCGAATGCTACGAATCACCATCACGCAACACCACCACTTCCCACCTCCCAGGCGACCTCAGCTTCGCCGTGCGCGACCTCTCCCCGCAGGAAATCGACCGCTGCATGGACCCCAACTCCCTCGAAGCCCTCGACTTCCTCCGCCTGTCCTACAAACCGCCCGCCCCGCTCCGCCCCATCCTGACCCCCACCGTCCTCCTCAAATACGACCGCATCTTCAAGCTCCTGCTGCGCGTCCTCCGCATGCTCTACGTCGCAAACGACCTCTTCCTCCACAGCACAACAGCCACTACTACTACTACTAAAACCTTGTTGAAAGAAAGCACCGCCTCCCTCCGCCTGCGCATCGAAGCCCGTCACTTCATCCGCCAGGTGGCGTCGTATTTCTTCGACGTCGGCGTCACCGCGCCATGGAAACGGTTTGAGGCGTGGCTGGATGGTGTCCAGGCTCAGTCTCAGTCTCAGTCTCAATTCCAGTCTGCTGCTACCGGAACCGGAACCGGAACCGGAACCGGAACCGGAACCGAAAATGACACGAGCACCGATGACACGAGCACACAACGAAAAAACGAGGCAGTAAACAAGGGCACCGGAGGAGCAGCGGCAGTAATGTGTAGTCCAGACGTGGTGCGTGAGAGGCAGGAGCAGGTGCTGGACGAGATGATGGGGGTGTTGCTGCTGCGGAAGCGGCAGGCGCCTGTGCTGGGCCTGTTGGAGGAGACGTTTGGGGTTGTGTTGAGGTTTGCGAAGAAGAAGAAGGGGGAGGGGGGGGAGGAGGAGTCGGCCGAGGTGTTGTATCGGCTGTTTCGGAAAAAGGTCGACGTGTTTGTTACTGTTTGTCGGGGGCTTGGCGAGAAGGTTGCTTCTTCTTCTTCGTCGTCGGCGGCGGCGGTGGCGGCGGGAGGGGAGGGAGGGAATTGTGTTGAGCTGTTGTTGGTGAGGCTGGATATGGTGGGGTTTTATGGGAGGGGGTGACGGTTGGGTTGTTAGAGGGTAATGCATACGTAGTATTTGTTCGTGGTTGGTAGTGTAATGTTTTTTTGTTTGATACCTGTTGAAGATATTCTAACTTTACAACTATCTGCCAACTTCCTGTCACACTAAAACGTTTGGTGATCTTCGAGAGGTCGCACCTGTTGGGAGAATGGGCGTAGCTCTACGGGCAATAGTATGTACATGTACATACAATGCGATACAGAAGAAGTCCTACTTGGATATGTTCATGTGCTCGGGGACAAGAGTCGTTACAACACGGTTCGAGTAACAGGTTGGTGGTTATCGATGAAAGATGTATATTGCCCGGCCCTTCTTGCTTTTCCATCTGTTGCTCTTTGTATATATGGAACTGTAGCTCAGTTACCACAATGTCGAAATGATACTAAGCATCTAACCTGGTTGTTGAGCTTGTCCCGTTACTCCTTTTCTTGATCTTCAACAAACTCAACTTGTTACATGGTGCTTACGACTCGCTGCCAACGAAGACCGAAAACAGGGTTGGAACTTTATTCCGGCCTTCTGTTACAAGTGTGGCAACTCACTGCGCCTGGCTGTTTCCTTCTGGCTAATGGACATCTTGACATAGAACATAGACTGAGTTTGTTGTTGATACAAGGCTCAGTCGTCGAAGGGCACGTTATTTCAAATTGTAGGCGGCATAACTCGTCATTTGGTCACATTGCTGGCAAAGTGTCGAAATGTTCTGCTAGCTTAGCATCATTTTTAAACTTTGTGTACATATTTAGGGTTGTGTCACTGACATGCCACGGGTCAGTTGTTATGCTGTCAAAAGTCAAAACGATATCCTGCTGCAACATGACATCTGTTAGTTGCACACCACTTGCAATGGACTCGATTTGCCCCAAGGCCAAGTGCCGTGACAAGACGACACCGTCTCCCGGTGGGCAGGTCCGAGGTGGTGTTTCGGTTATGGTGCTGACGAGGCCGTACAATGATGGGAATGTACGCGTCATCGACAAACACACCGCATAAAACAAGTGTGGCACGGGAAACGGGTTTATGCCCGAGGAGAGTGGTCTCCTTTTCACGACAATCATCAATAACCGGGGCGCCACGAAGATCTGGCCCAACGATGAGTAAACAGGAGTTTTCGCCATCGCCTCTCGGAGGTAAGTCAAAGCCCGCCGGGGGACGGCGATTCCGGACAGCAAGAGGCGACTGATGGCCGTCCGTTTCAGCAAACCTCGGCTCATTAGAGAGTTCAGGATCTAATCTTTGATCTTCTCCCTTCATTCAGCTTCATCCTTGTTATTTTTACAGCTCGAGTTGGCCCTGAAAAAAGTCGGATACTTGCCGATTCAGGGGTCGCCCCCTGAGCTTGGACAGGGAACCCAAAGATGAAGCAATTCCAGGGTTCCCGCTGACCGAAAATGTGACGGTGATTACGAGTCTCTTAACGTAGGTATGACAAAGGAAAAACAACCAGCGGAGAAAAAACCGCAAGGGCGAGGGCGCCAGGGGAGGTCCTATTCCAGTTGCCATTTTGCAATTCTTGGACGCGTGCGTGACTCGGGCCCTTGCCAACTGCCGATTTTCTCGCGAGGTTTTGATTCGATTTGCAACAGACACGAGTGAGCCGCAATTCGAACTGCTCACTAGCTGGAACGGCGGGAGGCGGTGAGTGTTTTTGCCTCACCCTCTGGCCCGAAATTGGCAATGAAACTTGCTGGTTGCTGCCAACTTACTCGCGTGTGCGATGTGTGCGATATGCGGTGTTGGGGAAAAAAAACTCTGGACTCGGTTTCACAACCCACCACCCTCCTCCGCGTCCCAGACCGCGAATTGGCAAAGACATGCGGTGAAACGGCCCGATGGGTGTGGTGCACGGGACTGCCCTGCCCGTGTCAAGGTAGGAAGATGGTTTCCTCGTTATTGGAGACGGCCGAAGTCGCGCACGAATGTCACCGCCTTTCGCCCAGTTAGTTGCTTGCTTGGAAGGGCATGGGCATCGTAATCATCGTGTGCCGAGTTCAACCGTTTGTATGCAGAGAGGGAGAATCTTCCGCTGCCCGACGCCCGGCATTGGCGCGGTTGGTTTGTGGTTGGCTTATCAATCTGCGGTGGCCGGGAACTGGACCAGCGATCGCGCTGCGCGGGATGACAGGAAAATCTTGAACACCTGTGAAATCAGTCTCGCTCGCTGCAACGGCTCGTCTGCGACGGCCCACCGGCCCAGATCTCGCGTTACACAAAACATTGATCAAAAAATGTCCAAAACAGGAAATGCCATTGGCTAAAGGGTGGGGGTCGCTGACCCCCTTTGCGCAAGAATCAGTCAAGATGCCACGTTCATCAAGTACTGATTACCTCCGTACACCGCCTTCAGCAGAAGAAGATTGGTGGGGGGGCGAGCCAAGCGCGCTTTCCCTTTATTAGCGTGCGAGCGTGCAAAGTCACGCGGTTGTCTGGGTTCTTCAGCGTGCCTCCTAGAAAAAGGAAGTTGCCGGAGGCAGCTCCGGGATCAGGGGTCAGCATGACTCGATGCAAGTGTCAGGGTGAAAATACACAGGACACGGGACACAACACAGCTGCACCAACAACCCAAGAATACAAGGTTCTGCAACAACTGAGCGTTGTTTTGGAGTGCCGTTCTATAATGCACGGCAAGCTAGCAAGAAAGTCTGAGGCGGTTTTTCTTGTTGTCATCCTGACGCTTGACGAGCCTACTTCTTCCAAGTTGCCAGCCGTTTAGTTATTTATTGCCCAGTCAGGCCGAGAGCCAGTCGTGCATTACATACCTAGAAAAAGCCGGCAGTGTGCAGACTGCGAGCCAGCCAATTACGTCGGGCTGAATCAGGCGACAGCACAGATTCGACATTTGTGTGGCGTGAAAATACCTACCAGTTTCTGTGTGTATGCAGGAGTTACCAGAGAGGACCGAGGGTAATGTTTGTGCTTCGCCGTTTTTCGAGGCACAAAAATTTACCCCAGAGCGCGTCGCTCTTGTATAGTTACGAACGAGGTAGACGTGTTTTGTCGGGGATTGCCGGCCGCGCCCCAAGCATCAATCCTCTCCCACCAGGCTCCGCCAGGCCGGCCGAGGTTGGCAAGAATTCACTAGCGTAAGTTGCCTAAACAGGCGCAGTCTGATCCCAGCGGCGATCGCCAGACATGGTAAAATATTTTGGGGGGCGGCTTGCCATTCTGGGAAGTGCCGCCGCCCCTCGCTCGCGCGCTCGCCGCCGGGAAGGAGTGCTTGGCAGGGTTCTAAGGAGGAGGGAGGTGCGGCAGGCCGCCTCCAATCGGTCCTGCGTCGTTCGTATAATGTTGGTTGGGGCCGGGTGAAGGAAGAGGCGGAACATAATGATACAAAGGAGGTGAATTATTTTGATATATCAAAAAGGTCACCGGAAGACGGGAGCGACTGATCTGCTCGTCGGATCTCGGTCCACAAATGCCGAACGTCCTTGCCGAGACCCCTCGGGGTTGCAGCGTGTACCCCCAACTTCAGGAATGCTGGGCAGGCCTACCAGATACGCGACAGGGCGCCGTTTCAAAATACCACGACAATGCCAAGCGCTGGTACAGCTCGGCCTCGGGGACCGAGTCTGCGATCTTCCCCAATCGCGAAACCCAACAATGCCTTTGTTTCCCGAGGTTTTGGCTGAATCTGCAATAGGAAAAGCGAAGGATTTGGCCGGCGTTAAAGCCGGGCAACGCCCGCGACCCCACTTCGCAAGAATGTGGCGTTCATGATGCGCGAACCAGCTGCGGAACTGAGTCGGGAGTGAAAGAGCTTAAAAAAAGAGGTGGTATCCCAAGGGTCGACGAGACGAGACAGTGCCTCTCTGTTCTCTCTCACAGCTGCCCTGTGGGCTGTGCCGCCGCATTGACGGTGGCAGATCGGCAAGATTCCCTCGATGGGAGGGGGCGTTGATCGTAGTGGTGTGAGTCGGTGACGAATGTGGACCGACTCTGCACACACTTTGCATCTCAAGTTTCTGATCTACGGATGATGGCAATTCGGCGCCATGCTTGCATCACTGCAGTCCGAACTTGGGCCGACGCCAAGGTGCCGTCATTCGGCGTCCTCGCAACACCCCGCTCTGTCTCAGCGCGGGCAGCGACCTACCGCACACGATCCTATCCCACCTCACGTCAGTAATCATAATAAGGGACTCATCTCCGGAAGAGCAGACCCATCCTCCAGAAGGTCTGGGAAGCGAGCCGGTGTTTGTTGTAACCAGCGAGCTTGGCGGGCGCGGGATTTAACCCGCCAATCTGAAGCCAGGCTCGGGTTGAAAGAACCAGGGCTTTCCTTGGTGGACACCACCGCGCCGCCTCCTTCTGCCGACGTCCCTCCGAAGAGACAGGGAGCCCAACAAGAGGCAGCAGCCGATGGCTGCCGGTCGTCGCCGTTCGATTTGGCAGGTGCTCTGCATGTCGTTTGTTCCAGGCCTGACTCGTCTGTGGGCAACGTGGCATGTCGGCGTAATCCCCTCGTTTGAGCTCTTCAGCCGGAAAAGGCCCGACATTCCTTGGCAGAATCCGGATCGCAGGAGGGCGGCTGGAACGTTGGGAGAGGGTAGGGCATGTCGTGGCTGACCCAGGTCGGGATAGAAGGTGTTGATATTGATATTGTTCGTTTGGTGGAGCTCGCCGGCTTCTAGAAAACCCCCCCTCATAACTCCAATTTTTTATACGTCACACAGAGCCCGCAGGAGTGGGTTGACGATACGGACCCTCCCAGAGCCTCAGTTCTTGGATCGCCCACTTTCGCCCACTTCGCCCACTTCTCTCCACTTGACCCTTGGAGGGGACCACTTTCATCCGACGCCATGCGAGGGCGCGGCTGGCTGTTCCACCCCCAAACACGCGCGCCGCGCGCGGCTGACGCGCAGTACGACAATATCGAAAGATGGAATCTTGCAGCCCCGATGCGATGCCGCGGTGCCTGATCTTAGTGTGCTTTGTGCATGCCGCGGGGAGAAGGAAGAAAATTTCGTCGGGGTTCCATAGGATGAACAAACTTCTCCCTTCCCCCCTTCCACCTCCCTCGTCCCTCGCCTTCCCTCATGTTCGAAGGGAGGAGGGACATCGGCCGATATCGCCGCGGCAGGCAGCTGGGCGAAATAGCCAAATCAGAATGCTACCCGCCCAAGGACGTGGCATTGCCTCAGAAGGCTCGCTTGTTCGAACAAAGCACCCTTCTCCCGCTTCTTGCGGAAGCGGCCTCCCTGGCGTCTCCGAGTTGTCGTCATGCGCCGATGGGACGATACAAGCATTCACAGTGCGAGCTCTCCCCCCCGCGAGACAAATCTCTCTTTTGAGTCTTTTTAGCTCTCTGCTGGCCCCTCACCCACCCCCTGCAAAAGAACAGACCGAGGTAGACCAGGGGTCAGGGCAGGGATCCGCGTCTCAACCAGCTTCGACAGACATTGACTCGTGGGCGCTGCACATCATCGCTCCGAATCTGTCAGGATCCCACGCTCTTTTGTTGGTAAAGGCGGAGAGATGTGGGCGGGTTCCGTCCTCTGTGCGCTTCCCGCGGCGCGACGTTGGGGCAAGCAGCGAGAGTGCACCCCGCCGTCCTCGAATTTGGTATCAAAATGAAGCCAGCCCCCCCTCGTGGGGCCTGTGGCACGGCGGAGAGGTCGATGCGCGCACAAGGAGCTTACCTATTACTACTTCGTACCGTCACGCCCGTTGATGGCGCAGACAGGCGCAAATACACGCGAAGAATTTGTAACTTCCATGTTGCTGATGAGTGATGAGTGAGCCGGTGCTGTGCTGTGCTGTGCTGTGCTGCGTCGTCCGGAGTACTCCGTGCACTAGTGAAGCTACGGTTACGAACAGAAACCAACCGTGACCCAGATCCAGGAATGCAGGTCCAGCATCCGACGGCCCTTCAGATAACCGAAGTACCCGGCGGCAACAGCAAAGCAACCCAACACAACTCTCTCACCGCAACTCGGGCGCCTTGGCCGACACGCCATTCACCCACGATCCGGGACTGATGGCTCGGATGATGGGAATATCGAGGCCAAGTCCCTGCGACGCCAAACCCCTCTCCACGGCGTCCACGCTAATCACTGGGAACCAGCGCTAGTGGTTCCCGAGCGCACAATTGTTTGTCTGTGCTGGGAACCCCCGCTCTCAGGGTTCGCTTGGGCTTAGGTATGTTCGCGTTTGATGTTTTCTCACCATAGAAACCGCGCCTTGAGCGTACGAGTCGTGATGAGACAACTGCTGGGGTTCAGATCACGGCGCAAGCATATCTCGTCTGCTGAAGATGTCCAGCGCTAACCCCCCCTTGCAACTTGCTGAAAAGTGTTGATCAACTACCGGCGACCACAGGTGCCACAGAACGCGCGCGTATTAACGGCGACGGGATGATATATATACCCTTATATTTCTTACAACATAGCACTGCCCGCCGCCGGTGTGAACTGCACCCTCTACTATTGATTGAGATCTGACATCTCTATTTGGTGGGCTGTAAACTTATTTTGTCGGAATGACAGCAGAGTGGCAACTGCAGGCCGAGTGGCGCGCTTCGCACTGGCAGCACAACTTGAACTACACAGCACAGTAAGCGCACGGTGTGAGCCAACTCAGGAGGGCCCAACGTCACTCAACACCCAGTCAGGCTTAGCGTTATACCAGTCCCGACTTAGATGGGTTAGCATGTTTTCAATGCTTTCCGTCTCGCTGAACATTGATGACGCCGACACGACTTGAGAATCTGGGACCAACGTAAAACAGCAATGCAGAACGACGCTCTTTTACCCATGGGGCGTTTGAGACTCCCAGAGGGTGATAGTGTAAGGAAGACCCATATCACAATGGCGGGGAACGCGCCACGTTTTGGCCTGGCTAATACAATCCGTCGGGTATTACTCTGTACCGCGACTAACTACACGCAGTCGTCAGGTATCAGCTCGCAATCACATGTACGCAGAACCCGCCGAGACACCAGCTGGTCGGCATGTTCATGTTTTATTCCCTTTCCTACGTATGTACACAGTACGGCGAGAGGACCCGGAGCACGCTTCCCTGCTGCTGGCACCAACCAGTCCCTGCCTCCTTCGTCTCCCACCTCAGGCCATGGCGGCAAGGGGTCTTCCGCCCACCAAGCAACCTCGCCGCCAAGGTGAACGGGATAACAAATCGGCACTGTCTTTGTCGAGGTCACTCCTTACCTACCTACCGAGATGGCGACCGCCGTCCTACTAGTCCTTGCCTCGCGGGTTTTAGAAAAATAATAATCGCCTTGCTGATTCCAACGCGTCGACGATGCAGGCCAAGCGCTGCGGGTACTGCGTCTGTATGTACATTACTACATGTACCTCTTTACTTCGGTGGATAACCAAGCGAAGGTTGGGACCATCTTGCATGAGCGGTACCGGATGGTCCAGGCAGGCAGAGGATAACGATCCGATGGCATTTAGGAGTTGGGACTGCTGCAAGCACGCACTTTATCTCCCGCCTAGGTACTTGGGTACATGTGTGGCCTAAATGACCGTAAACAGCAAGGACTGACCGTATTTTTTCTCTTTGAAATATTTCCCGCCTTCCCGCTTGTTCCCATTTGCCCTTGCAAGTGGTCCAAGCACCCACCCACTTGGCATTTGTGGCACCCCTCCCTCCATTTTTCCCTTCCAACTCTTTCCCTGGTTCTTACCCACTTTCCCTTTTCCTCTCCCACATCGCGTGCGCCCCATCTCTTTTCCACCACAACAAAACTCACCTCACGCGCAGCCATTGCATTTGCAAAAAAATAAGGCTGCATACGAGGGGCAAGAGGAAGCAGGAGACGAAACACTTTCCACCAACAAACGCCCCATTTTTTTCTCGGGCACCAAAAGCCTGCATCTCAGGACCTCTTTGCCTTGCTTGAGGGACCTCGAATTTTTCCCACGTCCCGGTCGAGGTTGTCTCCACTCACAGGCACCTAACGGCTGGTCGCGCAACTGGGGACCGGATAGCCCACCTTTTTTGCCCGCCACCCGCGCATCAGCCAAGTGCCTGGCAGCTTCCGGCCAAAACATTAAAGAGGACGCGCAGCACCGAAAAAGTGGTTGTCCCCACACCGACTTTCCACTCATACCTCCCCATTTCTCTCCACTTCCCACGTCTTCTCCCTTTGAGCCTCATTTTCCCGCTTAGGGTATTCTCCACCGCAGCACGTCGCGCGTCTTGACAACTCCATATCGCGGCTGCAGGTCCCACAACTCTGCCCGCACGACGCATCGCATCGCTCGTGCCGCCTTCAGACGGGACGATAAGGCAAACGGCTCATCAGCTCGACGCCTAGTCTGAACTCGACGCGCCGTACATCCACACGGCCCGAGTGCAGTGCACCACCAAGCAAACAGTCGCTGCACGCAACGTGCACGATTGATCCAATTGTCTCGAGAATCAAACCCGGCCCCGCCGCGTTTTTTGAGGTCTCGACACAGCTGTCCTCGCCGTCGTCGTCGGTCCTCGACACCAGCAGCACACAAAGCCTTTCGTGCTCCGGCTCGGATGGTTTTTCGGTGCCCGCTACTCCACGGTTTTTGAGCGACGGATTATGGAAGGTCTGCCTAACGGCTCGGCGAACGCTATAAACACGACGGTGGCGTCGTATCCCTCTTCGACCACAGCATCACCGCATCTCCCCCCGCAGCACTCGCATCACGCGCATCACCACCAGAACCACCCGTCGGCAGCTCCTCCCCACACGCTGCCGCCCCTTCAGCCAAGCAACCCTGTGATGCAGCAGGGCCCCTACGGGAGCTATCCCCACACTCCGAGAACACCGGCAACGCCTAACACGCCCAGTTCCACGGGAACCATGGCAAGCTATCCGCCTCCGCCTCCGCAGAATGTGGGGGGCCGCGGTAGCACCTATCCGATCATGACCAACAACACGTACCCGCAGCAGCCGTACCCCGGCGCTTCGGCGAGCATGATGCCGCAGACTACCACCGCGTCGTCGCACCCCCAGCCCATTGCTCCCGCGCCTGCCGCGGCCGGTGGCCGGGCCCCGCCCGTCCTCCGCCCGATGCCCGCTGGCGGAGTCATGTCTCAGCCGGGGATGAACTCGCCGTATGGCCAGAGCCCGCTGATGCCTCAAACCTCCATGATGCCCGACAGCGATCAGCCGACTCATGTGGTCGGCTCGCAGGGCCGCAGGGGGATTCTGCCGAGCGCCCCAGGTAGGCCCGCTGCACCTGCTGCCGGAACGGCCCAGGCAAAGAACCAGATCCCTCAGAAGGATGCCGACGGAAAGTTCCCTTGCCCTCACTGCACCAAGACTTATCTTCATGCGAAGCACTTGAAGCGTCACCTCCTGAGACGTAAGTCGTGTCGTTTTTCTCTCTCTTTGGCTCCGATGTGGGCATGACTTGACGATTTCTCGCAGATACCGGCGACCGTCCGTACATGTGCGTCCTGTGCCACGACACCTTCTCCCGCAGCGACATTCTCAAGCGCCACTTTATCAAGTGCTCGGTCCGCCGCGGCAACCCGACCGGCGCAAGCCATCTGTCCCACCCCCAGGCGCATGTGAAGAAGAATGCTGCTGCCCAGCAGAAAGCCATGGGTGGCGAAGGCGATGTTAATCACATTAACGGTATGGGAAACATGCCTGCCGACGGAATGGTTCATCCGTTTGGCATCATTCCCGCTTCTGATGGCATGAGCAACGTGGCCAACGAGCAAAGCCAGCTCTCGAGATCTAGCAGCATGAACAGAATCGCCGACGAAGCGAACCGCGATAGGAGAAGCATGACCACGTCGGTCATGGGCGCGTCGACGCGCCCCGGCAGCTTTGACCAGACGTACAACGGCGGCGAAGTCGCGAACAACATGACGGCGAACATCAACCCGCAGCTGGCGAACTACAGCATGCCTCAGAATCAGAACGGGATGCCTATGTTTGGAGGGTCAGGCTCGACCGATTGGTCGCAAATGTTCCAGGCTGGTGCGCACTCTACCTACGTCGATTCGATCCCACCTAATACCGGACAGGGACAGATGCAGACCGTAACCAAACCCGAGCCTAACCACGGCTCCGCCCGAGCGGCTGGCATTTCTGGCGACAATCCCACCGACTCATTCCTCTTCCCCTCGTGGGGAGTCCCATCGTCGTACCCGAACACTTACCATCAGCTCTCCAGCAAGGTTTTAGAATTCTTGCAGTCCTCGACCGCCGGCGCCACCACGGCCACCTCCAGCTTCCTCGGTTTCTACTTCCATGCCGACAATATCCGCAACTTTCTTGATAATTACACTCACTTCCATGCTCACTTGTCAATCCTGCACATTCCCACCTTCCGCGCCATGGAGACCCATATCGGCCTTTTGGCGGCCATGTGCTGTGTCGGGGCGTGCTATTCGGACCGGATACCCGCGGCTAACATCCGCGAGATCATGGACCTCTTGAAGGCAGCCCTCGAAGGCTCGTCCCGCATGTTTGCGTCGCTAATGCAGGTTGGCGGCTCCGAGGCCGGGTACGAGTGGGCCTCTTTCGGAAGCAACAAGACAGATCTCGAGGAGCTGCAGGCAATCATGCTTACCCAGATCCTGTTCACTTGGCACGGCACCCCAGCACAGCGCGAAAAGGCTCGGAGGACCTTCCCCTTGATCGCCTCGTCTGCCCGCAAGGCTGGCCTGGTCCGTCTCACAACCGACGGGTCGTTGTACAGTTTAGTTCACCAGCCTCATTTCTCGCTGCCCAATTTCCCAATTTCCCAATTCAGCTGGCACGCTTGGGTGGAGCAGGAGAAACGCATCAGGACCATGTATATGATCTTTGTCTACGACGTGGCTCTAGGCTTGTACTTCAACACGGGGCCCGAATTTGACCCCTTCGAGCTGCGCCTTCCGTTGCCGGCGGACGATGCGGCCTGGGATGCGAACGGAATCAATGAATGCGCCGAGGCGCTCGGACTTCGGGGACCAGAGGCCGCCAATATGCGCAATCCCGACGGCGCTCGGAGGAGCAACCAACCTGAGATGCACCAAGTGCTGAAGGCGCTTCTTGACAGCAACTATCGTATCCAGCCTGGCTCCACCAACCTGTTCGGCAAGTTCATCCTGATCCACGCGCTTCTTTCCATCATGAGGCGAGCTCAGCTGGATGGTAATTCGGCGATACTGAATCGTTCGACCACTCCTGTCCCTGCGCATGCCTGGTTCGTTGGATCTCGAGGCAGCCCTAGCGCTGCCAGCAGCGGCCGGGCAACACCGGTGGACCTTGGGGCCAATCTCCTAGAGGCACACACGGTCAAGGCTCTCATGACTGCGATGGATAAGTTCAAGAACAATTGGGATCACGACATGGCCACTCAGTTTCCGCCATCTCCGGCCGTCAACCCCCGCCGATATGGTTTCACTAGGGATGGTATCCATTTTTACTGGCTGGCGACATATCTTCTCAAGAGCACACGGGCAACGGATTTGCAGATGGCACCGGACCAACGGTTTGCCTATGTCATTCATCTTCTCAAGTCGGTGAAGCAGTGGGTTTTGACGGACGGGGCTTCTCGAGGGGAGGAACTGGGATCTGTTGGAGACATCGATGCGGCGTACGGGACTAAGGATGTGACGCTCGACATGACACAACTTTTTCGACCACTGACGATGGTGAGGAAGTCGCCAGGTTTTGCGGCTGCTCAGACAGGGAGCATGCAGAGCCAACAATAATCACACAAGGGGATGATGTGACGGGCACACATCCCTTCTGCATCAACGGCGTTTCCCTCTTTGTTTTATTTTCGCTTTGTTTTTTTGGGGGGGAGGGAGGGGGGCGGGGGGGCTTTCCGTCAATTTCTCTCTTGTTGTCCTTTTCTTGATCGAGGGGTTTCCTTTGTGATTGTCTGGCGCTTCTTATCTCGACGAGAAAAAAAAGTACCGGCAATCTCCCTTGTTGCATCAGACTGGCACAAACGGCGGGTTGTTTTGTTTGCATCACGAGGACGGGTTGCGGTGAATAGATTTCCTGGGGCTTCTTCTGCATTAGAGACCTTCTCACAATTCGACAACGCCAGATAGACCGAGGAGGGGGCGGGCAGGTGGTTCACGGGCCTCTCTTCTCTTGGTCTCTTTGGGAAGAGTGCTAGGGGAGGAGGTATGGCGGTAATGAACGGTTTTCGACTCTACAATCTTCATCCTGGCCGGCCCGTTTTGGTTTTCGTGAGGAACGATGGTTGGCTGGTTCGCAAGAATCGACGGATGTACTTCTCGAGGACAGCGGGCGACGGAGGGGTGGTGGTGATGGTGGGTTTGGGAAAGGGAAAGGGCAAAACTTGAACACTGGACTCTCTCTGAGGGCGGTGGGAAAAAGAGGAGGAAGAGGAAGCTTGGGGGTGTACATCAATGTCAGACATTACATACGTTGCGTTAGGTTAGAGCGTCGACCAGGCGTTGCCGACTAGAGGCGAAAACGGGACAATAAAAGTAGTTGTTGAGGATATTTCTTGTCTGCTCTGTTGTGACCGTCTGGGAGTTTCCTTTTGCAGCTTCCATAGATAGATACCTTGGTCTCTCGATATCTAGTCATTGACCTCACCCATCATGTGATTATGGTTCTATTTGCAAGAATTTGTTGTTGGCCTGTTTGCCTCAACATCCAGCCTTTGCCTACCCCAATGAAGCCACCCACCCCATTGCCAGGTGGTCAATTACACACCTGTCCGCTGCTGCTGTTTGCACATCCACAACCTTCCGCTACCTTCACTCCCACGGAATGGATTGCATTGAATCCCCCCCCCCCCCCCCCCCCCCCCCCCCCGAGATGCCCTCCCTAAACCGCCGTACATGTACACTACAACAACTACAAACAACACACACCCAAAAACCCAGGACACCTTTTTTACTTCTCCTCTCCTCCTCCTCTAGGAACGGCATGGATCTTGGGCGTCATCTTGTCCAGCTCGGCCTGGTCGGCCGCCGTCGGCGTGTAGCCCAGCTTGTGCTCCATCTTGTCGGAGAGGGCGATGCCGAGAAGACCCCATGCTACCAGGCCGGCGCCGTAGGCGAGCTTGGTTTTTGGGGTGAGGCTGCGGTATGTTCTGTTTTTTTGTTTGTTAATGGGGGGTTGGTTAGGTGGGTGGGTGAGTTGGGACGTAAAAGGGGGTGTGATAGTGGGTGGGCTTACTGGAAGAGAGACATTTTTATTTTGGGGGGGAGTGGGTGTGAGACAAGTTGTGGTTTGGGGTCTCGTGGGTGAGGTGTTATGGATGATATCGGAGGCGTGGTGAGTGAGTGGCTTGGTGAAGGCGGTTTCTGATGTTGTCGTGAGTTTGGGAGGGAGCTGGCAAAATTGGTTGGCAGCTGCTGGGCACCTGCTCCGACTGCACGCGACAACTCCCCTGCTCATGACAACGCTCGGACCACCCAAATTTTTAAGTTCGTAGTTCTCCAGTCTTTCAGGTGCGAACCTCGAGCGCTGCCATATCGACGGCCGAACTGCCTTCTGGATCTAGGGTACGGGGCAAGTCCAACCACGATTCACCCGCAACCGGCAAGGCACACCGAGCCCTATACACTTCCACAATGGCCACCTCGGCGGCGATGCGGCCCTCCATGGGCGCGCTCGGCAGGATATCATGGTGCTACTCGACACCGTCGCTCACGCAGACGGCGTCCCTCTCGACCACGGCCGCGCTCCTCAAGCGCCACAAGTACCCGGAGGCGCGCGACAACAAGGACCACAACAAGAAGCGCGGCGAGTCGGCCATCCGCCGCACGGGCACGCGCTGGCGCCTGTCCATGTCGGACGAGCCGCTGCCGCGCCCCGTGCCGCGCAGCCGCCTGCCGGCCATCGAGACGGACCCGGACCACGGGCTGTGGGACTTTTTTGCCAACCGCACCAGCGTCGCCCACGCGCCCGAGGAGGAGGCCAAGCACGGCCGCAGCTGGTCCGTCGAGGAGCTGCGCGGCAAGTCGTGGGACGACCTGCACCGCCTGTGGTGGGTGTGCGTCAAGGAGCGGAACCGCATCTCCACGTCCAATTGGGAGCGGAAGAAGAGCGAGCTGGGGTTTGGTGAGGCCGAGGCGTTTGTGAGAGATCGTGAGGTGAGTCTTGTTCTTTTTTTCTTTTCTTTCTTCGTTCTCAAGATGGGGCGCTGACGAGTTCGTGCGTGTCTGTCTGCAACAGGTCCGGGCTACAATGCGCGCCATCAAGCACACCCTGACGGAGCGGTTCTACACGTGGGAGGATGCCGTCAAGACGGCCGAGAACGACCCCGAGATCAACCTTTCGGGCGACGGCCCGCCGTTTACCCCGAGCGACTATTTGGAGGATGCAGAGGTGGCGGCCGAAGGGGACCAGCAGATTGCCGAGGCTGCTGAGGAGACGGCAGAGAAGGCGGAGCCGGCGACGATACCCTCATCCAAGCCGCAGGCAGAGGCGCCGAGGTTATGATGAATTAGACTTGTACTGTACTCTTTTTGGAACGGCTTTTCCTCTGGACATCAGCTCGGGGGGGAGACGGGGGACGGATATCCGTGTATCATACCTACCTAGCTCGACGACTGCATCCCACCGTGGGTATCCCCCCCTGTACAGATAGTGTATTGAGCATTTGTTGTGCGTGCCCTGGACGGAAATGGTGTCTCAGCCACGCTGCTCTGCTCCCATGTCTACCGAGATGGCCGGCGACGGTCCCCAATATCCCCAATATCAAAGCATTAATGAGCCGAGACGAGCCCCCAGACCGCCTGTCCCAAGCATCGAATCACAGGCGGCCGCTGCGGAGTTAGCTCCAAAGGGACCCCAGAGCGGGGCTCCTCCGCCCCTCATTGAGCCCCCCACCACAGCAACAGCAGCCTTCGACGGGGATCCAGACTCCTATACCTCCCTGGAACCCAATAACAAGCCCAACCCATCAAAACAAAATCCAATTTGGACCTGGTGTTCTCGAGTGCCACCGCAACCTTCCAGCTCGTTTTCTGTCGTCGTCGTCTTTCTTTGACTTCTCTGCGCAGGAGCAGCTCCGAAAACCACCACCGACTTCTCCGTCCCAAGCTTTTAACTAAGCCCCCCTCCACATCCACCACCATGGCCGAGGAGATCGCCCCAGAGTACGATGTCATTGTGCTGGGCACAGGACTGACCGAGTGCATCCTCTCGGGTGTGCTCAGCGTCAAGGGGAAGAAGGTCCTGCACATTGACCGCAACGACTACTATGGCGGGTGCGTGCATTCATCCCGTTTCTCCATGATCCGAGCATGACATGAACTGACACCGCCTTCTTTTTTCTACAGCGAGGCCGCATCTGTCAACCTCGAGGCGGTATGCCATTGTCCCACCTCCCCCCTATCCGTACACCGGCTCTGACAACACACCCTCGCACACATAGCTCTTCAAGAAGTATGGCAACTATGCCAAGGACACCGAGCCCTGGAAGCAGTACGGCCGTCTGAACGACTGGAACATCGACCTGGTGCCCAAGTTCCTCATGTCGTCGGGCGAGCTCACCAACATCCTCGTCTCGACCGACGTCACCCGCTACCTCGAGTTCAAGCAGGTCGCCGGCAGCTACGTCCAGCAGGGCACCGGGCCCAAGGCCACCGTCGCCAAGGTGCCCTCAGATGCCGGCGAGGCCCTCAAGTCGCCCCTGATGGGTATCTTTGAGAAGCGCCGCATGAAGACCTTTATCGAGTGGGTGGGAGGGTTTGACGCCAAGGACTCTGCGACGCACAAGGGTTGGTTTTTCTGTCACAACAAACGTTGATGGCACACCCGCTGACTGCTTCACTGTCTGCAGGCCTCGACATGACCACCTGCACCATGAGGGAAGTCTACGACAAGTTCGGCCTCGAGGCCTCGACAAAGGACTTTGCCGGCCACGCCATGGCTCTCTTCCAGACCGACACCTACCTCGACATCAAGGGCGGTGCCCCCGAGGCCATCGAGCGCCTCCGCCTGTACGGCAACAGCGTAGCCCGCTACGGCAAGTCGCCCTATATCTACCCGCTGTACGGCCTGGGCGAGCTGCCCCAGGGTTTCGCCCGCCTCAGCGCCATCTACGGCGGCACCTACATGCTCAACACAAGCGTCGAGGAGCTCACGTACGAGGACGGCAAGGCGGTGGGTATCAAGGCCACTATGCGCGGCATCGACCCCGAGATGAAGTTCGAGACGCGCGCCAAGACCATCATCGGCGACCCAGGCTACTTCCCGGACAAGGTCCGCGTCGTCGGCCACGTGCTGCGCGCCATCTGCATCCTCAAGCACCCGCTGGCCAGCACCAGCGACAGCGACTCGTGCCAGATCATCATCCCGCAGTCGCAGGTTGGCCGGAAGAATGGTAACTTCCACCCCTCCCCTTTTAGCAACAACCCCTTCCCCTTGCTGACGCCTTTTAGACATCTACATCGCCTGCGTTTCTTCCGCCCACAACGTCTGCCCCCAGGGGTACTGGATCGCCATCGTATCCACCATCGCCGAGACCACGGCGAACCACCACCTCGAGCTAGCCCCGGGTATCGAGCGCCTGGGCAGGATCGAGGAGCAGTTCATGGTAAGCTAAGCTACATACCTACCCCCCCCCCCCCCCCCCTTCTTCCTTCCCCTTGATTACCCCAATCATTCATCCATCAAACTAACCCCACAAAAAGGGCCCGCCCATCCCGCTCTACGAGCCCCTCGAGGACGGCACCAAGGACAATGTCTTCATCTCCAAGAGCTACGACCCCAGCAGCCACTTTGAGACCACCACCGACGACGTCAGGGACATCTACCGCCGCGTCGCCGGCGAGGAGCTGGTGGTCAAGGGGCTCAGGGAGGGGATCCAGGTTGCTGCCGAGTAAGGGGAGTCATAAACAGATTCAGGACGTGTGTGGGGTTTGGTAGTATATTAGGGGTATAATACGAATCTGAGCGAGTGAACCTGTCTGTGCTCTTCTCTTCTCTTCTTTCTATAATCATGGGACACACACACACACACACATATACATAAGCCTGAATCAGGCGGAGTCCAAGTGTCAAATGACGGTCATGAGAGCAACAATAAGTTCTCCATTAAACCCAGAGCGCCAAAAAAAAAGTACAGCAGATTTAGACCGATAAAAAAAGGTGTGAATCGACATGGGGGTAATCAATCGGCCTGTGTTTTCCTTTCCTTTCCCTTTTTCCCTCCTCCTCCCTCACCATACCCCAAATCCCAGCCGGATGCCAGCTTCACCACCACACCATCCGCCCCCGGGGATCCATCGCAAGCACCCCCGGGTTTGCCTCTGAGTATATAGGTAGCAGCATGCATAGGTACAACCAACCACGAGAAGTGGGTGGGGGGTAGGGTTTTAACGGCGGGAGGTCTTGCCCATCGTACGCTTGCCAGAGAACTATAACATGACAGTGTCAGTCACCAGCCATATATTTCGAGCAGAGAAAAAAAAAAAAGGAAAAATAGTGATGCCGGAAAAAGAAAAAAACCTACCAAGTGCTTCGGCATGGTCGCGCCAATATGCCTGTCGGCCTCGCCCTGCCGCGCCATGCGGTTCATCTTGCGCTGGCCGAGCTTGGCGACGCGCTCCGCCGTGGTGCGGGCCGTCTCCTCCACGACACCGTCCTCGCGGCGGTTGGTGGCCATGACGGAGCGGTCGCGCACCCGGCTCTTGGACCGGAGGCGCTCCTTGGCCGTCGGGCCGTTGTCGACGTCCATGGCGTCCGGGTCGACGGTGCCCGTGCGGCTGCGCGCGACCGACCGCCCGCGCGTCTCCTGCACCTGCGACCGCCCCCGCAGGCCGATCGACTCGGTGTCGACGCCGAGCTGGTCGAGGTGGTCCTCGAGCTGGGAGAAGGGCTTCTTCTGGACCTTGCGCGGGATCAGAGCGCGGTTCTTGAGCGACTTGCGCATCTTGGCCTCGTTGCGGATCAGCATGTGCTTCTCGCGGATGTACTCGGCCTTTTGCAGCACTTCCTCCTCCGACTCGTCGCCAATGTCCTCCTCGGATTCGTAGAAGCCTTCCTTCTCCAGCCGCTCTTCCTCCTCCTCGAGCGCCGCCAGCTTCGACTCGATATCCGGGTCGACATAGTCGTAGACGTTCTTGCCGTCGTAGATCTCGGGGATCTTGTCGTACTTCCATGACGGGTCGGCCAGGAGGTAGTCTTGCTTCAGATCGACGTTGAAGACACCAGCGCCACCGTTGGCCTCCTCGACATCCCTTGCCAGCATCCTCCTCTCGGGGTCGGCCTTGTCGTACTTCTTGATGCCCTTGATGCCTTCTGGGATGAACGTCTCCCTCGTCACGCCGCCCATCGGTTGGGCAACGTGGATACGAGCCATGACCTCGGTGAGACGAGACCCGAGGGCACCGTTGCTTGACGTGCCGGCCTTGAGCTTTTGAGACACCCGCTCAGCAAGCAGCCGCTCGCACACAAGGTTCTTCACGTCCTGGACGCCATCCTGCGTAGCACACGAAGCGCGCAGCAGTTCTACGTCGCCCGACTTTGTCAGACCCTCCACCTCAGCCTGCAGTTCCGGCTCCAGATCCTCAAAGGGCTTGATATCCATCTTGTTGAGAACGACGAAGACCATCTTGTTGGCAAAAAGCGGCTTGATGGACTTGAAGAGATTGCATTGGGCCTTGAGTGAGTAGCCACATTGCTCGCTGTGATATGTTAAATACGTAGGAGATATCACCAGATCAGACAACATACCTGATATCGATGAAGAAGAGGACTGCGGCCCTGAGATGCGCAAGAGCAGTAACACTCTGCATTTCAATGGTGTTCATCTCTTCCAACGGGTGATCGAGACTGTTTCAAGTTAGCTTTCAGCTCGAGAGCAGGTCGAAGAGATGGTTGTAGGGTGCTCAGGCCATCGTGGGTGGCGGAGTGTGATCGACGTACATTCCCGGGGTGTCTATTACTTGGTACCGGAGATCTATAGTCAAGCACGTCAGCCATCAAATGAACTCAGAGGGTGTCGTTTTGCAAAACGTACATTTGTAGTCAAGATGACCAACAAACTATTTCCCTACTGTTAGCACGTCCCGCCATGGGGGCTGTTCGAGGTACCGGTACATACCAAGCTCTTCGTTGTCTACTCGTTTGTTAGCAACTACCTAGTGCACACTACCACGCGCTCAACTTACGAAAGCATACGGCTCAACCGGGGTATCGGCGCGAGTCACTGAGCTGACGAAGGAGCTCTTGCCGACGTTCGGGAAACCAGCAACAAGGAGGGTACGTGTGGTCGGGTTGATGTCGGGTAACCTGGCCAAGTGCTGGCGGACCTGGTCGAGGTACTGAAGGGGGTCTTTTAACCGCTTGATGAGAGTCGCCATGCCTAGCATAGCGGTTAGCATCTTTTGAGGCGCATGGCCATGATTGGGTTTAGAAGTAACATACGACCCAGAGCAGCCCTCTTGAGCTGCTTGCACTGGTACAAACTTTGCGCGTACTAGATCGAGGGTCAGCACATTGGTCCCGAAGGCATGGAAAGCTCCAGGCGCATTGGTGTAGTACCTTGAGAAGGCGGACATAATCCCGGGAAATCGTCTCGATTAGGTGCTTCGCCGTCGAGACCTGACCAAGGGCCACCTTGAAATGGTCGGCATCTGACAGGATTCGTCAGTATGTCCCAGCTGCCCCCTAAGTCCAGCGAACGCATACCATATAGGATGTTCATCAAATCGCGGTGGAAGGGGTGTTGGTCCGTCAGGATGGGGAAGCTCTGGACGATCGCGCCGAACTTTTCGCTGCATGTTTCCTGCGTGAATCTGAAGGCCGGGGGTCAGCGCTCGGTTGGGGTGTGCATCGTCGCCAACTTGGGTGGAACACGCCGGGTGTCGATGGGGTACTGGGTCGATGGGCTAGGAGTACTGACTTGACCTTGCGGGTGTAGAAGGCTCGGATTCTGCTAACTGTTTGGTACCGAAAGTCAGCAACCGTCCGCGACCCCAAACACTACTTTCCCCTGGAGTACATACTCTTGAATCCGGCACGGACTTTGTTGGTGTTCCGAGTCAGCCGGTATCCCACCACACTATTGATCCGACAAACATACTCTGAGTCGGCAATCGCCTCTGCGTGCGCCTGCGATTTTGTCAGCCCATGTTGCCTTGCAAACCCAGGATCGGCGGCACTGCGACTTACGAGAGGATGATGTCGATGAATTCCTGTGCCCTGCAACAACAGTTAGATTTTTGCCCAACCCAAAATCCAATCCAGACAGGTCAAGCCCTTACGTCGGCACAGGCGCGATATCCTTCCAGGTCATGGCGGGCAACTTGTAGGGTGTTGACCGGATCTGGCGAGGGAGGTGTTTGGAGTTGACAGATGGGGAACACCTGGCGGGGCGGTGTCGATATGCCGTCCTCAGAACCACCCGAAATATTTTTTTGCAGAACCGCACGAAATTCAGCTTGTCGATAAGATAAGGCAGGCGGTGTGCGTTATCAAAATCCCAAGAGCCCAAATACACCAGGCGAAGTGGGGCCGACGGCACCCCCCCCCCACCATCAACCCCACCAAAAATTCGCGATGGAGGGGTTCCTCTGTTGTTGCGATGCAAGGGGAAAGAGGTATTAACCCAACACCACACACTCACCCTCATCCGGTCATTTTTACAGACCTCTCATCTAGAAGCCTCACCAAAACAAGCTTCACGCCCCTCCAACAAAAAAACCCCCCCCCCCAAAAAGCCATGGCTCCCTTAGCCCCCTACAAAGCCGATTTCCTGCGCGCAGCCCTCTCAGGCGGCGTGCTCAAATTCGGCAGCTTCGAGCTCAAATCCAAGCGCATCTCGCCCTACTTCTTCAACGCCGGCGACTTCTACCGGGCCGACCTGCTCGAGGCCATCGCGACGGCCTACGCCAAGGCCATCGCCGAGGCGCACCAGGCCGGCGAGCTGCTCGACTTTGACGTCGTCTTCGGCCCGGCCTACAAGGGCATCCCGCTCGCGACGGCCGCCACCATCCGGCTGGGCCAGCTGGACGCGGCCGCGTACGGCGCCAAGTGCTACTCGTTCGACCGCAAGGAGGCCAAGGACCACGGGGAAGGGGGCAATATCGTCGGGGCGCCGCTCAAGGGCAAGAGGGTGCTCATTGTGGATGATGTGATCACGGCCGGCACGGCCAAGCGGGAGGCGATCGCCAAGATCGAGAAGGAAGGGGGTGTGGTGGCGGGGATCGTGGTTGCGCTGGACCGCATGGAGAAGCTCCCCTCGCCCGACGGGGATGATAGCAAGCCGATGCCGAGCGCGATCGGGGAGCTGAGGAAAGAGTATGGGCTGCCCATCTTTGCGATTCTTACTCTGGATGATATCATTGAGGGTGTGAAGGGGCTCGCTTCGGAGGAGGATGTCAGGCGGACCGAGGAGTACCGGACTAAGTACAAGGCGACCGATTAGACGGGGAAAATTGTAGATCGAGTAAACGCTGTGAATGAGTGTGAGATGTTTAGGGGTCATGGCCCCGCCCCTTGATGGGGGTTAAGCGCTGGGTGGTCTATTACTACCTAGGTAAGTACACCATCGTCTACCCGGCAAGAAATTCGAGTTATCCGTAACATAAAAGGAAAGGTGAATCAGAGGGTGTAGAAGAATCCTTAGGTCTGGCCGCGCTTCAAGTCCCCCGGGTTTGTTCGTGGGAATTGCGTCCTGGAAGCCAGTCCGTACATACCATATAGCACATGGCTGGTGCATTTCCAGCCATCCGCATGACTAGTCAAATGGAGTGATAATGATTCCCCAACTCAACCGACAATTGTCCAATTCTGGTCCTTCTCTTCCTCAGACAGACCCTTTCGGCAAAGCAGGTGGCTTGGTTTGACGTGGTAAATCGTAGACCTGGGGAAATGGTGAGTCCGTAATCCACGGGAAATAGAAGAGCTTGCAAAAGGCTCAGGGCTCAGTAAAAAGGGGTGCTTACCATGTCGTGCCAGCCACCTCCCCCAAACTGGGCTTTGCTGCCCCCAAGATGCTTGAACCCGGACCGCTCATAGTAGGACACGAGATGCTGTAGGCCCCTTGTCAGTACATCCCCAGTCCCCCCGAAAGCTGAGAAAAACTCACATCCTGACAAATCAACGCCAGCCTGTCCACCAACCCCGAGTTCTTCATCTGATCCAGATACGCCTTCGTAATCATCTGCCCGAGCCCGCACCTATGCAGCCGCGGCAGCACGGCGAGCGAGTGCAGCCCCACGGTCCTCCCGCCCTCCTGGTGTCCGACGTCCTGGGCCGCCCGCCCGCCCCGGGTGCGCCAGTCCTTAGGGTAGGCCATGTCGCCATCGGTTATGATATCGCCGCGGCACCGCGTCGAGATGATGTGGGCGAGCAGCACGCTCACGGCGCCGTCAACCCGGCCGGTTTCGACGGGCTTTGCGCTGGGGAGGGTTGTGATGCCGAGATTTTTGGCCTGTTCTGGGATGACGGTGAGAAAAACGCCTAGGCTGAGTTCCGGGCAGACGGTAAGACGGTATTCAATCTATGGATGGCGTATGTTAGTTGTTGGGCTCTGGGTGCGAAGCAGGTGGGTGAAATGGGAGGACCTGCCTTCTCGCGTGATGCCCGGTGCTCTGGGTCAGGAAACGCCGCGTTCTCCAACGCAATACATGATTCGAGGTCCGAGATGGTGAGCGGCCTGATGTTGGGCGAAAAGGTTGTGATGAATGGGAGGGCCTTTTGGAGACGAATCTCGGGGCAATCTTTGGCAGCCCTCCTCTTCTGGCTCATCATCTTCTGAAGCGTAGCGAAGTCACCGTCGACATCCGAGGACTCGTCAATAGCCTCGGTAGTCTCCTCGATGGGGCGAGGGCCCTGTTCCTCGGAGCGGTCTTTTCCGGCACCTGCCATGGTATCTGCTGCGCCGAGTCCTGCCGTTTCCTGGGGCTGCAGCTAGCTTGTTAATCGGGCCGTTGGGCCTGAGAAGCCGGTAGCTGGAAACGGATTTGGTTTTGATGGGTACCTAGCGACTACTTCAGAGCGCCGTGTTCGTGTCGCCCTAATGCGCGGATATGCCCTTCGCCGAAAGTTGCTAAAGAATTTCTGGTGGCTCGTCCGTGATCGGCGTAGACGCTGCACTATGTCGACTCAAAGATATTGGGCATCCAGGCTAAGCGGAAAGGGGTTATGCTTGCAGGAGTTGAAAAGACCAAGGTCGATACGGAAGATGCTGGTGAGCTGGAACGAGTAGTTGATGTTACCGTAGTGCTGGGACGTTGTTAGAATCGAATCAGTTGGGAGAAAATAAAGGGTGCAATTCCCCGCTGTGATGCATGTCTCACCGCGTTGGGAAAGACTAACGCAGGTCACAAGGCCAGAATGCCTGCCGTAGATGCCCAACAAACACCAGTAATAAGGGGAGCTGCTCCCGAGCTGCTCTCGGTGTCGCAACAAATAAGGTAGGTACATACCTACGAGGCAAGGCGTTGTGGCAGCCAGTGCCTTAACAATTGTCTAGACAGCGCAGTTTGCCTGTTATTCTCTGAGAATTCGTTGAACTGTTACCTGAGTAGTAACAGACAAAGTAGCACAAGTTCCCGGCTGTTGTACTGTGTAAAGTGGTCGTCGTCCGGAAACTCGGCCGACAGCCCGGCCGTGGGGTTCACTTGCCCCGTTGGCCCCTGTCCGAAGCTCCAATCGCGGGGCAGCTGAGCCCTTCCTTGACCCCTCCTGACGTCACCAGCGGGAGCTTCAAGTTCAATCGGAACGCCGAGTGACAGTAACGACTACTTTAAACTACTAGGTAAGGTTCGGTGTTGAGCTTTCCAAAGCGAGGGCAAGACCTGATCCGTCCCGTTTGTTGAACTCCCTCCGTCCCGATGTCCATTGACATGGGAGAAGGGAAGGTGGGCACGTTTGCGTGAGACAAGACGCCGGCCGGCTTGACGCGGCTGCGGATCGCCTCATTCGCAACGGCTGCAGCACGACATTGACGGGGGTCAACTGGTTTTGGGGTGCGTCTCACCGGTTATTAATAACTGTTGTAAGGCCCCTCTCTCGTGCCTAGCTGCAATGCAAGCAGCTGCACGCTGTTTGATTTCTACTGCACCAAGCCGTTGTAGGAAAGGGGCCCCAGCCGGGGAAAAGGAGTTGCCCAGTCTCGGCCCGGTATCGAAGCCATCGAGGAATCGGAGAGTTGCGTCCAATATACCCCGTACCTAAAGTTGCCCCCAAAGCGGCCGGGTGCAGTTAGTGTGGTGGCGACATGCTCGAACCATCTCGACGGTGTTCTGCGGGGGAGGGGCTGGCAGCGGTTACACTTGCTCAGCTGGAGGGGCTCGGCGAGTGATTTGCATGTGCCTTAACCGGGCAAGTATATCTCTTGATGAAAGCTGATCGCATGGCCTACGCCGGGCGGCTCGTGATACATGGCAATGCAGCACAAGATGACGGACAGCCCTCGCGCCCCAATCAGGCCGTCTAGGTACTCAGAGTTCTGCCTTGCTTCGCGTCGAAAGAACCAGAGCAGCCTCTGTTGCGTCAGGCACAACTTGAAGCTTCCCCTGACTTCCCGTCCCCTGCAGAGCGGTTTCGACGACTGCGTATATTATTTTGACCGTTGTCCTGCCTGTCGGCCTTGATTCGTCGTTCTCTGACTGGTCAGTCCGTCCGCCGTTCGATGCCTCATCCGAGGCTACCGCACATTTTGTCGGTAGCTATCCAACGGCTGCTGCCCGTTTCATCTGACCGTTCCTGACACCCTGGCTGACCCCTGTTCCTCGACAATCTTCTAAAGTGTTCCATCGTAAGAATAATCCGGTGACAAATGCCCATGTTGAATGTGTGTGCATCTTTCCGTCGGCGTCGGGAGATAGTCACAAAAACGCACCGGAAACTTTGAGGTTACCTACGTCGTCAAATAACCTCAATGCAGGTAATGGAAGGTACATACATACATACCTCCATACCTGATCGGTCAGAAGTAGGCAGGTACCCCACGTCATCAGGCCTGCGTGAGGTGAGGAGGCAACAGCCGGCGCCGTTTCTAGCGGTGGCCTAGGCCCAATCATCCCATTCTGGAGAGCAAACACCCCTGTACGGTCAGTGAGCTAGCGCGAAACCTGCCACCGTCCCCGGAGCTCTTCCACCTCACCGGAACCCCTCGTCCTCAGACCTTTAGAGCGAGGTCCCGCCTGTTTGCCAGTCCGTGCTTGCAAAGGGCACATAGGGCGCGGTCAAACACCATTTCCTTTTCCTTTATTCTTCCGTTCGTCCTCTGCTCGACGAATCTCATCCCCCAGCCCCAAACTTGAGTCCGAGATTCTCCCCGAGACAAACTTGACCCTCTGAGCATCTCTCAAAATGTAAGTTGTACTCGGCTCCCCGCTTCCTGGCCGTCGAATGCATACTCACCGGCCTCAAGGCGCATCACGCTCACCATCACCAACTCGGAGCCCCAGGGCGACGACCAGGACCTTCTGTCCCTGGAGGTCTACCCGGAGATGACGATCGAGACGCTGCGCAGCTCCATCCAAGCCGAGACCACCCACCACCCCAGCACCCAACATCTCTATCACAATGGACAACTCGTATCGGACAACTCCAAGACACTGGTCGAGCTTGGCGTAGGCGATGGCGACATGCTGGCTCTCCACGTACGCGAAATGCGGGGCAGCTCGACGATTCAGGCCCCAGCCCCCAGACCGGTACAACAGGCTGGGGCTCGCGGTGGTGGTGGCGGCGGTGGCGGCGGTGGCGGCGCGGCACGTCAACCTGTGCAGCAGGACCCGGAGGTGATCCGGTTGCAAATCCTCGGTGATCCTAACCTGAGGGGCGAGCTGGCCAGATCGCGACCGGACCTGGTGTCTGCGTTGGAGGACCCGCAGCGATTCGCACGGCTGTTCGCCGACAGCCTTGACAGAGAACGGAGGGAGCGCGACGATCGCCAGCGCCAGATGCAGTTGCTAAATGCGGACCCGTTCGATATCGACGCCCAGCAGAGAATAGAGGAGATCATCCGTCAGGAGCGGGTAATGGAGAATCTTCAGAACGCCATGGAGCACAACCCGGAAGGTAATACCGCCCACGACCTTGCCACACCATTGTCCCCCACCCCCCGCCAAAACTCGCGCTAACTACCTATCCCTCGTTTAGTGTTCGGCACCGTGCACATGCTGTATCTCGAGGTCGAAGTCAACGGGTACAAAGTCAAGGCACTGGTAGATTCGGGCGCACAGGCAACCATCATGAGCCCTGATTGCGCCGAAGCCTGCGGCATCATGCGTCTCGTCGACAAGCGCTTCGCCGGCGTCGCCCGGGGTGTCGGCACTGCCAACATCATCGGCCGTGTGCACTCGGCACAAATCAGGATCGGCCCGCTCTTCCTGCCTTGCAGCTTCACCGTCATGGAGGGCAAGCAAGTGGAACTGCTGCTCGGTTTGGACATGCTGAAGCGCCACCAGGCGTCCCTCGATCTCGCCAAGGACAAGCTGATCATCCAGGGCGTCGAGGTGCCGTTCCTGGGCCCGGCCGACATCCCGACGGACAGCGAGGAGGCGATTCAGCGGGAGCCGACCGTCCCGGGCCCCGCGGGAACTACCATCGGCCAGCGGTCCGGCGCCGTGCATGCGCCGAGCGGACCAGGGGCAGCCGCGCCGGCTCAGGGGGGACCTCAGGCGGGCGCTGCTCCTGCTCCTGCCCCTGCCGCTGCACCCAGCGCTCCGTCGAGTGCGCCAGCAAGACCGTCGTTTCCGAGGGAAGATATCGAGCAGCTCATAACGCTTGGGGCATCGGAGCAGAAAGCGATCCAGGCGCTTGAGGCGGCGGGTGGGAACGTCGACTATGCGGCCAGTCTGATTTTCCAGGACTGACCTTTTTTTTTTTTTTTGCTTTTGGCGATCATGGCTTTGGAACGAATGTTTGATGGATTACGATTCTTCTCTCGACGGAATGGGGATATAAAAGGGGGGGTTTCTAGGCGCAAAATAAACACACCTCCGCATGGCATTGCTGGACCATTACATCGAGTTGCTTCTTCGACTCTGCTTGGGAATCTTTGGCACAAATGGCGGATAGGTATTAAAACCGGTGTTGCAGGGAAATTCAATTTCTATCTTTTTCTAGAGGGCATTTCAGTAACCGGATAGCGCACAGCTTAGAACCAATCGACATTTTTGCTTTGCTTTGCTTTGAGATTATGGAAACCACTTGATTCTTTAACAACGCCATTTTACCCCGTACTAATAATAATAAATCACTAACCCCCCCCTTTTGAGGTTTTTTTATCTACCGGAGCTTATAAACACAAGGCTTCAAAACGGCCGCCTCATTCCTACCACCCGCGGCATCCTGGCCATCATCCCCATCGATAAACTTCTTCTTCTTGGGCGCCCTGACCACCTGGCCCTTCCCGTCGGTCCATTTCCGCTCCCCGGGCACCTTGTCCTCGGCGCCGGGCGCCGCGCACTTGCCCTTGATGGCGGGCGCCGCCTTGACGAAGTGCATGCGCACAAACATCTTGTTGCCCATGTCCACGGCGCCCTCGCCCAGGTCCCGGTTCAGCAGGAAGCCGCGCTTGCGGAGCGCCTCGAGGAACGCGCTGATGTCGGTGTCTTGCTGCTGCTGTTTGGTGATGTTGATGTTGTTGTTGTTGCGTGCCGAGTAGTCGGCGCCGTCGACTTGCTCGGCTAGTTCGGCTAGGTTGGCTTCTTCTTCCTCGGCTGCTTGGACGGCTTTGGGTTTTTTGGGGCCTGCTTTTGTTGTTGTTGAGGTTGAGGTGGTGTCGGCAGCACCTCTTTTGCGGTTGCCTACGCTGTGGGCGACTACCTTTTTCTTGGCGGCTTCGGGGTTGGTGAAGCGGCTCTTGATCTCGGCCACCCACAGCTCGCCGCGCCAGCGCAGGATGCGGTAGGCTTCTTCAACAAAGTCGATCCAGTTGGTGCCCATCAGGGCGAGGCAGAAGATGGCGACGTCGACCGAGTTGGAGGCGAGCGGGAGGTTGGCGATGTCGGCGCGCGTGATGAGCGCCGAGCCGCCGGTTTGGAGGTCGAAGCTGCGGATGTCGAGGTGTAGTTTCTTGCTGAAGGGCTGGAGGGCCGAGGCTAGCTTGCCGTCGCCGCAGCCGAGATCCGCGATGGTGCAGGTCTTGGTGGTGTTGGGTAGGGGGAGCTGGGATGGGGTGATGGGGGCGTTGTCGCGGTTGCGAGGCAGGAAGCGGACTTTGGAGCGCGCTTTGATGTCGGCGATGTACCCGTCTACGGGGTTCTCGGGCCAGACGTCGACTTGCCGGCGGAAGCCTTCGTGGTATTCGGTGAACATCTCGGGGGACTCCTGGAAGAGCTCGAAGGCCTCGGCCGAGGGGCGGGTGTAGAGGGTTTCGTTGAGATGGCGGAAGCGAGCCGAGATGAGCTTCTCGCGCATGGAGGCTTGGAGGGGGGTGAGCTTGAGTGCGGGCTGGGCGGGAGGTGCTGGTGGGGGGGCGGCCGCCTCAGTCTTGGGCTTCTTCTTTTTTTTGTCGGACTTCTCCTTGGGAGTCTCCTCTTCGTCATCGTCGATGCCACCCCATTCGTCTCCGTCCTCCTCCCCAGGCTCAGACGTTGCTACCAGCGAATCCCGCTTCTCCTTCTTGTCCTTCTTCATCTGCTTCCTTTCAGGCTTGTCGCTAGCCGGTTGCGCAGCACTACCTTTGGCTGCGGCAGGAGACTCGTGCTGCTTTTTTTGGCGCTTGCTGTCCTTCTTGGGTTGCCCCTTGTGCTCAATGACTTTATCCCACAAATCTGCAAAGTTTGCCGCCGTCACAGCCTCCGAGTTGCCTGGTCTCTTGCGCTTCTTCGCAGGCTTCGGCCCGGAAGCTGCCACTGGGGTTGAGCCATTCGTTTCAATCTTCAGCTTCTCGGCCGAAATACTGAGACCCTTTACAGGAAACATTGTGACTGCTACCACACCAAAAATCAGCAGGAATTGGTCAAGTTGAGGTTGTGGTCGCTTTGAGTTTGAGCTTGATCAGAAAAAGTTGGTGGGGCAAGTCGATAAGGTGCTGCAGGGACACACGGAACCCAGCCGAAGAACTGGATAAGCTGTCGAGGCTGTCTTGATGTGGCACGTGCGCCTTCCAGGTTTGTTTAACGGCTGCCAAGCGCCAGCCAAAACCCGAATCCTCTGAGCTTCTCCTCGTCATCTATTTTCGAACCGCACATGGCTCTGAGAAGCCGGAGGCGGCGAATCATTTCCACGTGGTGCTACCGCGGAGTTCTGGATGTTGCAGGCCGCCGTGGCTATATGATGAGCGTTCCATATTCAGCGGCTGAGCACTGACAGACAGGACATGACTCGCCGACTCGGGATCCCGGGCCGGTCCTCGCGGTTCAGCCATCCCAAGTGGAGATGGGTTGATCAGGAGAGTTCCACATGACAAGGGATGCACTTCGTACGATGTCGATAGTTGAGCAGGCAACTGTCTCGTCGAAGACCTGCCGAGGTGACACTTGCGTATACCTCGGACGGCTACCCAAGCAGGAGTCCGACTGGCTGGCGGATGGCAGATTTCCTTCGCATGGCAACGTAACTGTGCATCGGACTCTCAACTGCAGTGCGCCCAACGCTGCCAACCGGGGCTTCCAGTGCGACTGGCACCCGCACCGATTCTGCCTCACTTTCTTACCGTGACCGAGCTACCTTGGGTCCCGCCCGGCGATGCAGGGATTCACTTCACTCGCAGTTTGGCGCTGGGTCTTGCTATCGGTCCTTTCACAGCACCGGACAGAGCGTTTGCGCCAAGTCTCGACAAATATTTCGCCGAGTGGATTTGGGACTAACCAAGTACTGTGTACTGTGTAGACAAACCCAAACCCGAAATAGTTATTGAGCCAAGTGTCATGGCCAAAACGGACCTCTCCGTTTTCCTTTACGTTGGTTAACGTAAGCGGTCACCTGACTAGGTAGTCACATAACTGGCGCGTAATGATTAGCTCGCGCATGCTTTGTTCGAGTCGCATCTTTCCATGTTCTCATGTCCCGAGCCTTTAAGACAACCGTCACTCACAGCTTGTTGACCGCCAGACTCAACCACACACACCCAGTCCCAAGGATATTGCAGTCTGTGGCTTGCCTTGTGCTCACTCACTCCAGAGCAATTCCCGAGGGCACACGTACATACACTAGACTGATAAAAAACGTTGGTTTCATGTTCGTCAGCTGTTCAGTATCGTCAAGTGCTAACATGCAGTTGAGAAAAGAACCTTGACGACCGACTCTTTAGGAGGATGGTGTTGCGGTTTCAAAAGCCCAAGTCTTCTCCGAGGGAAAAGTGCTATGGCAACGTCTGAAGCAGATCTTGGTCTACTTCTGGAACTTCCGCTACCTGCCTCTCAAATATCGATGGCCTCTTATTAAGTTCAGGCGTCGCCTCCTGCCCACGCGGACGGGCCTGGGTCTTCGCAACGCACTCCGCCATGCTCGCTCTCTCAAAACCCGCCGGAGCCGCACCCGTACCTCTTCGTCTTGCGTCTCCTCTGGCCCTTCCCAGCCTGGTCCTTCCCGGCCGTCCTTCCACCGGCGCCCCGAGACATTATGGCTGATCCCGAGAAAGTCCGTTGCCGGACCCGCGACTTGATATACCTTCGCTCCATGCCGCTATGGCGCGCGCGCGACACGCCACAACGGTCGTTTTATCGTCTCTACGAGGCTTTCTGTGCCGCCGACGGACACATGATCACCTATGAGACTGAGTATTTCTGGCGCCGGTCATCGCCGCAATGGGCCACCGCCAACATAGCGGATCCCGATTGCCAGGACACGGAGCAGTACGCTGTCATGGCGTCCCTGGCCGAAGTTCTGGTTGACTCCTTTAGATGGCGTCTGGAGCTCGGCCTGCGCCGGAACGACGAACCGATCATGAATCGTACTGTGGACCCTCCACCTTTTGTACCCGAGGTCTGCCCTTTATGGGCAGCCAAGGTGCCGTCCCTGAGGGCCAGGCTCCTCGTACACCCCGAGGAGGACAGGTATTTTGATAGCCCGCTCCACCGTCGCAACATTTATATGTCGACCGGCTGGTTCTACACGGTTTGATGAGATTGGCTCCCTCGTAGATGGTGATGCCTTGCTGCACCGACTCGAGGAACAAGTCCATACGCCGCCATGGTTTAGCAGATGTGAAGTTGAAACGGAGAACCAAACTCTCGGTTTTGTGGCTTCTCCAAATCCCAACCAATTCCTTCCGTTTTCCTCAGTTTTCTCCTCTGAGTGGTGGCACAGCTTTCGTATCACACTCAGCGCCTCCAATCTGCAGCTCATTCTCAATGACGCAAACTGCCTTCTCGTCACTCGTAAGTTGATGGTAGACTGCGGAGCTGGTCCGCCCCGTGTGCCGCTCGACGGCATCTGTCGCGGAAACGGCAACCTCCAGGCCGAGGCAGAAAGTCACCAAATTAGGGTTTCCCGCCGTCACCTTCTTTCTAATATGGAGGGCATGGTGAGGCTTTAGCGGGGTTCAGCTCCCCTCAGTGGCCCACTCACAACAACTGACTTTTGGCATCCCCTCCTCGATGCGGGCCTGTCCGCGTGTTTTCCATGTGCAGCAGGGGCACGGGCTGCCCATGAACGCTTCTAGACTCTAGAGCCGTTGCGCACTGGGCCGCTCGAGGCCGCAGAGGGGTCTTACGGGGTCAGGGGGTCCACTTGTCGATGTTTGGCGCTGCCCCAGTCCGCGATACAACCTCACCCTTGCAAGCTCCCCCCCCAGCCTCTGTGTGCGGTGACGGTTGCACGCCGCCGATCTGTCCTCACACCATGGCGGTTTCTCCCACAACCGGGCCGTGATGCTATCGTCCAACGTCACCACGGCTCGACATCCCAGAATTGAACCTTCTCCTGGCCCGGCCGCCGGTGTGTCACTGTGTACTGTGTAGAGACAAGAGAGTTCCGCAACAGCCTCCCGGGCCTTTCCGTCCTCGAGCACACGACAAAGACCAATCCTGCACCTTGTCCGACCGTCTTCGCTGCATATAGCCCGCAACGGCATCTGCAGGTATTCGGGTGTCTCGAAATTAGGCCGATTCAGCTGGCAATGGCACTCAATTAGGGTATTGCTGCTGCGACGACTCCTGCATTGCATCCATCCCACTCGGAAATTCTGCCGCAAGATCACGGCTGGAATTGGCATCAGCGATATCCGAGGACGGGGCAATCGGCAATTCACCAACCCCGGTTTAGTGACACTAGACTCAGGTTGTCTCGGTTCCATCCGACAAGGTGCTTCATATACTGTGTACAGACAGCACTGGACCCGTTATCTCTTACAATAATGTAAGCGTGCTGGCTCACTCCTTTAGTTCAGCGACGGCAGAACAGCGCGAAATTCCTTCCCACGTTCCATAAACGGGCCCTCGGATCGATATTCTGTGCTGTGGTCCCATCCTTCGCCGCCATGGATTCGGCCGAATTGCCACCAGACGCGGGCTCTCCCCAAGAGTCACGACCCGTCCCTTCTCCGCCGTCGCCGACCAGCGGTAAAGGAGACCAGCCATCGCAGCCGCCGCCAAAAAAAGCGTCGGCGAGGAAGAGGACAAAAACTGGATGTCTTAGTGAGTCCTCCCGCACATGTTCATCGCTAGTAAGGACTGTTCATTGACACCACAGCTTCTTCTAGCGTGCCGGAGACGCCGCATCAAGTGTGACGAAGCCAAGCCGACTTGTAGCAACTGTATCAAGTCCAAGCGAGACTGCGAGGGATACAGTCGGCAGCTCACGTTCAAGGTACCCCTGAGCTCGGTTCCTTCCAGCCACCACCACCATGGCCCTCAGGTCTATCACCGCCAGTTTCAAGAAGCGCACTTGAACACGCAGACTGCAGTGGCACAAACCAAGGCAACATCCTCACAAGGACCGCTTGCCGTCATCGCTCCAAAACCCCCATCGGTAGACTATTCCGGTGCCGCATCTTTCCCCTTCGAACAAGGGCCCGGTTTCAGCCCGGCACAACAGTTACCGAGTCCCCCCTTTATAGGCTACGACCCCAACCTCTTTACTGAGCGTCTGCCACCGCCCACGCAAGGAAACCAATTCCGACATGAAGAATTCTTCGGGGGCGCCACAGGCGCCGTGCAGCCTTTCCAGCGCAGCCCAAGCGTGGCAGACGCGCCGCCTATGTTTACCGGAAATCACGAACCCGTGTTGTCCGGGCCAGAACTGTCGCTGGCTTCGCCTGAAAGTGGTGACGGGGGTTTGAAGCAACCCCTTCACACCGAAGACGGGTATTGGGAGTCGGACGATGAAGCGTCCATGGCCGAGTCCGAGGACGAAGTTATGCACGACCCTCACCTCGCTCATCTCGAATCGAATGACCTCGGCATCCACGTCGCCAGACGACTAGCGCCACAGCATGACCTGTATGGCGTGCGCATTAGATCCTTTGCTGCTTTAGCCGATGACAACATGCTCGACACATATACGCCAACTTCAGCCAGCTCACCCTTGAACGACGCTCACACAGCGGCCATCTTCTGGTACTTTGTCAACGTCACGGGCCAGAGCATGTCCCTGTACGAAAGGCACCCCTTCGACCCCACCCCAATGTTCCAAGGCCATCCTGTTCCCAAACAGCGCCAACACATCTGGACTTGTTAGTGTTGCCTGTCGCCAAACCAACAAGCCGGAACCTGCTAATGTTTTTTGATGTTGTTAGACACCTTCCCCATCATGGCGTTTAACCATCCCGCGCTGATGCAGGCGATGCTTGCGTTGGGCAGCTTGCAAATGTCCAAACTTCAGGGCTCGCCCCCCACCGCGGCCATGAAGCACTACCACCTGAGCCTGCGAAGACTTGCAAAGAACTACCAGAGCCCCCACAGACGTACGCAGCCAGCCACGCTGGCAGCCACACTCTTGCTGGGGTTCTATGAGATCTGGAACTCGGACCACGACAAATGGTGCAAGCACACGTGGGGAGCCCGCGCCGTCATCCGAGACATCCCCTTTGGGCGGCTGACACGAGATGTGCTCGCCTACAAGCACCGGAGAAGAGAGCTGCAGCTGCGAGGTCACCAGTGCAGCGACGTCTGCTTTGCCTCGCACGGGGACCTCAGCGTAGACTCGATATCGCCCGATACCGACCTGATCTTCCAGTTCACCGGCCAAAAGGTCGACTATGGGACCGGCCGCGGCCATGTTGTGGGTGACTCGTCGTCCCGGCAATCCCGCCTCACGGAGCGCGACGTCGAGACATATGAACAGTTGCGCGATCTCTATTGGTGGTTCTGTAAGATGGATGTGTACCAAAGTATCCTTGGCGGTACTCGGCTGTTGTAAGTACATGAGGAGGGGGTATGCGTGGGCTTTATTTGGCTTGTGCTTTTTTTCTGACTGACTCGTCTCAGGATGGAATACCCCCAGTGGACGCAATGCGCGCCGCGCGGGCCGTTTGGAAAGATGGACGCCATGTAAGTTCGAGCCCCTTGTTTGGCTTGTTCTATAAGGTCATACTAACCGGGGATATGACTTTGAAGCTACGGAACGTTTGATTTCTCCATCCTGCTCCTTGGGCGACTGGCCAACTTTGCGTCTCGGGATCTCGCCCGAAAACGAAGGGCGAGGAAACCACCGCCGGGGGGCCCCGGTCAAGGTCCGGGTCCCGGCCAAGCCGGCCCACCAGGAGGCCCGGGACTCGGCCGGGGCCAATCACCCCCTTCCTTCCCGGGCCTGATGCCGGCTTCGGGCCGCGTCACAGTACCGAGGGGCTTCAGCCCGCCGCGCGAATCCTCACCGGCGAGTGATTCGGCCGAAGAAATGGACTTTGACACGTCGACCGCCAACGCCCTGCGGGAGTGGGACGAGATCCGACAGGCCTTTGAGGTCTTCCACGCGCGTCTCGGACCGGACTTTGAGCCCATGGGGCCCGACTTTGCGCCGCCCGAGATGACGCCGTTCGGCCCCGCCCTGGTGTACCGCACCTACAGCATCGCGGGCATCTGGATGAACTACTACATGGGTCTGATCGTGCTGCACCGCGCCCACCCGTCGATGCCGCCCGTCGCCGTCATCGCCGCGGGCATGGCGGCGCAGCAGACGGGCCGCTGGGCCAACGAGATTGCGCGTATCGCCGCGGGCTTGCATGAGGATACCACGCACGTCTCGGCCGTCAGCACCCTGGTGGGCGCCGCCTTTATCGAGAGCTGCTTCCCGCTGTTTGTGGCGGGCGTTCAGGTAAGAACCAAGAACCCCCACTTAGCCCCCCTTTTCCGTACGTACAACAAAGTGATTAACCCCCTCTTTTTGTTCTTACAAACAGTACCAAGACCTCCACCAACGCCACTGGGCCATCCGCCGCCTGCGCGACGTCGCGCGCCTCACAGGGTGGCAGTCGGCGCGGCAGATCGCCGACGGGTGTGAGACGGGATGGAACAAGGCGGCCGAGCTGGGCCGCGGCCCCCCTTACTACAGTCCCCCCGAGCTGGGCCCGCTGTTCCCGGACTCGGTGTGGAACCGGCCGCGGGCCATTGAGCGGCGCATTCACGAGCTCGAGGCCGCTGCCGGCGGCGGCGAGGGCCGGCTTGTGCTGGCCAAGTCGGAGCGCGCGCACTATGCGATGGGGTTGTTGAGTGTGGAGCGGGATTTTGATACGTTGGATATTGACGACGATGATGAGGATGGTCGTGATGATGAAGTTCGTCGTGGTGGTGGGCCTGGGGAGGGGGAGAGGGAGGAGGGGAATGATGTTGAGAGGGAATGAGTTGTGAGGGGGGCGCTGCTAGGTTTAGACTTTTTAGTTGGATGATATCCCCGACCGAGATTTTCCTTGCCTGACTTTCTGTTGTTTGGCGCAGGTGGTGGGTCGGCAAGATAAAAAAACAACAGCCAGGGTGAAACTGGAACAAGGCCAGGTCTAGAATTACAGCATTGTTTATCGTCACTGTCGTCGTCAAGTCAAGCCCGGAGATTGTCAATTCAAGAACCCTCTTGTCTTGTCATTTCTCTGATCTTTGCTCGCCCCCGCTCTCCTCCCATAATCAACTGGTTTTAGTCTAGTTCGCTGGCAGCCGCTCGACAACGGAGGCCATCTCGGCGTCCGTGTATATTCTGAAGCCGCGGTCCTTGGTGACGCTGGCCAGTTGCACGTTCTTGGCGTCGAGCTTCTCCTCCATGACCTGCTTGAGCGTCTTGAGCACGAGCGTCTCGGCGTCTGCGATGGTGAGGGACTAGGTAGGGTAGAGACAAAAAGCAGTCAGTTATAGGTTCCGTTTTGAAAAGGAGAAGAAAAAAAGGGGCGCGCGCCGCACCTTGTGATACTCATTCTGCAGCTCGGCCTGGGCGCCCTCGCTCCCGCTGCCGATGGCCTTGGCGTCGTAGCGATAGAAGGTGCCCGACGGCTCGGCGTGGTAGAGCGACGGCCCGTCCTCGTCGTAGCCGGCGATCAGCAGGGCCACGCCAAAGGGCCGGCTCATGATGCTCTCCTCGCCGTCGGCCGACTCGCCGAAGCGCAGCGCCAGGTCGCAGATGGCCTGCGTGCAGCTCTCGACGCGCAGCTGCTCGTTGTAGTTGAAGGCGTGCGACTGGCACTCGACCCGCGCGTGCTCCACCATGGACCGCGCGTCGGCCTGCAGCCCGGACATGGCGCACCCAATGTGCCGGTCGATCTCGACAATCTTCTCGACCGACGACGTCTCGAGCAGCGTTGACGTCACGCGCTTCTCGACGCCCAGGATCACGCCCTCCGACGTGGCCACGCCGATGGCTGTGCTGCCGAGCTTGATGGCTTCGAGGGAGTACTCGACTTGGAAGAGGCGGCCTTCGGGGGAGAAGGTGCTGGAAGACGGGGGAGGAGGGGTTGTGTCAGCTTCGGCGTGTCGTAGTGAGAGGGGACGGAGGAGTGGGGGAGGTGAGGTGAGAGACGGTGCGCCCTACTTGATGCCCCGGTCTGAGTGCGTGCCAGTGTTAGCTTGTGGTCTGTCTTGGGGGCTTGGGTATCATGATGGGGAAGCGATAGAGCTTCAAGCACCCCTACTCACCATATTCAGATCTTGCCATAAACATCTTGGCGGTGTTGTGGGGTGAGGGTTCAAAAGTCTGGGTATCTCGGGGTTCAGTTGTGTCTTAGGTTGGCAGGTTCGTGACTGCAAAAAAGACAGAATCGAAATGTCGCGGGGCAAGTTGACGGCAGGCCGGAAGTTGTGAAGTGTGGTGGAGGTGAGGCTGGCCTGGATTGGCAGCTGAAGCTCCAGGCACACGGAGGCCGACGAAGCTCCCGCTCCACTGTTTGTTCAGGCGCCCAACGGCTGGCCTGGCAGACCCCTGTCGGTACTTGGACACAGGTACCTTCCTGGGTACCCCACACTCTCCAAGGGTGCCAGTCCCAAAGCGGAACAGCGTCAACCGCGTCCCTGTCGAAGTCGCGCTTTTTGGGGCTGGGAAGCTGCCGCGACTTGGCGCTGTCAACGATCTCTCACTGGCCCTGCCTGGCTTGGACGGACTTGCATCACCATCCCACCATTACCTAGGTACCTAGGGACAACGGAACAAACGAAGCAGCCTCCACCACGGCACCGCGACACATGCCCCCGACGGTTCAAACGGCTGTGCATTGCCAAATGTAGACGGACACACAAACATGTCGGGCACCAGACCGTACGCGGAAAAGAGAAGCAGCGGCAAAGCAGGCCTGGGCGACCGGGGCGCCACGGGCTCTGCACCTGCACCATCGCGGGCCCGCATGTCGGATGGCCCTGGCAGCTTTAGGACAGACGCCAGCAGTAAAGCTTCCGATCCGAAGACCAATGCCCGATATGCCGACCCGACGCACAAGCGGTCCACCTCGGGCCACCCGAATCCCCGCTCGACGAGCAGCTCCTTTGAGGAACGCCGCACCGAGAAGGTGCAGGTGACGACGCGCGAAACCTTCATGACCCGGACGAAAAGCCCCCAGCACCGCAGCACCGCCAGCGAGAAGACCAGGGCAGCCGACGGGCCCAAGCAGCGAGCCCCCGAACCGAGGAGGGAGGCCCGCCAGGAAACACCAGTGCCAGGTACATACCCTCACCCCCCACCAAGTTCCCCCGCCCCATGCTGACTCCCAATAAAATATTTCAGATAAACCACCCACAGCACCATGGGAACCGGAGGCGACACTGTTACCACACACGACAGCGCCCCTGGCATGCCGCATCTCGATCCCCCCCCTCGCCTCGGCGGCGCCCCAGACGCTGCAACCGAAGCCTCTACAGGAACTCTCCCTCGAGGCCCAGGAGGCCGTCATTATCGAGGACCTACTGTTTATCTTTATGGGCTTCGAGGGCCAGTACATTCGCTTCGCCAAAGGATACAACCCCTTCGAAGAGCGGGATCGCTTGTCCGGGCCCCAATGGCGCATCCTGCCGGGACTCGATCCCAGTCTGCAGGACTTAACCATGTCAATGCTACGCATGGCCTCGCATTATACCGCCCTCGAGACATTCGTCGATGTACAGAGCCGCGACGAGTTTGGCTCTATCAACCACGCCCTATGCGCATCGATACGGAAGCTGCTGCAGGAGTACCTGGTCATGGTTGCCCAGCTCGAGACACAGTTCCTCAGCGACGACTCCTTTACCCTACATGTCCTCAACGTCCACATAATACCGACCAGCCACATGATGGCTCAACTATACGCTCTGGCACATGAGTTCCTCAAACGGAACGCCCTCACGGACGACGAGACAGACGAGTCGAGCGATAGCAACGACGACTTTGATCATATCTTGGAGCAGTTGAGGGAGGGGGGCGAACTGGTTCCCGGAAATATGACTGGGAAGAAGATATGTAAAGGCGGCGTGGTCCTAGGGTTGATAACCAAGAGGCTAGAGTCCATGTCGGGAGACCCTGCGGCCCGCGCCCTTTTGACGTCGCTGCTGCGAGACGCAAGCCGTCCGTACATGACGATGCTAAACGAGTGGCTGCACCACGGGGCCATCAACGACCCGCACTCCGAGTTTCTGGTCAGAGAGCAGCGGAGTATCCGTCGGGAACGGTTGGAGCAAGACTACACCGACGAGTACTGGGAGCGGCGCTATACCATCCGGGACCACGATATCCCGCCTCAGCTTGAGGGGGTCAAGGACAAGGTCTTGCTGGCCGGCAAGTACCTGAATGTTGTCCGAGAGTGCGGCGGCGTCGACGTCAGTCTGCAGGTTAAGGATGTGCCGACTTCGTTCGACGACAACCGCTTCCTGGACAATGTCAACAATGCCTATGCCCACGCGAACGAATCGCTAATGCGGTTGCTCCTGACGGCCCACGGGCTCCCGGCGAGGCTGCAGTCTTTGAAGCATTACTTCTTCTTGGACCCTTCGGACTATTTCTCCTATTTCCTTGAACTCGGCGCCTCTGAGCTGCGAAAGCCCGTCAAGTCGGTCAACACTGGCAAGCTACAGTCGCTGCTGGATCTCGTCCTGCGCCAGCCCGGCAGCATCGTTTCACTAGACCCGTTCAAGGAAGACGTCAAAGTCGAGATGAACGAGATCACTCTCACCAAGTCGCTGCAGCGCGTCGTCAACATCACCGGCATCGAGCAGGGCGAGACACTGCAACCGCTGTCGAACAACCAACCACTAGAGAGTGACAGGAACGCCAATGGCTTCACCTCGCTACAGCTCGACTACGCCGTGCCATTCCCTGTCTCTCTCGTTATCAGCCGCAAGACCGTTTGGCGCTACCAAGCGCTATTCCGGTACTTGCTCTCACTGCGATATCTCGAATCACAGCTGTCAACGACATGGCAGACACATACAAGCGGATTCGTGTGGTCGTACAAGTCGTCAAGCCGCAACCTTGAGATTTGGAAGCGCCGAGTCTGGACGCTGCGCGCGCGCATGCTCGTCTTTGTGCAGCAGCTGCTGTACTTTTGCACCGCCGAGGTCATCGAGCCAAACTGGCAGAGTCTGATGGCGCGGTTGCGCGGGAAAGACGGCGGCGGCGGCGAGGACGGCACACCCAATGGCTCGACCACGGGCGTCACCCGTACCGTTGACGAGCTGATGCAGGACCACGTAGATTTCCTCGACACTTGCCTCAAGGAGTGCATGTTAACCAACAGCAAGCTGTTGAGGGTATGGCCCCTCCATTCAACTCCTTTTTCTCCCCTGCTGCCCATCTAACAAACCACCCCCTCTTGATAGATCCACTCGAAACTAATGCAAACCTGCACCGTCTTCGCAACCTACACCAACTGGCTCTCGCGCGAACTTGAAAAGGCCGACCCAGACCTATCCGGCACGCAGAAACCAGACAACATGACGCCCGACCAGTGGCGCCACTTCCAGTCCATCCGCTCCCAGAAAACCCAGTCCCAGTCCCAAGACCCCAACTCGTCTGTTCTCCAACCGGACGGCACCACCGCCGCCACCAACACAGACGAGGCGCGCATCGCCGAGCTGTTTGACGTGATGCGCAAGTGGGAGACAAACTTTAGCCGCCACCTGCAGATCCTGCTCGACGCCCTCAACCACTATGCCGCCACCGAGACGGTCGTCCTGCTGAGCCTCTGCGCACGCTTGAGTACCGCCAACCAGGGGACCGAGTATGCGGGCATGAGGGGCGAGGAGGACGGGGCTGTCTAGGTAGATTCCGGTCTCGTTCAGTACTAAACACTCATCGCTGGGTTTTCTTGTAAGGGGTTGTTATTGGTTGGGGGCTTTTTTATGAAAATGGAGATTGTTGTTGTTTTCGGGGGTAGAGGTCGGGCGGAATACGGTTTGGTTTTTGGTGGCTGGCTGGGTGTTTGTTTGGTATTGTTACCGTTGATATCAAGTATAACGTAGGGGGGCGTTTATATGTATGCACGTGGATGATGTGGGAGTGGTACATGTGAGAGGGAGGCATGTAGTGGCCAGAAGGTGTAGTTTCGGATACCCAACCAGGACTCGGTCCAACTTTCAGTGAAGCTGCCGGTTTAGTCGGTGTCCTATGTGCCGTGCTCGGCAAGAATCCTAGTTCTGGAGTAGTAACTCGGCCTGATTCACCCAGACTACAACGGAAGACAGCTCGTTCATATGATTGATTCTATTCCCCTACTTCACCGACAAGTTCATTCTGAGCAACACCAGGGTATCTACCATCCATGTTTCCGTCCCAAGTTGGATTTACCAACTTCCTCCCATCACACAGCATATATCGCTACTCATCAAAACCATTCCATCATCGCCCCACCCCCTTTCCTCTACCACTCTAACAACAATACCGTCACTAACCACCTCTCCTCTCCACCACAACAACAACCAAACACACCACGCAACCACACGCAACCAAACCCCACACTCTCTATCTTGCCTCATCTCTCATCCCCGTCCGCCAGACGATGATAAACAACAACCACTACCACTACCACACCAACCCATCATCTCCTTTTCCAGCCGTCCCTCACTTCAAACCACACAGCAACACTCAACCCCCAACCCCGAGTCATATAAAACGAAAGTAACCGAAAAAATAAAACATCCGAAATTCCCATAGCAGAGACAAGACAGACGCAACACACAAGAACGAATGGATGAAAAGGGGTGAGAGGTGTTGGGGGGGGGGGGGGGGAGCAGAAAATAGGCAAAATCAACAAGACTCGAGAGAATGGAAGGAATGAATGAATGGACACGAGACAAAAAGTCAAGGCAAGTACCCCCTTCTCACCGCCACACACCCCCCACATTACTTTGTCCTCGCAACACACGACCACCACCATTTCCTCACTCACTCCACTCATCAAGTCACTATTCCTCCAAACTTGCCCGGGTATAAAACAACAACTGTCAGAACTTTTTCGTGCCAAGGAAAGCACAGCAAGCAAAACGAAACAAGGAGAAAAAAAACGCAAAACATCATCAGTCCTTTTGTTGAGGTCGATCGGTCGTGGTCCGCAAGAGACAGAGAGACAGAAAACTTTTGGTTGATTTGATTTGCTTCGATTTCGATTGCATTGCATTGTCTTGCCTCATTCCCCATGGCTGGCGTCCAGGTAGGTAGGTAGGTAGGTATCTGTCAGTCATGACTGCGTCAGGAGGAGAAAAGCAAAACCGCTCTCTCCTAGGGGAAAAGAAACCCCCCATCTCTCTCCATCATCACGCGAGCGTAAATTTGAGAAATGAAAAACGAGAAAAACAGAAACGAAAGAGAAACGAGAACAGGGAAAACAAACAAAAAAAGCAGACGATAAAAACAAGAAGCGGAAAAGCAACTGCAACCGACCAAATGCAGAAGAGCAACTACCGGGGTATTTTGCGCCAGGGGTATATCCAGCCGTAGGGGTATTTCTCTTTTCCTCGCAACTGACGTAAAAAACGATTCCGAGTCTAAAACCTTGCAAAGCCGAACCATGGGAATCTAACGAAAAGGCCCTGCGAGAGGGCCGGGGTATCCTGAATTGGTTGAATGAGACGTGGAGGGGCGTCCGCTGTCGGCGGACTGCCGGGGGTGGTGGCGAGGCGTGGCATCGCCGGGCTGCGGAACCGCCAGCTTGTCAATGCCGTTGACGAAGCTAGGGCCCGGGCCCCACGGGTTGCCGTCGTCGTCGGGGAGGTTGACGCCGCTGTCATTCCACGGGTTGCGGTCGGCGTTGAAGCTGCGCGTCGACTCAATCGAGATGAGCGACGACTTGGACACGTTGCTGGAGCCCTTGAAGAAGTTGGCCGCCGACTGCGAGCTGTTCTTTCTACGGTCCAGAAACGATGAGATGGACGACATGCTGCCCGGCTTGCGCAGGCAGGCGAGGATGCTCCGCTCGCGGGCAACCTCCTCGCCGAAAGAGGGTCTGGTGGGAGAGTCAGTGGCCACCGGAGCAGGGGCGTGCTGCAGCAGCTTGGAGTTGAAGAAAGGCAGCGACTCCTCGAAAGTGTCCGACTTGGGGCGAGGGATGGCGCCCTTGATGATGACGGGTTCCACACCCGCCGTGGCAAACTGGGTTTGGAGAAACTCCATGGCATCGCGGAGGCCGCCGGCATTGTTGCGCGTGAAGGTCCAGAGGAGAGTCACCGTCGGCGAGCCGTCTTCGGCACGCTCCTCAGGGTTCTCATGCACAGTAAGTTCAACTTCGTACTGAGCCTTGAGCTTCGGGGCGATTGTCTGGACGAACTCGGGCGACTCGAGATACTTGATCAGCGGAGACGACCGCTCGAAGACAATCTCGTGTTTGTCCGGAACCATGCCCTGTAATCCTATCGTTAGTCACTTTGTGACGAGGGCATGCTCATGGGGCCGCAATTTACCAGGAACTCGTCAATGCACTTGGGCACGAGCCACTGCGGGCCAGTGACAGTCACTTCGTCGCTCGCCTGCTCGGTGCTCGGGAAGACAATCTTGCAGTTCCACGTTCTCTCCAGTTCCTCGATCTCGGGCAGCCGAGTAAGCAGCTGGCGGTGATAGAGGCGGTCGACGCTGACGACCTGGGAGGTGAACTCGGAGTCCTTCAAACAGATAGGTTAGCTGCTGAGCGCTTGGGAGAATGCATGGTCGAGGTTCCCTTACTGCTCGGTCGACCATCTCCAAAATCTCGCTCTTCACAAGCTCAAGATTCTGGGCATTACGGGCAGGTGTGCGGCAAATGACATTGTCGACGCGGCTGTCGTCATCTTCTCGGCCCATACCACCTTTTGATGGTTAGTAAGTATGCCATAAACACCTACAAATCCGAGTTCAACTTACCACGATCCATGGCATTGGAGAACTTGACAAAGACGGAATGCTTCTTCATGATGCGCTGGATGTGCTGTCCGCCGATGCCAATGATGCGCTTGTGGTACTGATCAGGCACGTGGAACGAGATGGATGCCGGCATTTCCTGCTCGACCAGGGCCAAGCCCTGCTTCAGGGAGTCATAGGCCTGAGCGATGACCTCGATGTTGAAGTTGTATTCGCCAAAGTTGTCGAACATGATCTGGACGTTGCTGTGTCCCATGATCTTGTTGATCTTGCCGTTCTTCTTGCCGCTGACAAACTCCTTGTGCTCGTTGGCAAGCTCGATCTTGACACGGATCTGGTACGGGGCATGGACGGCGAATTTGCACTGGGAGATGACCATCAGGGCATCCTTGACGGACTCGTCCGAACCCGTGATGATAAAGGACTGTCTGTCAAACGAGACGTCGGCATCCGAGTTGGCGCAGATGTCACCAAGCATTGGCTGGATATCTTGGTTGCCGGGCTGGCGAGCGTCCGGCTGCATGAAGATCCACGATGCAGTGTAAAACTGGCCGACCTTGATTCGAGAGTGAGCGGCAAGTCCCGTGCACACGGAAATTGAAACCTTACCAATGCCATGAGCTCACGGAGCGAGCGCTCCACATGCAGGTTCTCAACCGCCTGCACGCGCACCATGCCCTTCCTGGACCCCAGAGGCGGAAACATGATGAAGGCACCGTTCGCCTCGGTAATCTTGCGCACCTTGTCCATACGGCTGAGCAGGATGCTGTCAATCTTGGCAGGGGGGATGGTCACGTCCTTAACGAAGAGTCTGATACGAGTGAGGAGTTCATGAATCCGGAACTTGGCCTGCTCGATGGCCTGGGGCGACTCGCCCGTGATCAACACCTTGGAGGGGTCCCGGCGCTGCGCATTGGGGGGACAGTAGCGATAGCACCCCGAGAACGGCGGAGGGAAGTAGATGGCCGTGTTGGTTACGGACTCGATGAGCTTGATGTTCTTGCGGTTCCTCCCACACAGAAGCTGGTGCATCGAGGGGTCGAACGTGGTGGCATCGACAACTCTCCCGAGCTACATCCAGGTTAGCACAAAAGCTCATGTCCTTCCTTGTAGAACTTAGGTAGTCATGCGTACGAGCTGGTCAATGTGGATGAGGACGCGTGTCTTGGCGTGCTCGGACGACAGATAGTCACCGTAGATGGCCACTCTCCAACGCTGGTCCCTCAGCAGGTCTACATCGCCATTCAGGCCACCGGCCAGGGGGGTGAGCTTGGGGCCGAGGAGGAAGATGTCGACTCCGCAGAACACCGACGTCTCATCCAAAAAGTCTGTCACCGACTTCTTCAGGACGCCCTCGGAGAGGTTGGCAACCAGGTGCCCGTCGACGACGACAGTCGTGCAACGCTGCGTGAAGGGTCTTATTTAGCAAAAGCGCGGAATCATCTACGCTGGCAAGCAAGGACACGGAAGGAACGCACCAATGAGAGAGGCGTGTGGTTCAAAACGGTTTCCCTAGTCTGTTGGACGAGTTCGGGAGCGCCGGACAGGCACACGGTGGTGACCTGACCGCGGACGTTCTTCGGGGAGGTCGAGATGACATTTGCCTCGATGGGCATCGAGTTGGACGTGATCTCGCGGCAGAGCTGGCGCAGTTGGCCGAGGTTCATGGCATGCACGGGCAGATCGTGGACGGGGACGTCATCGGGGACGTCCTCGGGGTGTGTCCACCGAAGCACAGCGTCGGTGGTAGCGTGCAGAATGTCCTCCGTGTTGGGGCCGGCAAGGTCGGAGGCGAAAGGCACGTTGAACGAGTAGTGGATGGGGCCGTCGGGGGCCGTCGGGGCGGCTATCGGAGGCGGTCCCTGGGCCGTCATGTCTCTCCGGGCATTGATGGCTGCCTGCATGCCCATATTCGCCCGCGACATGCTGAAATTGGCCGGACTGGGCCAGTGACGCATGCTTGTCAATTTATTCATGGTGGATTTCCGGAACCCTCGCTGGCCGTGTTGGTGGAGGGGATAGATCGGCGTGGGTGCTTCGGTTCGTGAGCGGGTCGGGTCGAGTCGAGAAGACGAGCGTGTTCGACCTCGACAGCCTGAGGTGGTCGGCCGAGGATTGTGGGTGTGGGGGGGAGGAGGGTGGAAGGGTTGCAGCAGGGACGGCGGCGGCGTAGGCGGCAGAGGAGGGAAGAGGACGAGGCAATTGGGGCTAAATGAGGGACTGAAGGAGACAGACGTCAGGCCGGGGCGGAAAACGGGGCATCCAGCAGAAACGACACGAAGAAAATGGGTATCTCAGGGTGGGGGGAAAGTGCAAGCCGGGGAAAGGAAAATAAAGAGTAAAGAGGACTCGGAGGCTGTCGTGTGCTCTTGTCCTTCCTGCGATCTACAACAGGTTGGGGGAGGGGAAGGAGGTGGAGGAAGAAAGATGGTGACTTTGATGAGGATTGGTGCATGGAAGCTGGTGGACTGAGGCAGTGGAGAGCCAGCCTAGCCAGCCACGGGCCACAGGCGGTTCAATGTGGGAGAGCCCGCTGGCCCGTGCAGTGACTGACCGGGAGGGTTGCTTGGCGCAGCTGGCACAACACTGGCACTGCATCACTGCAAGCACGCACGCACCACCTGAGCGCCCACATTTCAAGGTTCCTTCGGGGAAACCACCGGGCAACTTCGCATGCCAACGCCCAGCTTGCTTTTGTTGTTGTTCAAGCTGCGGATGAGTGGCATTATATTTTTGATGTTTCCCAAGAGAGGCTCGGTCTTCCCGTAGCCACAGATTCCGCGTTTCCAAGCCGGGCTTACAGCAGCTGGACGGCTCAGCAGACACACAGACATGGGCACTGGCTCCCGATCTGGAGTTCAGGGCCCATGGAGCCATGGCTGACTGTTACACTCGTGGGGAGGTAAACCTGGAATCCCTGGAATCCCTGGCCTCGCGACGTGACGGTGCATTCCATTTCTGCGTCGGGAATGCTCCTTCGAAGCCCTTGTTATTTCCATCTTCTTGAGCCTCCCGACTCATCTCTTCTGCCTCCCCTCCTCCCCTTCTCCCCTCGATTCTGCCCTTCACATGACGAGCAACTGCTCGCCCCGTCTGCCCGGTCCCTGCCGCTGCGAAACACCAAAGCTTGGGCCTCGCTCCACCCCGTTGCGAATCGGATCGGAGCGCCCGCAGCGATCTCGGGCTTCATGCCAATGCAAACCCAAGCGCCCACGACCTCGAACAGGCCGGAGCTGAGGACGATCCCGCTGCTACCGTACCCCCGTGGTTGGTGAAGAAGCTTGGACGCATCGCGACACTCCCGGATCTGGATGTCGGGGATGCGAGCTGCTGGTGGGGCCACCCTGCCCTTTGCCCTGCTCAGTTGTGACGTTGTGTGTCCCCCTGCTTGCTGCGGCACAGGATCAACAAAACGGTTTTCTGTTCCCTGCTCACCAGCAGCTGTCTTGCACACTTTGCCAACTGGTTTGGTCGGTAACTGGCATCTGAAGCGCTAAACTCGATTTGACATGCACAATGCATGCGCAGTTACAGCCGGTCTGAACAAAATGTCGGGCTTGAAATGCCAGACCGCCCGCCCGTGACGGCAGCTTCCAGAAGCCTCCTGCGGTCGACCCCCGTGGACGCCCTCTCAGCCCACCAAATCGTAATCGCCAAGAAGTGGTGGGGAGAGAGGGAGGTCCTTCCGGACCCGCCGCCTTCCGGACAGTGCGGTTGGGGCTGGATATTGGAGAATGTCATCAGTTTAATTATTGGAACGTGACCAGCTCAGCAGGCAGGCCGCTGGTTTTTCATCCATGGATGTTGCTGACGAGAGAGAGAGCAAGCCCGGCCATTCCAAAACTCTAGGAAATATCCAGACCGCCGAGTCCAGCCCTCCTCCACCCTCCAGCCTCCCGCGTCGGTGATCTCGATCTCCGTCTGCACAAGCAAGATCAAAATCCGAGGCCCCCAACAATCAATCCCTGACGCTGGTGTTCACGGACACTGTGCCGCTTATGTAACTCTCTCTTCTCCAAATGTCCAGTGTGGGTCACAAAGCAAAGGACAGACATGGAAACACGACAACCTCGTTTACGAGTTGTGGCAGTGTTCGAAGCCAACTTTCTTGGCCACGGATCTATCCCCGTTCTCCTGCATGCATGCCGACCGACCGGACTGGACCCCCTTTCTTTCCCCGATCTGGAAAAAACCGTCGGTCGTCTGCCCTCTCAACAACACCCGTGACATGACATGACAGACGCGCAATAAATGAGACAACTCGACATGATCACATTCCCTTGGTAGTAGGTAGCATAGCAGTAGCAGGTGAGCCCGAGGTCTACTCGAAAATATTCATCAACCACCCCCCTCCCCCTCCCACGTGGAAAAGTATTTGTGCGGATATGTTTCAAGATCGGCATCTCGGACTACGGAAAGAGTCTCTCTGTTGTGTCCTCGTCATCACCGCGAGTGCCGAAAAAAAGGGGGAAGGGACTGAGCCCTCCTCTCAGCTCGGTCTCGGTCATGCTTACCTGATCAAGTTCCTTGGTTATTATTATTATCAGAACGTGCACTTCTACATAGGATGAATGGATTGAGGCTCGTTCCAAGGACAGCTCAGCTGCCCATTTGTGTCGGGTCATCGAGCTGATGTCGGATCTCGAAACTCTTTTCACACGAAAAAGGGCTCAACTTAGAAAGCGCGAGTAATAGTGATCATTCTCGATTTGTCTAATACACAATGTCTACACCCATCCATTCTTATGCCGCCCAGCAAGACGACGCCGGACGTCAAGAACCCGGACGGATATCCACCAACCAACCATAAACCGCAAGTGAATGCAAGGCAAGCCAGAAAGAAAAAAAAAAACCACACTTCCATGTACACACACAAACAGGAACGTACCCCAACAAACCCACCCAACTTCTTCCCCCCTTAGGCTAGGCGGGGCGGCCCAAACTCTCAACGCATCTCGCGATACCCCCCCCTCTCCAGAAACACCACCTCGTCATCCGGGGATTGTCCATAATACCCTCCGGCAGCCGGCTGCGGAGCACCAGTAGCAGCAGCAGCAGCATACTCCCTCCTCACCGCCTGCGCAGGTGCCGCCTCACTAGGCATAACACTGTACGCCCTCTGCTGCTGCTGCTGCGGCGGCGGCGGCATCGCCTCCCTCCTCACCTCCTCCTGCTGCTGCTGGTGGTGATGATGCTGCTGCTGGGGATGATAATAGCCCGCCGGCGGCGGCGGCGCAGGAGCATACTCTAGCCTTCTTGTCGGGCCCCCATACCCGCCAGGCGGTGGTGCTTCGTACCGGACTGCTGTGGTCGCGGCAGCAGCGGGCCGGACGCTGGCTGATCGCAGCGGTGGCTGTGGTGGGTAAGCAAGAGGGATGGCGTCGTCTCCCGCTGGGAGACGGCGCTCATAGGCGACGGGGACTTCGTAGCGCGTGGCTGCGGGGCGGGCGCTTGCGGCGCGGTAGTAGTCCTGCGGCGGGGGGGGCAGACGGTCGTCGATGGGCGCCTGGATCCTTTCGTAGACGGACGGGGCGTCGTAGCGGGTCGGCTCCATGGGAGGAGGGCGGACGCTTGACGGGCGCGGGATGTACTCCCTTGGCAGTTCCGGCCGCGACGGTAGGTACTCGGTCGAGGGAGGGGGCATGGGGTTGCTTGGACCCGCGGATTCTCGGTAGGAATACTCCGGCTGAGTGACCACGCGCCTGGGGGCTGCGTAGCCAGCTGGCGAGGCCGGGCGGTAGAGTACCGCGTCGTCGTCGAGCAGCTCGGTTCGCCGTGAGATGGCACGCGGAGGCAGAAGTCGCTCGTAGGGGCCTCTGGGCTCCGCTACTATCTCTTCCCTAGCAACGGGGGCTGGCCGCACCGGCTCCAAGTACTCGCGGCCGAACGCGTCGACGATGATGCGACGGGGTGGGGCACTGGGGGGGGGCATTGCTGCAGGCGGCCGTTCATAGCCGACCGGCGATTGCTCGTGCTCGGGGAAGGCTGCGGGACGCACGCTCATCCTCGACGCAGCGCGAACGTCGCGGTAGTAAGCAGCACCACCGTCCTCGTAGGGGCTTTCAACAACGCGGGACGCAGGTCGCACGGTACGTACTTCCCTAGCGACGTACTGGGCGGACTCTGGCCCGGCTGGGTAAGCACTGGGAGGCGGCGCTCTGTAGTCATCGTAGTAGACTCTCTCATATCTCGGCGACGCGACGAGGATGGCATCTTGGCCTTGGCGAGCGTGGTAGTCATCGGCTCTCTCGTAACCCACAACCCGTTCCTGCCTGATGACCCTGGGCTGGTAGCGCTCTGGATACGCTTCCTCAGCCGGCAGAGGCTGTTCATACCTGGGCGAGTCATCGTGAATCTCTAGAGGCTGCTGCTGTGAGTATCGCTGGCGCTTGTTTGGGCGAGCATACTGAGGGGTCAGAGGTGAAGGAGAACGGGGCTCTGGCTTGATGTGTGGTGAGACAACAACAGCGTCAGTAGCGAGCCGGTCAGCCTTTCTCTTTTTCTTCTTGTTCTTCTTCTTGTCGGCCGCTTTGCTACCGTGTGGCGAGCTCTCTGGGCTCGAGCCATTGGAAGGCTGCTTCCTTAGAGCAGTGACCTGTGCAGGGGCTGCCCGAAGGCTGCCGCTGGATTCAGATGGGGCTAGCTGCGGCTCCCTTGCAATGGCCGGGTGCTGCAAAACATGGGTCGGTTGTGGAGCGAGAGGAGAGAGGTCATGGCCACGAACAAGAGGGGGTTCGCGAGCCCGAGCTTGGTCGAGCAATTGCTCGTTTACCCGGGCAAAATCATGTGCACCGCGCAGCTGCGCGCTTCCAGTGTTGCCCGACTCCTCCGAGCGGCTTCCTGAGCTGCTTTGCACCGCGCCGGAAGCCTCTGGCACCTCGGGCTGGTATACCCGTGTAGAACTACGGGCGCCAATGTGCAGTCCGGGTACCGCTACCATGGCGGTCGGCGCTGCTTGAGCCGGTGTGGGTGGGTTCGGCTGCTGTTGAGGGCGGGAAGGGGCACCGCTGGGTACGGCTTGTGTGGGCGAAGTAGCAGGTTGGGTTTGCGGTTGGGCGACAGGCTCGAAATCGAGATGAGGTTCATACGGCGATCCCTCTCGCATCTCTTCGTCTTCGGACTCGTTGGGCAGTCGCGACACCATGTTGGATTCGGGAGTATCGTGCCGGCTCGAGTAGAAGGTGTCATCGTCAGAGTCGTTCGACGCTGAGACATTAGCAGCTGCGTCGTCAGTGATCTGGACGGGAGGAGTCGCATGGACCAGTGACATGGCTTTCGCCATGATGTCGGCGACATCAAGCTCAGCCAGCTGCTCGGATGCCTTGTTGATGGTACGGCGTTGCTCAAGTTGCTTCTTGAGGCCGCTTTCCAGGCGCTGTCGCTGCAGCTGAATCTCGGCCTTGATCAAGTCGTCAGACTTTTCCAAGAGCACAGGATTGATCTCTGGCTTCCCAGGCTCGGACAGCTTCGCGCTGTCAGAAACGCTCGGCAGAGTTCCGAGGCCAGGTACGCTCGAGGCCATGTTTACCTGCGCCCGCTGCTTGTTTGCTTGACGAGACAGGAGAGGGTCAATTACTGGGCGGCGGTTGTTTGCAGCGCGTTTTGCAGCGCGGGGCTGTGTGGGCGCTGCTGGCACTGCGGAAATGGTAGAAGCAGTCGATTTCTGGCTTTGGGCGGGTTTTCCTGGGAGATGGGCTGGTTTGATGCGAGGATGCGAGCCGCCGACGACCTCGTCGCGAAATCGCAGCAGTCTACCGTACTCGCGAATGTCACGGAGCTCATCCGGCGTGGGCGACGCCATCATAGACGCATTGCCCACCGCATCCAGCCCCGGCCCTCCTCTTCCCGCCAAAACCCCGACCGCAGATGCTCCGGCCATGATGATTGTGCTCTCGGCGTGCTCTCGGCGTGCTCCAGCGTGCTCCCGGCGCGCGTCTTCGAAACGACAATTCAGCGCATCAGCAAGCCACCGGATGCAGCAGCGGGTTGAAAAGATGTCGGCTGTGGCAAAGCAGCAAATACGAAACTAAAGCTGGTGGTGAGATAATTGGCGGGTGGCGCCCCTTTCTCAAAGTCAACAGCAGAGAAAAGCTCTGGTGCAGGAATCGGAAGGGTCAAAGGTTGGAAGAGGCAAGGATTGCCAAGTTGAGATAGCAAATGCCAAGACCGGGACTGCCATTGTGCACGGATCAAGGAAGGCGCCTCCACTTGATCGGCCTGAGTCAACCCCTCGACTTCCCCCCATTGCTGGATTCAAAGTCGGCAATAAGAGCGGTGGGGAGTCGGAACTTAAGTACAGAATGGATGACAATACACCGGGCAGTCTTGACTTTGGTATATAAGGGGGATAACACCCGACGTTCTTCGTGCTCAGTGACATTGCTGTGCTTCCTACTCTTCTTCAAGACGACCTTGTTTTGGAACCATCACATTCACAACCGCCCAACAGCTCTAGAATCTTCAATTACCTCACCCCCCTCCATCTTTGCGCAGTTCTAGCTACCTAGTGAGAGTAGCACCCACGTTGAGGCACTAAATCGTCTCGAAGCAAAGAGCCGAAGCCGTATACACTGCATACAGACTCAGCTTGAAATGCAGTCACAACAATCCAGTGCCAATGGGGCACCCGCCAAACCCGTCTTCTTCTTGTGAGTATGCCACTGGGATGTGAAGTGTGAATCGTGTATTTGCCATCTCTAACACCAGATAGCGATATTGACAATTGTCTTTATCCAAAGAGTGAGTAAAGTGTTTATTGCCCCCGAGCGACATCCCGCTGAGACACAACATAGGCGCCAAGGTCCACGACCTGATGGCCGATCTCATCGACAAATACTTTGCCACACACCTCTCGCTCCCCTGGGAAGACGCAGTGCGGCTGCACAAGGAGTACTACCAAAACTACGGCCTGGCCATTGAGGGGCTGGTCCGTCACCACAAGATCGATCCTCTCGATTACAACGCCAAGGTCGACGACGCCCTCCCTCTCGACGATGTCATCAAGCCTCGGCCCGACCTCAAGAAGCTGCTTCTCGATATTGACAGGAGCAAGGTCAGGTTGTGGCTGTTTACGAACGCCTACGTCAACCATGCCAAACGGGTTGTGCGGCTGCTCGAGATCGAGGACTTCTTCGAGGGCCTCACATTCTGCGACTACAACGCCATGCCGCTGATCTGCAAGCCGCACCCCGACATGTTCCACAAGGCGATGCAGGAGGCGGGGGTTGAGAAGTACGAGGATTGCTTTTTCGTCGGTAAGCAAGCTATCATCTCTCGGCCATCAGTACCGTGTAATTCCTGTCACTGACACTACTGCCAGACGACTCGTACCAGAACTGCAAACGCGCGCAGGAACTCGGCTGGACGGTGGCTCATCTCGTGGAGGACGATGTCAAACCACCACGGACGCCGGCCTCCAAGTACCAAGTACGGCATCTCTCGGAACTGCGGACAGCATTTCCGCAATTCTTCAAGTCAGACACCCCAGAAGAAAGCTGAAGGGGAGGGGTCATAACCGGCACGGGCACCCCATGAATAGAGACGTATTTGAATTAAGATAGACCCGCCGCCCCAGCGTGGCGTCCATGATGCAGGATAATAGAAGTGATTGCGATGCCTTGACTCCATCCCAAGTTTTACCATTCCCCGTCCCAACCGAAACTCCGTATACCAACCCATCCCAAACGCTATAACCCAAACAAGCCCCCCCGCCACCCAAGCCTCACGCCTCACCCACCCTTCGCAGAGAGAGAGAGAGAGAGAGAGAGAGACGGAG
>MU856872.1:0-22872 GCA_033296705.1 Chaetomidium leptoderma | reverse complement strand
CCCCCCCGCCCCCAAGTTCAAGGCCGCTGCAGACTCCGCACGAGCGCATCCAGCTGCCCAAACACCTCGTCCCGCTCCCGCACCGCCTCCAGCCGCTGCGCCTCGAGCCCCGCAATCTCCTCCTCCAGCCCGCTGATGATGCGCGTCTGGTCGCGCTCGCTGTTCTGCAGGCCCGGCAGCTCCGACACGAGGTATTCTATACGCTGTGCCTGGATGATTAGGTCGCGCGCGATCTCGGCTTGGCCGTCTTGGAAGGTTTGGGGGTCGTGCGTTTCCACTGTCAGGCCGAGGGAAGGGTTAATGATTTGTGTTTTGTGGTTGTGGTGAAAGAGGAGGGTAAGAGGGGGGGGATGCGGACCTTCTTTTGGCTGGTCGGCTTTGAGGTCGGGGATCTTGTCGTTGGGGCCGAATTGCTCGAGATCGTGGTGGCGCTCGACGTAGTAGAGGCCTGCGATGAACATGGTGCAGAGCTATGGGCCGCGCGAACGGGCAATTGTCAGTGGATGATGCCGTGGTGGTTGATGTTGCGGGGTGGGTGGTGTGCGTACCAGGTCCATGCCTTCCTGTAGCTGGGTGAGGATGTCCGACATTTTGACGGATCGGCTGTCAATCGGTCCAGGATACGGTTGTTATCATGGGGCTATGAAGCGAAGACGCGAAGGGGGTAACGAAACCTATTGAAGGTGTTTGCGACAGCGACAAAGTTGAGGCTCGAGATGTTGTTGAGCCTGGGGAGACGATAAGATAAGGAATGCAAGCCGGGGTTTAACGGTTCATGCTGAATCCCGGCAGGCAATTCTCCATCTTCAAATCCCCGAGCTTGGAAATGGCACTACCACCACGCCTTCCAATTCTCCCCGAGCGGACATAATGTTCTCCTCCAAGATGCGCGGCCCGGGCTCTATCGCCCGCCGGCTTCTACTTCGCCGACTAGCACCCCAACCGCTCCGACGCGCCTTTTCCTCCGCCGCCCCTGCCCGTCCAACCCCCGAATCCCAACAACCCGACCAACCACAGCCACAACCACAACGCCCACCACCACCACCCCAAAATATTCCCTCCACCGCAACCACAACGACAAACCCACCCTTAATCTACCCCTCCGCCCCCTCCCCCCACCACACCGACCTCCCCACCTTCCTCGCCCACGCCGCCCGCACAAACCTCGACCGGTCCTCGACAGTCTACGTCGGCACCCACTTCGAGTACACCGTCCTCCTCGCCCTCGCCCGCTATGGCCTCTCCCTCCGCCGCGTCGGCGGCGTCTCCGACTGCGGCATCGACCTGCTAGGCACCTGGTCCATCCCCATCATCCTCATCCTCAGTCCCCCCGCCGCCGCTGTTGCGGGTGCTAGCGCAGTGCAAGGCCGTGCAGCGGCCCGGCCCCCACCTCGTGCGCGAGCTAGAGGGCGCCTTTGTCGGGGCGCCGGCGGGTTGGAGGGGGATGAGCGGTGGCGTGGTGGGTTTGTTGGTGACGGAGAAGCACGCGACCAAGGGGATACGGGAGGCGCTGGCGAGGAGCCGGTGGCCGATGGGGTTTGTGGCGTGTTCGAGGGAGGGGCGGGTCGAGCAGTTTCTGTGGAATCGCAGGGCGGAGGAGGAGGCCGGGTTGGAGGGGTTGGGGGTGGGGATGAGGTATGTTGGTAGTAGTGGTGGTGGTGGTCAGGCGGGGGGGACCGAGTTGGTTTTGACTTGGAGGGGGAAGAATTTACCGTTTGTGGGCGGGGAGAAGGAGAAGACGGCAGTGTGAGGGGAGGGGATGGATGGGGGTAATACAGTGAGTAGGTGTGTTGTTGATAAAATACTGGCCGTGGGAAAAGGGGTAAGTCCGGCGTGACAATCTTGGGGGTATTGCACTGACACCAACAGAACCACCAAGTCTGCTCATTCAGAGTAAAGCTCTACTCTACAGCCCCAACGCTTCTGAGCCCGTTAGCTCGCTCTTGACCGACATCAGCAGATATGCCCGAGGGGTTGGCTTCAAAAACATGCCTTGATGAAGAAGAAGCCTAGACCACGAGAATGGCCAGGTTGGAGGCTATGTTTACCTCAAAGGACAAATCGTAACCACTTTGCCGAATCATATCCGGCACCTGTCCAAGAGTCCAATACCCTGCCCTTGACCCAAGCCAATACCCAAAATCATCCCAGAGGCACCTCAAGAAACTTCAATCGTCCCAAATCGCCTGCCTCGCCTTGGCAGCCTCCTCTTCCTTTATCCTCTCCCTCTCCTTCTCCTCCTCCCGCCGCTTCCGCTCCTTCTCGCGGACCGAGCGGTCATAGGCCCGCTGCTCCTCGGTCGGCTTGGGCGCCCTCATGCCCAGCGCGCTGGCAATCATGCGCCGCGCCACAGCGTCTGTCTTCTCGGGCCGTTTGCTTGGCCCCGTGCCTGCTGCTGCTGCTGCTGCTGATGATGATGATGATGACGCGGGGTAGTCGCCTGCGGCACCGTCAAAGGGTGGGATGCTGAACCCCGGCCCGGAGAGGGCGGACGGGGAGAAGGGCCGCTTGCTGCTGGCGAGGGGCGACATGGGTGTTGGTGGCGGGGCTGACGTGCCGCCGGCTTGGCTGGGGGCGGCCACTGGTGTGGCTTCTGCGTCTGAGTTGTCGTCGTCGTCGGCCTCGTCTTCCCAGCTGTCTGGCACGGGGCTGCTCTTTTTTTGGGGCTTGGCCCGTGATGGCGGTGTTGTGGTCTCTAGCTCGGTGGTTTTGAGAGACAGTTTGGCGAGGTTCGAGACCATCTCGTCCTTGGTTTTGGGTGCCATCGTGGGAGGGCGAGTGGGAAAAGATTGGAATCAGACGAAGCCGCGAGTTGCGGGTAGCAAGATTAAGAGAATGGGGGATGTCTTTTATGGTTGGGGCAAGGCTCGGTCCAACACAAAAACTGTGCCGCCGAGAGGTGTCAGGTGGTACCGAGTTCCCTAATTTGTGTCTCGTGAAGGATCAATCAATGGTGTAGTGGACAAATAGAAGCTACAAAGGGTGCCGGGGGGCTCTTTATATGTGGTTTGTGACGTAGTGTTTGTTTATCAACACAATTCAGGTCAATTTATGCATCCGGAGTCGAGAACGGAGCACATGCAACGTTGAAGACGGGACCTTCGGCGCATTCTGGAACATTGCCCGCTGATCGCTGAGCTTCCCGAAGTGCGGGGGTGGGGCATCCCACAAAGGCCAGGGCCTCGGGGTCACTGGCACAGTTCAGTGGCTGAAGCTCTTTCGATTGTGGCTGGTGAGATTTGACCCCGGTCGAGTCGCCCTTCGGAGCTAAGATTGCGGGTGCCAGCTGCCAGCAGCTTCCATTGCCGAAAACCGCGCCTGTCCTCCACTTTTCCCATCGCATTGATAATCAGACATCATCGCCATGGATCCCGGCCTTCTCTAGGCCTTCCCGGAGCTGCCATTGACACCACACCACGACCCCAGGTCTTCTCTGCCCTGCGCGTTTTAATCTGTATACTATTTTCTGCCTTGTTTTAGCGCTTCTTTTCACGACCTGGCTGCATATAGACTTCTCTCGTGTGCCGCGTCGAGCAAAGCCGAGCTTCGATCGCGAGTTTAGACCGAAATCAGCAAATCCTGACGTCAAACCGCCCGCAAGCTTTCACACCTCACTATTCACAATGCTGCCCCGACAGCGCATCTTTCGGCTGCCCGCACCGACAAGTCCCATCTTCTCAACAACATCAAGAAGACTGAGCTTCTGCTCGGTCCCGGCATCAATACGCCGAGGTCGAAATGCTACGCCGCGGCTGCACAGCTCCCCGAGGGGCGGGTCCTCGTCGCTTTCGAATTTCTCGACGTATACTGCGCTAAGGAAACGGAAGGATGGATTCTTTGATGGACCTGTCGACCCTCTGTCCGAGGAGGAGAAGAAGGCAAACCTCGAAAAGGCCGAGGCTGAAGAGAAGGAGGCTGCGAAGGCCAAATCTTCCAGCTCCGATGCAGCAGCATCCGGCAAGGACGGGAAGGGCACACCGGAGTCGCCGGATGGCAAAGGCAGCGCTGCCGGCGGTACTTCATCAGGGTCCGCGGGGGACGATTCAGGGTCAACCGGTGGCAAACGGGGGCGGAAGAGTGACAAGGCGCTCACGAAGCCTGTCGTGCCAGAGATTTACCCCCAGGTTCTGGCGATACCCATCGCCAAGAGGCCGCTGTTCCCCGGGTTTTACAAGGCCATCACCATCAAGGATCCCAATGTCGCTGCGGCGATAACCGAGATGTTCAAGCGGGGCCAGCCCTATGTGGGAGCCTTCCTGTTCAAGGACGAGAATGCCGATGACGATGTCATCCGCAACCCCGAGGATGTGCACGATGTCGGTGTCTTTGCCCAGGTCACCAGCGCATTTCCAATGAACTCGCAAGGCGGAGAGAGTGGAGGTCTTACGGCGATTTTGTACCCCCATCGCAGAATCCGGCTGTCTTCGCTGATCCCACCGGGAGGTGTGGATGCCTCGAATGCCATCCCTACCACAGAGCCCATCCCCGCGCCGACTCCTCCTAAAGCCTCGGAGGAGGCGGATCAGAAGGGAGACGTGGTCGCAAGCTTTGAGGAGAGCGCCGTTGAACAGAAACCCGAGGCGCCCAAGAAGGTGTACGAGGTGACATCCTTCTTGAAGAAGTACCCCGTCAGCATCGCCAACGTCGACAACCTCACCGAGGAACCCCACGACCCCAAGAGCCCGGTGGTCCGTGCCGTTACCAACGAAATTGTAAACGTCTTCAAGGAGGTCGCCAGCATGAACAGCCTGTTCAGGGATCAGATCTCCACATTCTCCATCAGCCAGTCCGCCGGCAACGTCATGTCCGAGCCAGCCAAGCTCGCCGACTTTGCCGCCGCCGTTTCTGCCGGAGAGCCTGCCGAGCTTCAAGAGGTCTTGGAGAGCTTGAACGTCGAGGACAGGATGCACAAGGCACTACTGGTGCTCAAGAAGGAGTTGGCCAATGCTCAGCTTCAGTCAAAGATCACCAAGGATGTGGAAAGCAAGATCACAAAACGACAGCGCGAGTACTGGTTGATGGAGCAGATGAAGGGTATCCGACGAGAGCTTGGTATTGAATCGGATGGCAAGGACAAGCTGGTCGAAAAGTTCAAGGAGAAGGCAGACAAACTGGCAATGCCCGACGCGGTGCGCAAGGTGTTTGACGAAGAGCTTAACAAGCTGGCGCACCTGGAGCCGGCCGCCTCCGAGTTCAACGTCACTCGGAACTACTTGGACTGGCTTACGCAGATTCCTTGGGGATTGAGGAGTGCCGAGAACTTTGATATCCAGAACGCCATGAAGGTCCTGGACGAGGATCACTATGGCCTCAAAGATGTCAAGGACCGCATTCTGGAGTTTATCGCCGTCGGCAAGCTACGCGGTACTATCGAGGGCAAGATTCTCTGTTTCGTCGGCCCGCCTGGTGTGGGCAAGACGAGCATTGGTAAATCGATTGCCCGCGCGCTCAACCGCGAGTACTACCGGTTCAGCGTCGGCGGTCTTACCGACGTCGCCGAGATCAAGGGTCACAGGAGGACATATGTCGGCGCTCTCCCCGGTCGTGTCATCCAGGCCCTGAAGAAGTGCAAGACTGAGAACCCTTTGATCCTGATCGACGAAATCGACAAGATCGGGCGAGGGTACCAGGGAGATCCTTCCTCGGCGCTGCTCGAGCTTCTCGACCCTGAGCAAAACAGCTCGTTTCTCGACCACTACATGGACGTCCCTGTCGACCTCTCTAGGGTGCTCTTTGTCTGCACGGCCAACATGACTGACACCATCCCTCGACCCCTCCTTGACCGTATGGAGGTCATCAGACTCTCAGGCTACGTCGCGGATGAGAAGATGGCCATTGCCGAGAGGTACCTCGCTCCGCAGGCGCAGGACCTAGCTGGGCTGAAACAGGTCGACGTGCAACTGAGCAAGGTGGCGATTGAGGAGCTCATCAAGTCATACTGCAGGGAGGCCGGTGTCCGAAACCTCAAGAAGCAGATCGAGAAGGTCTACCGGAAGTCGGCGTTGAAGATCGTTCAGGACTTGGGAGAGGAGGTGTTGCCCGAGGCCAAGGCCCTCACGGATGACGGCAAGGCGGCCCTGGAGGAGTCTGAGAAGGAGGGTAAGACAGAGGAGGTCGGCACGGAGGCAACCGAAAAGGAGACTACCGAACAGCCCAGGGTGCCACTAAAGGTTCCCGAAAGCGTCCATGTCGTCATTGACAAGGACAACCTCAAGGACTACGTCGGACCGCCCATCTTCACGTCCGACAGGCTGTACGATGTCACGCCGCCGGGTGTCACTATGGGCCTGGCGTGGACGCAGCTGGGCGGCGCCGCCATGTATGTCGAGGCCATCCTCCAAGCCGCCTTGAGGTCATCAAGCCGGCCTTCACTCGAGATCACGGGCAACCTCAAGACGGTGATGAAGGAGTCCTCCACCATCGCCTACTCGTTTGCCAAGTCGCTGATGGCCAGGGAGTTCCCGGAGAACCACTTCCTCGAGAAGGCCAAGATCCACGTGCACGTTCCCGAGGGAGCAGTACAGAAGGATGGTCCGTCGGCAGGCGTCACCATGGCAACCTCGCTGCTGTCATTGGCGCTCGAGTCTCCAGTCGACCCCACCGTCGCCATGACTGGCGAGCTGACTCTGACGGGCAAGGTCCTCCGCATCGGCGGGCTGAGGGAGAAGACGGTGGCGGCGCGGCGGGCCGGCTGCAAGATGATCATCTTCCCGCAGGACAACATCTCTGACTGGCTGGAGCTTCCTGAGGTACGCTTTCCCCCTCCCGCCCCATTTCGCAATTTTAACCCAACCGAGCATTTTTCTAACAAAAAGCCCCACAGAATATCAAGGAAGGCATCGAGGGCCGCCCAGCCAACTGGTACTCGGAGGTCTTTGACCTGATCTTCCCCAACCTGGACCGTGAGAAGGCCAACAAGTGCAAGATTTGTGACAATAAGAAGGAGAAGCGCGAGAAGAAGTCGGATGATGATGATAGCGACTAAAAAAGCGCGCTGTCGGAGACGGGGACAGATTAAAAGACCAGCCCAGGAGAGAATCCTGCGTTCGGCCCCATAATCGTGTGCACGAATCACAACGCTTGACACCGTGAACAGCCGCCGCCCGCGAAGCTTGCCAATAGACGGCGGGGTTTTGGACGGGCCAGCAGCAAAACAAACACACACCCACGAACCCGCAACGGCGCGGGAGCGGGGGAGGGGGGTGGGATGGCCCTGCTGGGTGGTTGATTGGGGGGCCCTTTGGGAGTGGATGGTGAACGGGGGGCGTGCGCATTAAACCTAGCGTTACAATGAATGGCGGAACACAACTAAACAATCGGATGGATGGACGGATTGAAGTGGGATGTAATTTTTCTCCTTGGGGGGGGAGGGAGGAGGGCGGGGGGTTCGAGTTATAGAAAGGAGGGCGGCTGGACGAACTGGACCAGGCTGCGGGACATTATTGTTTTTATCTAGCTGCCGCACATACGCAAACACACATCCTCACTCTTTGTAATGTTTGAACATACAATCCATGTAGATGTTGGAGATGTCTACTTGGGTGTGGATGTATGTACTTGAGTGTTGATCGGGAAAGGGGCAGTGAGGGGGCCCTGGGAAAGGAATTGAAGAAGTCAAGTCAACCACACTCTCGACTCCACTCACTAGACTGTATTTTGTGCTGTATTAATCAATCGAGGCTATAGAATTTCCTCGAGCTTCTTTCATTTTATTCTTCGTCTCGTTCAAAACGGCTTTAATCGGAAGCTCCCTGCGAGACAGAATCTCGGGACGTATATATCAAGGCACGGGATCGAGTGCGGTTATGTGTTGGAACTGTATGTACTCTGCTGGGAGATATTATTTGTTACTCTCAGTCTCTAGCCCTAATGAGTGGTGTGAGTTTGGTTCCCAACCTGACTGGACCTATCCGGGTTCGACTCCCTTCGGTACCAAGCACAGCGAGCTGAAGAACAGCAATGTCATCGATGAGTCTTATTCCACGAAAATCTATGGTGTCAAATCTCTTTGATCTGGCATGCATGCATACATATGTATGTACATTACATACATGCATCCTCATGCCTATGCTCTGCTATGCGATGCTTGCTGGAAAAAAAAGATTACATTAGCCCCGGCCGGCCGCCCAGGGCTGCATTGGACACGGGCATTTTGCCTGCTGCTGCTGCTGCACGCAAGCCTTGTTTTCTCTGACGTGCCGCCCGTGTGTGCATCATGGATAGAGCCCTGGGGATTGGTGTGTGCTGGCTGTGGTGGTGGTGCCTTGGGCAGCAATGCGGTGCTGTTGGAGACTGATGGGTGTGGTCCCCAGCCAACCAACTTGCCTGAACCGCCGGGCTGTTTCGTGGGCTTTGTGGGGTCGTGTGGTCAGCTAGCGAGGCTAGGTACATACAATACCTACGTAGGTTATGGCGGATAGGGCTAGATGCAATGGGTGGATGTCGAATGACCGCTGCGGATGCAGGCCATGATTCTTGAAGTGTGTCTGTGAGTGAGTGTGTGCGGCTCCGTGACCATGGCAGTGGAAGGGCCTAGGTTCTGAAGGGGGCGCTCAAGGGGGGCGGGCTGCTGTCCAGCATCTCAATGGCAGCATACCCCCCTTACCCGCGGGTCCCGGGGTCGGGTCGGGCAACGGCGGATGTGCAATTCAGATCGGGCTGGTGTTGGGCGTCTGGCCGGGCTGACTTGGTTATTGGTCCGGAGCTGCGGTCAGGCAGGAACAGACAAGGAACCCATCGCTTCGGTTTTGGAGGATGCGGCTCGGCTTTGCTTCGACGAGGATCGACAACCGAGTCCGGGCCAGGCTCCAGCAGGTTCCGGAGCCGGTAGAGTGACGGCTGAAGACGGGAGGCGTTGTTTTTCCTTTGTGTGTAAACTTGAACCGTGTTCTTGGAGAGGACCCTGGGTCAAAATGAGACACCTGTGTTTGCCGGGTTAGTGGGGTTACTTCTTGTGTTTCCGAGATCAAGGCATTGTCTAGACTTCGGGGCTTTTCAAGGCTGGGATGAAGCGTCCGAAACTCTCATGAGGACGACTTGTCGGATGGGGAAAGACGATGCAACCTAGCGGTGAGCGGGGCATGGGGGCTGGCCCAAAAGAGCACATGCCCCACGCAACCCCCACCGTTTGTGGTAAGGTCTAGCACTCGGAGGCCCATCCTTGTCCTAAAGAGGAAGTCGAGACGATGGCACAGCCATCTTACACGCACTGTGATTACACTGTAAAGCCACCGTTTTGGTATTCTCAAGGCAGAGTTAGGTAGGGGGTGAACTCTTGCGACAGGCCACTCGAAAAGTTAAGGCTTGAGTGCCACATCGAATCCATCGAATCGACTGTGTAATGCCTCCTTTCGCGCAGCCCAGATGGGGGATGGCTGGGGCGACCCTAGGGACGACCCTAGGGACGACGTGCATGGTAACGAACCCCCCTCTGCCCATCGCACTGTTACACGTGTTGAACCCCGCCAGCACCCTTGTCACACTCCACGCCCCACACTCTGCTCACTGGGTGCTCACAGATGGGGAACTTGCACCTCAACGTCCCCCCGAGGACCCCTCCCGTGCTCCCTGCTCCCTGCTTCACGCAGCATGCAGGAGAGAGGGGAGAGCAGCACGCAAACAGGAGAGAGACGAGAGACCAATCCAAAGCTAGCAGGGCGAAATTGCAGAGCCGACCCAGCACGGCAACGAGAAACAGTGGTGAAGCGCCGATTTACGTCTGAAGACTTCTCCTGCATTTTCACATCACACCACACCACACCACACAGACAGAAAGCTGGCGTCTTTGGGCCCGTCATCAGCTCAACGTCGTTTCCATCCCACCTCGCTTCGTTTCCCGTTTTTTCCTCTTACCACCTCACCACACCCTTATTTCGGGGTCTGGTCTACAGCGTCATCTTTCCCGTTCATCCATTCATCTTATTACTTGCCCTTCACTTGTACGGCCCGCCTTAATAATAATAAGTCACGCACACGCGTACGCGGCCTCCCCCTCCCCCAATGCTCTGCTGCTGTCCCGGGCTCCGAGGCTCTGAACCCACTACTGCACCTCTGGCACCTTTGGCCGCCTTCCGAGTGCTCGGAGTCAACCTTTTTCTCCCCACCGCCTCGCGCCTCTGACCGACTCTTTGTGTGGTCAGCCCGTAGCGCCCGGTGAGGCTCACTTCGCATGGCCTGGTGAGGCTCTGAGACCCCTTCGACTCTTATGAACCATCCCGTCTGCGCTTGATGGGCACTCGGCACCGACTTCCCCCGTGCGCTCTCTACCACTTGGCCGAAGTGAGGAATCGACGACGGTGAAAAGGGGAAGCCGGGAAGAGGACGACGGACCCACGACGCCAGTGCCCATCTATCTCCAGCCACTCGAAACCGTACCGGATCTGCCCCGTGTGCTTGCCACCCAACGCCCCGTCCGACTCGGGACCCCCCGCCCGGCACCGGAGGAGCGCCGTTCCCAAGCCGAGTTCCATGGCTCAACCTCACGCGGACTCCGCCGTCAGTGCTTCGGCCCCCGTGACAGACACCAACAACCAGATGCAACGGGGTCTATGGCACAGGATCTTTTCCAGTCGAGACAAGCACAATGGGATCAACGGGTTACCAGAACCGGCTCACAAGGGCCCGGGCCTTGACCAACAGGGTGACACCAAAGCCGGCATCGTTCGACGTGTCTCCCGGGATGTTGTCCCCGGCCTGCCACGCACCCAAACCTTTAAAAGGCAGCGTTCCGAGGTGCGAAGCAGACTAGAACCTGTCAATCCCACACCTGCCGAGCGAAGAACCGTCTCCATGGACAGACGCGTGCATGAATCCAACATCGCCCTCAACTGCTCCGACCCCCGAGCCAGCGCCCCCGAGTTCCTGCATAATTCCCTCAGTGGCCCTTCTTCGCCCTCGTTCCCCATGAGCCCGGTCGTAGGGATGCTTGACAGCGCGGTGGATCTGCATGCCTTGGACGACTTGGACGACAGGGACTCGGCCGATGATGATTTCGATTACGACGCCGATGCCCTCTCCAAAATGGACGTTCGGTCCATGACCACCTCGCAGTACGGCGCCCTCATCGACATTGAGCTGGAGCGCAAGTGGATCCTCAACTTGTCCATGCACTTCCGGGACAAGTCCAAACGAGAAAAGTTCTTCGTCACCTTTCGCCAGCACGAACACCACTGGCGGCGAGTCACCGTCTCGCTCGACTACCGCAACGCACCAGAAAACTCACTGGAGGCTGAATTGTCCCACATCGATTATCAGCGGGACAAGAGCGCCAAGATGTACGAGGCCATCCGGGACAGCCTGGCTGAGATTGACTTTTACAACACCGTCACCAACCTCAAGCTGGAAACGAGAGACGGGAGGTTACACGTTCATGTTGTCGAAGATGTCAATGTATGTGTGTTGCGAAACCCCACGGTGCACCCCCCCCCCTTCCTTACTAACCTAGCCAAAGGAAATCATCAGCTACCCGCCAGTCCGCATGATCGAGCATATGAACTGCAGGCGAGTCAGGGAGCGCGATATCCACTTTGACTCGCACATGTCTGGATTCGTCTACAAGGTCAGAGTTCACGGCAGGCTGCTCATCAAAAAGGAGATCCCAGGCCCGGACAACGTCGACGAGTTCCTCTACGAAATCAACGCTCTCACCCAGCTGTATGACGCACAGAATGTGATACAGTTTTACGGCATTGTCGTCGACGACAGGGAAGAGAACATTACAGGCCTCCTGATCAGCTACGCCCCCCGAGGGGCCTTGATCGACGTCATCTATGACAGCAACCACTCCCTGCCCTGGCCGACCCGAGCGAAGTGGGCGCGTCAGATTGTTGGCGGCCTGTCCGAGATCCACGAGGCCGGCTTTGTCCAGGGCGATTTTACGTTATCCAACATGGTTATCGATGAGAACGACGACGCAAAGATCATCGACATCAACCGACGAGGCTGTCCGATCGGCTGGGAGCCGCCCGAAGTAACCCCCCTGGTCGAGAGCAACCAACGAATCTCCATGTACATCGGCGTCAAGTCCGATCTCTACCAACTCGGCATGGTCCTCTGGGCTTTGGCCACCCAAGAGGATGAACCGGACGCATACGGCCGCCCGCTGATCATCGAACCCGACGTTCAGGTGCCGGCATGGTACAGGCGCATTGTGGACACCTGCTTGAGCACTGACCCCCGAAAGCGAGTCCAAGCCGCCCAGCTGTTGTCTTGGTTCCCAGAGTTTGAAGAGGGTAGTCAATATGGCTATCCCAACGAACACCCCATGTCCGTCGATGGCGATGGCAATTCCCGCCATGACTACCTGTCTCCGAACGGTATCCCACGGATCAAGACCATTCCACCACCGAGCGACTGGCAGTACGTTGGCTGGGGGAACCATCACCTAGCCGAGGAGTCGTTCTACTACCCCAGCCGAGGCAGGTCTCCTCCGTCTCCGATGCCGAGCAACCAGGGAGACTATGACCCCGCACGATACGGACACCAGATGTACACTTGGTCTGACACCTACAACCGTGTGCCGCCTGTGCCGTCTGTCAGTGACGTCCTTGCTAGGGCGTCACGGGGAGGATCCGAGCCGAGGCCAGAAAGCAGCGAGGACACTTTGGAGACATATGCGGACGGGCATTACCGGTCTAGGGGGACCACAACAGAAACAAGCAGGGACGACGAATCTTTTGCAGACCGAGGGCGATCACGATCAACGAGAGATTACTACGACGAAGTGACGGTTCCGGCGGAGGACATTATGGAGACAACAACATGGGGTCCAGTCCCGAAACCCTGGCTTGTCGTGAGGGAGACACATCCCCCGGAAACTAACGACGACGACAACGACATCTCAAAACAAGGGCTAGGAGACCGGGGGAAAACAGGACCGGGATCGCGAGCCGACAGTGGCAAGGACGTCACGGAGCCGGCGAGCACGCCGCGAGACCACCACCGGGGGCAATTCACCACGGGCAGCAGACAACGGTCTGTTTCTCGCGGCCGGAGCGGTAGATCATCTGCCGAGTCGGCATGGCGGCGGAACGGTCAGCAGCAACAAACTGCAATCCCCACAACCACGATGGACGAATCAACCTACGAATTAGCCCATGGCAGCTACCACGGTCATCGTGAATATGGTGGCGAATCCGACCCCCCAGCCGACAGCAACGACGAACTGACACAGGACCACGACAACAACAACAACAACAACAGCGAATACCATCCACCGTGGCAAATCCAATACCGTCCGCATGCCGACTTTGCACAGGTAGATGACCTGAGAGGCGTTGGTTCGATATATGACTCCGCTGCACTTCACTCGGGCAGTGACAGCAACAGCAACAAAAACGACGACGACGGCCACGACAATTATGACGAGAAACGACAGCACCCCGAGATAATCATCGACGAGGACCACCTGGGCGCGGAGCTGGATCAGGGTCTGAGGGAGACGGCGCCGGCGGCTCGTGCGGTTGATGCCAATGTTTTGGCCGCCGTCGGTGGTTGACGACGACGACGACGACAGGCAGCCCAGCAATGGGATGATGGTGGTAATGAATGACGTTTAGAATGTATGAGGTATACGTTTTTTTTCTTCTTTTCTTTTTTTATATTTAAAAACTCTGCTCTTTTTTTGGTTGCGTTATATGCAGTTTCCGCGTTACACCGAGGCGAGGGGCGCAAGCGAGGATTTTCTTTTCTGGTTTTTCTTATATCGGGTCATCATCTTGAGCAAAGGAGTAGGAATAACAGCAACAAGGTTGATGGTGGGAGTTGGATTCTTCAGGGACCTGGTTTGGGGGGTTCGGTCCCCGGTGGCGGCGGCATTCTGGATGATTTATGATCATTTTGTTCTTGTTTTTTTGCCTTGCTGTTTTGCTTGCTGTTTTGCTTGCTATCATCGTCACTCAGCATTTGTCCTCATTTGACACCGGTTGGGCGGGCTTCTCTTCTTCCCTTCACATCTCTTCTTCCTGGTATAGTTTCTAATCATACATATTACTATCCAACATTATATTCGAGCTAGGGTGTTGTGAAAAAGAGTCGTGCATGTCAGTGGGGTGGGGGGGAAGGGCGTTGTGACTTGATACACTGAGGCGTGTATCGTGCTTGAGGTTTGACAATAGGTCGTTGTGACGATGCTATTCGCGCCCTTTCTGTGTCGTACAATACACGGACTGGGGCGATAATAAGTCTTCCAGCGTGATGTACGTCAAGTAATGACGTATTCAATAAAGCAAGCAAAAGGAGGAGTAACAGTTGGGTACTGCGGAGTCCGCGTTAGTCTTAAAGCCTTCTCTTGTGAATGAAATGTCTCTAGTTTCCTACAGAGGTGTTATAATTATAGGATTCTGATATCACTGCAGTAACCACACCTGGTTATATTCCCAACCTGAGATATATCTGCATCGTGCTGGGGTTGATCGGTTGTCAAAGTTGGGCTTGCACTATGTTTCAAATTCATCTAAAAAGACCTGAACGCCCCAGCAACCCAACCCACCCATGAGTTGGTCATCAGTTAGTAATTATCAGTGAATCTAACCTGTAGACCACCGTCCGAAACAAAATCCCCATGCTCACCCAACCAGCGCTTCACCCAAATCACTTCCCAACCTCCTTCTCATCATCCCCAACCGCCACAACCGCAGCCACCTTATCCAAGGCCACCTCGCCCAACCGATCCGTAAACCGCTTATACTCCCCCGCCCGATTCGGCTCCCGCGGATCAAACACGAGCGGATCATCCCTCGGGATCGACCCCATCAGCCGCCACCACGACTCGCGCATATCCCTCAGGCCCGAAACACAACTCTCGACTTTGACCGTGCCCAAAAACTGCCCGTTATCGCCGGGCTGCCTCTTCAACAAGACGGCCGCCCGCAAAAAACTCGGCACCCCGCCCTTGGCGGCCTCGTTCTCAAACAGATCCCACCGCACCCCGTTCGCCCGGCTCCGCGAACCCGGCCCAAAGATGCGGTCCCCCACCACGCGCACCGCGTCGACGCGCTGCGCCCCGCTGTCGGCCCGCGTGTAGTTGTACTTGGGCCCCACGCTCACGCCGCCCGGCAAGCCCACCTCGAGCCCGAGCTCTACGGCGTGTGTCGTGGAGACGGTGTGGGGCGTGCGGTTGTAGAGCGCCGTGCCGTGGGGCGCGAGCCCGACCACTTCGGGGTCCCAGGCGGTGGTGTTGGTCGTTCTGCCCCCTGAACGGGCGCGGTCGGCGGCGGCGTCGCCCCGTGGGCCGTGCGCGTCAAAGGTGACGGTGATGTGCACGGAGCGGACGCGCTTGGGGTTGGTGCTGCTGCCGTTGCCGCGCAGGCGGTTGGCGATGTGGAAGGTGAAGATGACCAGGGTGTGGGGGGTTTTGGAGGCAGGGTGGTCGAGGCCGTGGATGTAGTAGGGCATGGAGCCGTTGACGGCCATGAGGGCGGCGCCGCCGTCGCGGTCGAAGCCGGTGATGAGTTCCCGGTGCGGGACGGGCCGGCCGTCGCGGGCGAGTTCGTTGAAGATTTGCGAGGAGGATTCTTCGGTGTTGGGTACGGAAAAGGGGAAGGTGAAGGTTGGGGGTGGGTTCATGACTGCGGCCATCGTGTCTCAGGCTGTCTATTTTCCTCAAGGGGCGGCTTGTTCAGGGGCTCTGTGGCTGGCTTCTTCAAGTTCTTGACTTCTTCTCGTCTTTCGAACTGTCCTTGCTGCTCTCTTAAAGAGTTCCAGTCCTCCTTGGAGAGGCCGCATGGCGCCTCCTCCTTCCAACGGGCCGCGCCGAGGTGCATCCGGGTGGTCATTTCAGTTCTGAGCGGTTCGCGAAACATCCCTGATGCTACTCTGATGGGTGTCAAAGCGTTGAAATCGGCCAATGGTTACAAACCCACCCGCGCGCGGCGCTACAGGGTGGTATCCGAGGCGTGTAAGCGCGCGGCAGAGAAATGCGGATAGGTTGAGTACGAACTATTCTGTACCCGTAAGTTACCTGCAACGGCATCCTGGTGGTTGAAGCCGCCCTTGGTGTGCCAGACTCGCGGTTCTCAACCTGGGAGGCGAAGGGAATTGAAACACCGGCTAAACAGGTTGGCGGTTGGCGGTTGGCTTTTGGGTGTAGGTATTTACAGATTACGCCCAGCAGAAGAGGACTTTCGCTGTCCATCTTCGCCTTCCCCGCTCCCATCTTTCGGCCGACAGCTCAACACCGTAGTATGGTGACGGCGGCTGCACCGGTGGGCAGTCGGAGACTATTGGGCACCAAAGTTCCGTCGAGCGGGTGACGAACTTGATGATCGACGTGATGGCGGAATTCGGCTGCCAAGAGATTCTTCAGCGCCAACGTGTGGGGCACAGTTATCCTGTCCGCCCGTTGCGCATCCCCGGGTAGTAGGTACATTAGTACTATATTTCAGGGCTCCTAGAGGTGGCTCTACATACAACACAGAACAACCACACAATATAGTCAGGCCAGCTCAGTTGCCCAGGTCATCGCTGTATCAAGCAGCTCACCATCATTCCTAAGCTCCCACTGCACGTACAGAGGAGCCGTTGTGTACCTAGCATGAGGCCAGTTTGCTTGCTGCCTTACTACCTCAAGTCTATAACAAACGACCGTAATGTGCGTTCCTTGCCTTCCCCGTCCAAGAATGCCTGCCCTCCTCCGAGTCTCCGATATTGTCAAGTCCCGCTTGAGAGCTCTCTCTCTCCCCATCATCCGTAACCACCTAGTCAACCCTAGAAGGAAAGGATCACACAGGCGATGTTTGCGCCAGCGCTCTTCCCACCTTCTTATTACATTTCTATCCCTAGGAATTGAACCCAGACAAGAGTGGCACCCTTTACCGATTCCCGGTCTTGGGCTTCGGCTTTCTGCTGCCGCCGCCCCTGTCGTAAAGGCACTCTGCGCACTGGCCGTTGTACTGCTGGGGGTTCTGGTTCCAGACTCGGTTGATGCAGTGGGGGTGGTGCTCGCACGGCTGCACGAGCTGGTCGGGGCCGTTGTGGCCGGCAGGGCAGATGGTATGCGTCCAGCGGCACATCTTTGCTTTTGTTTTGGAAGGGGGGGTTGAAAAAAGGCTGTGTTGCTAGTAGTAGGTATGATGTTCTGTCTTCTTTTTTCTTGGAGCTAAGAGGGAGGGCAGGCGGATATTTATACTTCACTATTGGTTGTTGTCGTCTTAGTACACTGAGCTAAACATCTTTCTGCGTCGGACTGAACGGTACTACCTAGGTATCATATCTGTTACACGGCGAAGAACCGATGATCTAGATGCGAGTTACCCTTCGACGGTTCGACCCGAGCCGGAATCATCATCGCAAACCACTGGCATCATCATCGCAAACCACTGGCATCGTCATCGCAAATCACTGGCATCATGGTCTCAAACCACCGACATCATCATCGCAAACCACTGACATCATCAGCGCTATTGAACTCCACGGCGCACGTCAAAGGCTGATCGATTCTTTCATTCTGACTCGGACAGAGGGCTCCAGGCTATCGCGGCCTTGGCCTGATATTGCTCTGGCCGGAATTGTTCCAGAATATGGTTGACACCGCCGACAGATAATCAAGTGACTCGCTTTTGCTGGCCCGAACCGGCCGGGGCGCCTCAAACCGTCACACGCAGCCATCAAGCAAGAAATTCTGCTGAATCTTGGTCCTCGGATTAGTTCGTACGTGGGCAGCGAACAATACGAACTAGTTAAGTTGGCATACCACATACTGAGGCACCAATCACTAATTAGGTGATTTCTTGATGATATTAACCGTCGACGGCAATCAAATCTAGGAGCTCCTGAAACTAGCCACCTCTCCTCGACGAAAACAATGATGAGACTCAAGTACAAAATATAATTGGTAGACCCATTTTCAATGAACATCTTTTTACAGCCAAACTCGTCTGTCCCCTTTTGTCGTGGGGTCGGCCAGCTACCAAATCATCCACGCCATAAATGATGACCGGAACTTTTGGTCCGAGGATCGGATTTAGTTAACACGAGCTAGGCATTGATGGCGTCTGATAGGTATCATGTCGAAACATTTCTTCTTGATTCAAAATTGAATTTGGCTATATCTCGCAGCCATCGGATTTCGAAGAATCAACCCCCCTTCGGGCGAACAACCTAAAATTGCCGAGCCGGGACTGAATCAGTGAGAACTTATCGAAAACTTAGGTCTATATGTAAGCCGCACTGTAATGTGTGGAGCATGTGTGGCTCAGCTGTGGCTGAAATACGGTGGCGTCCAATTGTGTTTCGAAAAAGTTTGTCGGGAATGCCGTTTTCCAAGGATGCACACGGTGCATGAAGTCAAGACTCATCAATAAGCTCAACGCAAGGGACCGGAGACGTCCGGGCGGAACCCGCGACATGGGACGAACAGGGCAGAAAGCCATCTCTTCTGTTTGTTCATTGTTCAAGCTGCGGACAGGAAGATGCATGTGATTCCGAAAATGCGTTGAAACTGGAGAACCCCTGCACGACGACGGCATCGTTATGATGATATGATCCCTCTCGCGTGGTCCCGCGTCCCGTTCTCCATGGATTCGCCACCCGTCTCACAAGCCGAGCTGGCTTTTCTGCCAGAAGGCTGGGTGATGTGTTGGGTGGGTCTCGGTCAGCCAGTGCGCGCGCAGCCTGGACCCAAGCAGCCAATCAGAACCGAGCCAACTCTTAAACATCCGCCAAGATATACAGGCCTCCCCAACAGTTTCCTCAACACTTTTGGCCGGATCAACGGCTGGCATCCAAACCCAGCTGTTTTGGGCAGGGAGATGCGTTCTCGAAGCAATGGCGTGTTGCACATGCTTTCGTCGGCCGAGGCCGGCTGCAATTCATGTGGAAGTGACCTGAGAAACGGTTCCCCTCGGCCTTCGGGATCGTTTCATTGGTGCTGCTCGTGCAGGATCCCCAACGGGTGAAAGTGGCGACCGGTTTTCTGTGTTGAAAGTCGACGACGGCTCTCGAGCAATCCAGGGAGTCTTGCATCTGGCTGTCCAATCGCGGCTTCCACCTCTTGTTGAACCTTGCGTTTGCGTTTCGCCTTCCCACTGCACGCGCAACCAAACCAAGCAAGGGGACTTGACACATTGACCTCTTTCCTCAACCAACCCTTGCTCTTTGCAATCCGTACTTGGTATAAACCTTCCCGCCCTACCCTTTAATTCCCTGACCTGTCCCTCTTCATACCGCTTTGGTATCGCCCTTGCTTGACCTCCATCAACTCACTCCGTGGGCATCCGAGTCAACCTTGTTCCACATCGACGACACATCCCATTCTGGACTACTCAACCTGGTGTTGAACGACTTCGCGGTATTCCTTCGCCATGGCGTCGTCCTCGTCCGAGGTGCCGGTGGCGCAGGCCGAGACCTTCCCGGATGGTACCATCGACTACGTTCCGCTGCGGAAAAAGAACCACGATATCCGCAAGACTCGTAAGTTATCCGCGGTGCGAAATGCCGTGCGCTACGATTTGACGTGCTGACGTTCGAAACCCCGGTCACAGACATCACTGAGCAGCCGATAACATGGGGCAACTGGTACCAACACGTCAACTGGCTCAACACCACCTTCATCATCCTCATCCCCCTGACGGGCTTGGTTTCCTCGTACTGGATCAACCTCAACTACAAGACGGCCATCTTCGCCATCGCCTACTACTTCTTTGCCGGCCTCGGAATCAGTAGGTTGACCCAAACCGCGAGAAGACGATGCGAGCTCAGATTGACTAACACGCCTTGCAGCTGCCGGTTACCATCGTCTGTGGGCGCACTCGAGCTACAAGGCCACCCTCCCCCTCAAGATCTTCCTCGCCGCCGGTGGCGCTGCCGCCGTTGAGGGTAGCGCTCGGTGGTGGTCCAGCCTTCACCGCTCGCACCACCGCTATACCGACACCGAGAAGGACCCCTACTCCGTTCGCAAGGGTCTGCTCTACAGCCACATCGGGTGGATGGTCATGAAGCAGAACCCCCGCCGCATCGGCCGCACCGACATCACCGACCTGAACGACGATGCCGTTGTTGTCTGGCAGCACCGCAACTACCTCAAGTCCGTCGTGACCATGGGTTTGATTGTGCCCACGCTTGTCTGCGGTCTCGGTTGGGGCGATTTCCTGGGTGGTTTCGTCTACGGCGGTATCCTGAGAATGTAAGTTTGGACACTGGCACCCCATATCACGAACAGCCTTTTCTGACCAACCCCAGCTTCTTCATCCAGCAGGCCACCTTCTGCGTCAACAGCCTGGCCCATTGGCTCGGCGACCAGCCCTTCGATGACCGCAACTCACCGAGGGATCACGTCATCACAGCCATCGTTACCCTTGGCGAGGGTTACCACAACTTCCACCACGAGTTCCCCAGCGACTTCCGCAACGCGATCCAGTGGTGGCAGTACGACCCCACCAAGTGGTTCATCTGGACCATGAAGCAGCTCGGCTTCGCTTACAACCTCAAGACCTTCCCCCAGAACGAGATTGAGAAGGGCCGTGTGCAGCAACTCCAGAAGAAGCTCGACCAGAAGCGCTCCACTCTTGACTGGGGTATTCCTCTCGAGAGCCTCCCTGTTGTCAGCTGGGACGATTTCGTCGAGCAGTCAAAGAATGGCAAGGCTTTGGTTGCCATTGCTGGTGTCATTCACGACGTCGGCAAGTTCATTGCTGACCACCCCGGCGGCAAGGCCTTGATCTCGTCGGCCGTTGGCAAGGACGCCACTGCTGTTTTCAACGGCGGTGTCTACAACCACTCCAACGCCGCCCACAACCTCCTCTCAACCATGAGAATTGGTGTCCTGAGGGGTGGCTGCGAGGTCGAGATCTGGAAGCGAGCCCAAGCCGAGAACAAGGATGTCGCTACCATCACCGACTCCTCTGGGCAGCGCATCGTCCGCGCCGGCGACCAGCTCACGCGTGTCGGCCGGCCAATCACCACCGCCGACACGGCATGAGCAATCAAATGCATTTTGGCCCCTTAATGTCGGCCAGCCGCGAGGGAGCTGGTCGGGGGTGTCTGGTTTCACTCGATGACTTTTAGACAGCTTTGGCGGCACAGGTCATTCGTAAAAGTACTCCCATGCTTCTGGGTCTTTTTTGGGAGGGGGGCGTTACGAGCAATGGGACAATGGATTTTGGAGTTCTTTCATTCATGGGGTGGTGGGCATGGGCATGGCTTTACGTATGATCAAGACTTGGGATGCGGAATTAAAATAAAGATATTAAAAATACTTGATTCACCTGTGCCTGTGGTATCTGTACAACTTCCCCTTTAATCTCGCCCAGTAACCGATGTACACGTCCCGTGAGAAACAAATACTCACATCCAGGGCAGATACAACTCGCCCTGCATGACCCCTTGTCAGACGGGGAAGGTGTTGTGCGTTCAAGAGCGTTCAGTTTCGGGAAGTGCAAAATTAGACAGATGAAAGTCGGTCAGGCAGTGGCTCGGTCCAAGCTCAAAGTCAGGAAGAAAGCCACTTAAGGTCCCTTCAGACGACCCACCGTGCGACCCATCACCACTGTGGCACTGAGCATCACCTACACGCTCGCCATGGCATCCTCACCCTTGAAAGTCGGCCAGTGCCTCAAAGGCAAATTGGGCATTTACACCATCACGAAACGGTTATATCCAACGACATGGCTGGCAACGTAAGCCTCTGACTCGTGATAACCCTGCCGTCATCTCATCCCTGTTCTGACGAAGCCTGTTTTTTACGGTAAATATTAGCGACGCGACAAGTCAAACTGTCGTTATCAAACGGGATATTTCAAAACGTATCGACACGGAACGAACTCTCTTGCGCCGTTTCCCGGATACGAACTCTTTCTTCCGGCCCGTGATTGACGAAATCGAAGAAGAACCCCGCAGACCCGACCAGTCCGCTGCCGCGATCGTCTTGAAACACTACGATTGTCATGTCGGAGAGATTGCAAAGGAGAAGGGCCTCTCGCCACGAGAGGCTAGGTACGTCGGTTCCTGTGTCCTGCAGGCCTTGTGCGCATTGCATGCGATTGGATATATATACACAGGGTTGTTTTGTTTTGTTTTGCATTGTTCGCTAATAACGGAACTACGACTGACGACGAGACCTCTGGCCAGATGTGAAGCCAGCAAACATCCTCGTCAATCGGTGCCAGCAGGACGGTGGCGAGATGATGCGCTTCAGGGACGTTTGCCTCGCGGATTTGGGAGATGCCCTCTCGACCGACAGCATCGAGGCCACCAGTGGCCATCCCTATGGCACCCCCGTCTTTCGGAGCCCAGAGGCAACCTTGATGATGCCGTTTACCACAGCCCATGATATCTGGTCGTTTGGGGCAACTGTACGTCCCACCATCGTGTTCCATGCCATTGACGTTTGTAATGCTGTGTAGTCGCTGATCAATCCCTACCCCCATTTTCCAGCTGATCTCGCTTCTATATGGTCGCAACTTCAGCGTCTTCTCGCCGGCTTGTATCAAGCCCGAGGATGAACTGTACGTGGATGGAATCGTCCGAAACTTCCACAAGTACTTTGGGCCGTTCCCGCCGTCGTATTTGACACTTGCCGGGATCGATGAGGAAAGGCTGGAAGCGCTTACAAATATCACCGAGGAGGGAAAAGACCGAGGCCTTTTCAAACGGGCATCGTCCGCAGAGATCAGCAACCAAGATCGCGATTTCATCTGGAGCCTGATGAAGCTGGATCACAGGGATAGGCCTACCGCTGCTGAGCTGTTGGAGCATGAATGGTTTGCAGACCTGGATTGAGAGATATAGCACCTCTCATGCGGAAAGGAGTTTGGGACGCTGAGTAGGAGAGTCAGTGACTATATCAAGTACTAGTAGTAACGTGATCCACCATCGACTCGGAGACATCATCGACCCGGACACTTTTTCCCCCACCATAACCACCCAACTTCAAGACGC
>MU856871.1:152839-164736 GCA_033296705.1 Chaetomidium leptoderma | reverse complement strand
ATACATAGTGGGTGTATGCGAGGTTACCAAGGCCCCAGGCTGGGGGGTCATCGTAGTGAGATTTGGGGTTTTGGGACAGTGGGAGCTAATCCCCGCGGTATGGAGGACGAGATTACCGCGGGGTCACCAAAACGGCAAAACGAGGGAACCGGAATCGATGGAAACGATAACTCTTGAGGTGTTTCTAGTATTCTGCCGTGCTACCGAATCTTGCTGGAGGGGCACGCAGTAAAGCGCTTCTTACAAACGGAAAGAACCCCGGGAATTGTAACACGGAACACCTTGGGGATTTCCCTTTTTGAATAAAACCAGACTGTTCCAAGCCTCGTAACATTCGGTACCATACCACCACAAAGAAAGGCACTTCTTCAGTTGCAGCCTATCTTATCAGGCACCCCAATACAATACCCCGCCAAATTGTCCAACCTCAGCTTGCAGCTCAGCCCCGCCATCGCTAAACTGCGCGCCTTTGCTTAAGGTAAGCTTCCTTCCATTATTCAGTACTTGTGGCGAGCAGGCACAAGGAAAACTTTAGAGGAGAGCCGAGACATCTCTCTTCCATCCTTTGCATCAAGTTTCGGGGATTCTTGAGCTTGCGCCCCGTCTTTCCGGCCGTCTTATTCTTGTAAGTCTGATTTTCTCAATTCGCCGTGGCAGAAGTCTGCAGTGTTGATCCACCTCCGCTTTCACAGGCCTGATAGCTGCGATCGTGTGGTTGATCCCAGATTCCCGCCCGCGCTTGTTGCTTGACCGTTCTCTACCTCCCTTCTCGACGGCATACACAACTCTGTTCTCGCGCATCGCGTACCTGACACCGGCCGACTTGTTCATTTTCTAGCTTCACGCCCGACCGCTATAATCGCAAACATGGCGGACCTAGCGAGTCGCATCTCCAAACCTGCCGACGCGCCCGCCGATGCGCCCGTCGACGATGCGGCTGCCCCGTCCGACGCGCCCGCCGACGATGCGGCTACCCCCGCTGCAGCCCCCGACCAGGGCAATGGCACCGAGAAGCCAATCGACGACGGGGCCAACAGTGGTGGTCTCGTCGAGCCGACATATGACGTCGAGGTGAAGCTGAGCGACCTCCAGGCCGACATTGAGAGCCCGCTCTATTCGGTCTCCTCGTTCGAAGAGCTCGGCCTCCCCAAGCCGATCAACGACGGCCTCTTAGCTATGAACTTCAAGAAGCCCTCCAAGATCCAGGAGAGAGCCCTGCCGCTCATGATCAGCAACCCGCCCACCAACATGATCGCCCAGTCACAGTCCGGCACCGGAAAAACGGCCGCCTTTGTCCTCACAGTCCTGTCGCGCGTCGACTTCTCCCAGCCCACGCAGCCCCAGGCGCTGCTCCTGGCACCCAGCAGAGAGCTTGCGCGCCAGATTCAGGGCGTCATCCAGACAGTCGGCCAGTTCTGCGAGAGCCTGATCGTCGAGGCTGCCATTCCCGGCTCCATTTCGCGCGAGACAGGCGTCAAGGGGAGTGTCGTGGTGGGAACCCCAGGCACTGTCATGGATCTGGTCCGGCGCCGCCAGTTCGATGTGTCCCAGCTGAAGGTCCTAGTTATTGACGAAGCCGACAACATGCTGGACCAGCAGGGTATGGGTGACCAGTGCATCAGGGTCAAGGGGTACGTGTCCAGGGGTGTAATCGTACAAGAGTTGCTGGGTGTGTGTACTAACACAAACTAGGATGCTCCCGAAAACCATTCAGATTCTCCTGTTCTCGGCCACGTTCCCGGACAAGGTCATGAACTACGCTCGGAAATATGCGCCGAATGCGAACGAGATCAAGCTTCGCCACCAGGAGCTCACAGTCAAGGGTATTTCCCAGATGTACATGGACTGCCCGGATGAGAGCAAGAAGTACGACATTCTCTGCAAGCTTTACGGTCTCATGACGATTGGCTCGTCTGTCATTTTTGTTAGGGTACGTTTTCATCTTTGGCACATCGAAAAGCGCGCGGGTTTTGATATTTTTTGGGCTACAGACACGTGAGAGCGCCAACGAGATCATGCGGCGGATGGAGGCAGACGGACACAAGGTCTCGGCGCTCCACGGTGCGTACGAGGGCCAGAACCGCGATGCTCTCCTCGATGATTTCCGGTCCGGCCGGTCCAAGGTGCTTATCACCACCAACGTCCTGGCGCGCGGCATCGACGTGTCCAGCGTGTCCATGGTGATCAACTACGACATCCCGATGAAGGGATTCGGGGATAAGGAACCCGATATGGAGACATACCTCCACCGTATTGGCCGCACTGGCCGCTTTGGACGTGTCGGCGTCAGTATCAGCTTCGTCTACGACCGTAAGAGCTTCGAGGCGCTGTCCAAGATTGCCGAGTTCTACGGCATCGACCTGGTCCAGCTGGACCCGAACGACTGGGACCTGACCGAGACCAAGGTGCAGGAAGTCATCAAGTCTAGCCGGGCGGCGCCTGACTATGCGCCGAATGCGCTCGGAAACTGAGGGCTCTCATTTGGAAGGAAAATATGGGGATATGTTGCGCATGGAGGTATCTGAGATTGGACGGGCATTCCTTTTTTGAGAGACATCTCATGCAATGGTGGATGACGAGATGGCATTGCCACATGATTATGAGAAGAAAATTTGCACTCGGGGAGGAGTTCTCAAGGGATAGGAGATCCATCATGGCTTGTAATGCAGCACGGGGGACATGAGATAGATACCAAAAGGGCAAAGGATGGTGTGATATGATATCAGAAGTCCCAAGAGTTTGGCGCCAGGTCCGACTTCTTATGCACCTCGGTACATCACAAACGGATTCCAGTGCATGCTTGTTTCGGTTGACACAGTGATCGCCCCTTGGGCGCTTGCTTGTGCAGGTTCGCGGCTCGACTACGTCCACTGATGTTCCCGTCTGAATTCAGCCCTACCTCAACCTACAAATTTAGGCATCTTGGAGTGATTCCCTGGATTGTGCAGGAACTCAACCTAATGGCATTGAATATCGTGTACCAAGTATTCAGTAGCAACACCATATTTATCCATCCGCTCTTAAGCGACCCTGAGCGTTGTTGAGCTTGGACTAATGCTCTAAGAGCTCAAGATTGAATCCCAATGTCGGTCCGAAATTGGTAAACACAGAAAGGTGGAACCAGACTTGGCAAGAATGAGGTCTTCGCCCCGATTGGATCACTCCGCAAGCCTCCCACGTGATCCCCCATTCGGTCTCCCCTTCGTAGGGATGGTTTTTCTTGTCTGACGTCGGACATTTTACCGTCAGTGACGGTAATTTTACTGACAGAAAAAAAGCTAGTGGTCAGGAAAAGGGTTAGGGTATGAGCTAGGTACCCTTTTGCGGGGAAGAGGGTGCCTGGCAGCCCTGGCAAGCGGCTGGGTTAGGGTCTGCTGAGGGGATGCTCGGTGGGGCGGGGGCACGGACCATGGTCAGTCAAACTTGTTATTTACCGTTGTCTGTCATTTACTGACAATATCCTATTTTGTCAGTAAAAAACCAACCCTACCCCTTCGTGCCTTCTTAGCGCCCAATCGTGGGCTTAGACCTCTGCAACCCATTTTAAGCGCCCACCAAGCGCGCACACCCCAACTTCGTCGTCTGAGCCTCTCAGCCATTCGTTTGCATGCAGACGGCCGCCTGCAAGGGCCCCTCTTCAGAGCCGCCGATGGACGGTGTCCTTTGCTGCAGCAGTGAACCGCCACGATCCCATCGGCCAATCTGAGCATTATTTTCCCTGAAATAAGCATTTCAGGCCAATCAGGCGGCCTCGCCTGGGATGGTTGCACATGTCGGACGGAGAGGCGTTGTCGATTCCACATTGCCAATCCCCGGATTCGGGTCAGTCGCGCTTTTGCCAGGCTGCCAGCGCAGTCGTGCTTTTTGGCAAAGTCGAGAATGACGCAGCAGGCCAGCGGCAGGGGGACGTACCGCGATGTGTGTGGTCGCCGTGGAGGAACCGTATCATTAAGCGCACCGCAACAACTCGGGGAGCCAGCACTGGCCGAGGACGGCGGCAAGAGAAAAAGCTGCACATGGCCGCTAGAACGGCCGGCCTTCCATCTTCGCTCGTCACATCTTTTCCTTGAACCTCTGTGCTTGTATCATCTTCCCTTGTTTCAAGTTTCTCGGGTGTCGGGCCTTTCTTGTCTTGGACACGATCCCGTGTATTGTTTCCTTTGTGTTGTTGTTGTTGCTACTGTCATAGCCAACGCGGCTTTTCACAATTCTTCCATTGTCTTCCCATTGCGGCCGCCTCAGCCTCAGTAGACTCATACCTCTACGATGAGAGATGCTGGTCATCTCCCTTTAATGTTTAAATCCTAGGGCACGAACAAGTCGGCCGCTTCGCCGACTCATCTGCCCGTCCTCAGCCGCCGAGGCCACCACCCCGCGGCCGTCTTCTGCCCAGGCCTCCTACCTTGGCGTCGCCGTGAGAGCTACCTATCCCACCCCTCGTCCGGCCCATCAAAGGGACCTCGCTGTGGGCTCGACATTCTTCGAAGTCCTGAGCGCAGATGGACTGAATTAGTTCCCATTGAGGTGCGACACAGAAGAACTTGCCCATGGGAGCGGCGACTCGCGCCCCTGAGCCCGATGGCTAACCTCCAATCTCAGATGTTGCTCGGGAGGATGGCATACCGGCTATCCTTACTGTGCCTCACGACATGGACCATATTAATTTCCGCAGTCGCTGCCGCCCAGACGGCCAATATCACGCCCGAGATTTTGAACTTCGTGCCGACCTGCGCCCAAGCCTGTTTCGATTCCTTCGTATCCGCCAACTTCGACGCCAGGATATGCGGAAACTCGCCCTCGCTACAATGCCTGTGCCGGCAGCTCGGGAACTCGGGCTACACCATCGGGGAAGGGGCGGCGTCGTGCCTGGTTGGAGAGAGCAGGTTCGGGGCTTGCCAGGGCCAGGATGGGATCGGTGAGTCGACTCCCGAATGATGGGGAAAGCCCTTTACTGCCATGGGATACGCTAACCATTAGCAGACGAAGCAACACAAACGGCATACAACATGTGTTTTGGGGTCTCAAAGGCAGAACCACAGACACATGCCACCATTGTAGCCACGCTTGTCGTCCCCCCCTCGGGATCAGGGCCTCTCCTTGTGCCGACAGCGATCCAGACCGCCACAAGCACAGGAACAGGTGCAGGAACGACATCGATCACGCCAACACCGACCGTCAATCTCCCGACAGGCGACGAGCCGAGCTCTACGACGGCTGCGCCAACAAGCGTGACATCTCTCACATCCTCATCCACATCCACACCCGCGGCCACCGCAAGCCCTGAGGTTTCAGACGAACAGCCGCAACTCAGCAGCGCACAAGTCGCGGGTATTACACTGGGGTGTGCCGCTGTCGTGGTTTTTGGTATCCTACTGGTGTTGCTGGCAAAATGTGTTCGACGGAGGAGACTCGGCGACCCAGAGGCCGGCTTCTCCAAAATGGAGGATTCGACAAGCTTTGGGAGAAAAAGCCGTCCCACCAGTGTACCGGGGTTTCTCATTTCTAGCCCACTACCTCGTGTCCAGGCAGAGCGAAACCCCGCGGACCCGCGATGGCAGCCAAGCATGAAGCAGGGAGGTGTTGGCCTTGCTATCTCTCAACCTGCCGTCGCCCGGGGTGGGGTGTTTGCGAGACCCTCGCCGGCCCTTGCCTCCGCCCTTTCTGGCCCGCTACCTCCCACTCCTGCAGCGGATCCAGTTCCAGCATTTGCTCTGGCGCCAGCAGCAGCTTCGCGAGCCATACCGAAGGCTGTCTCGAGTCCCCCACCCCGGCCTAGGGCGCCAGCCGCCGAACGAAGTCCGCCGAAGCCGACGTTGACCTTAGCCATACCCAACGGGCAAGAGCGGGTGGCCCGCATGCCAGCTAACGTAAGGGATAGCGTGGTTACCGAGTTTGCCGAGGACGGGGAGGGCGAACTTGCTCCCGGCACCGCCATCTGGCGGCCTCCCCCCACCGACCCTCAATCGGCGACAGCTGTTTACTTTTCCGACAAGGGAGGCAACTGGATCCTCCGCAACGCGTCCGCACGGAAACCGGAGGCGGGAACATCTGGAAGACTATCGGGCCCTCAGAGGCCAGTTATTCAGGAGGTTCCGGCAGCGCCCGTGGAGGTCGAACTACCAAGCCCCGACCACAAAACCAGGGCTGAAAGAGCCAAGGACGCGTATGGTGGATTTTCGCCCGAGGCTGTTGTTTCACCACTCAGACTTCCCGGGAGGCCAGGGCTCGAGAGACTTGGTTCTCCGATCGCGTTCAAGGACCAGCGACGGGAGCCTCAGCTTTCCAGCCCCAGCCTCTCTGCGAGGTTGTCTCAAACCGCGGAAACCATTCACAGCGAGTCAGCGCAAATCAACAACAGCCGACCTGCGGATATCTACTTCGGAATGATGCGCGAATCTAGGGATTTGACTGGTGGGAAAAACAAGCGGCGCTCGACCAAGAGAGCAAGCCGCAGGGTATCGCAAGGCTCGGTGACATCAATCGAGTCAGCAGGCGAGGACGAGAACGTCGTCGAAGACGAACCTCAGGTGGACCTATCACCGGTGGCCGAGTCCCCCCATACACCAATTTCACCCGGGAAGTCGCCCGTCTCATACCCAAAGATCCGCAAGCGCAACGACGGACAACAGGCGGGGTCATCTAAACAAGCGCCGGAATCCGACTTGCTCCCTCCCACGCACATGTACAACGTCTGGCACCCCCCAGGACATTTCAGCTCCACAGGAGCGAGCACAATGCCGCCGAAGACCAGGACTGTCACCCCGGCCATCCGTCAGCCAAACGGACCCCAAAGACCATGGAACGCTCCAAACTTAAGGCCAGCTCCGAGCCGTAACCCGGGGCAGCCGCGAACAGGCTCCCCCGAGACCCGACCAGGGCCAGTATCCCCCATAGAAGACAACTACTGGCAGCACCAACGGCAAGTAGCAAACCCAGGCTCCTACTGGAACCAGCCACAAAACCAACCAGCACGGATTCGACCACCACCACCCACACCGCCGTACGAACTCCCGGGCGAAAACACCCCGTCCCGGCGGTACGAAACACCACCACCACACCAGCAGCAGCAGCAGCAGCAGCGACGACAACAACAACGACGCCCGACGCGCCCAACCGACATGTCATCATCGATGCCAACACCAGCAGCCACACCACAGCAGCAGCAGCAGCCACGAAAATCAGCCGCTGCTGCTACTACTAGTAGTGGTGGCGACACCTCAAGCCAGGGCTCGCTTTTACTAGCCAAGCGGCGCGGCGCGGAGAAGGCTGCCGCACTTACCCTCGGCGGCGGTCATGGTCATGGCAGCAGCAATGGGAATGGGAATGGGAATGGTGGTCAAGGGGGGGGGCGAAAGAAGGGCAGCAGCAGGGCGGGGGGCTGGACGAGGGAGGAGGAGCCTTCGTCTTCGTCGTCGTCGTTGTATGGTTTCTCGGTGCCGCCGATCACGCCTGGGTGGGTACCTGAGTTGACGCCTACGAGGAGGGGGGAGGATCTTTATTTGAATGTGCGATAGAGTTTTTTTGTTTTACTCGACTCTTTTTTGGGGGGGTGGGTTGGCTATTATGTCGTTGAGACCGGTTTTTTTTTTTTATGTTTTGTTAGAGGCTTGTCAGACACGCATGACATGGCATACAAGATGCATGGGCCGGAGTTTTGGTTATTCTTGAGATTGGAAGGGGGGGGAAGAGACACGCAGGGAGCAGCATATCGCGGCGTTGACGGTTTTGGTTGTGGGTTGGTTGTGTGGTGTATGTACCCGGCCGTATTGGGTTGTAGATGAGTTTACCAAGTTGTAATGACAAAGACTGATTTCTGTTAAGATGGCTTGCTAGTCCATTGTTCGTACCTCCTGGTTGATATCGGTTTGCATTCGGGTTGAAACTTTAGAAAGTTGAAAAGAGCCAAGAGACGGATGTTATTCAGGGTTAGGGTTGTGTATGTATTCTGTGCCCATATCTTATCGGGCAACTGCCCCTCGTTCCTGAGTTGAGCGGGGCAAAGGTTGAAGACGCAACTTCTCTTTAACAATGAGGGAGAAACGCACAAAGAGGCTGCCGTCCCATCTCTCCAAAACATTGATGAGCCTCTGCAAGTCAGCTGCATGCTGCATGCTCCTCCTACCAAATACTGCAGGGGTCCACGTCTCGTGTAGGCAGAGGGGGAGCACGTTTTCCGCGGCACATTCGAGACCCTGGAGTGGATTTCTAATCAACAAGCCGCGAGGACCCACGCTCACCCGTCGGACCTCTTCTTCGCCCCAAGCTGAGCCAGGTTCCATGTCCCCGCAAGGGCGATATGGAAATTTTCCGATGTGTTGTCGGCCATGCTTACATAGCAGCGCTCCCGAGCCGAGAACTTTGGCTCCACAGAGCGATGGTGAACGGTGGGAGCGTTGAAGAAAAAGTCTCCGTCTGCTTCTTCTAACCCCCGCCATCGGAACTCCTTCTCCGTTTTGGGGAGGTCCTTACTATCGGTTGCGAAACGAAAATTTCCAGGCACTCCCGCAGAGTCTGAAGAAGGGGGGGACATTACTAACCCGCGAGGCATTTAACTAGATTACCACTCAGGTATACTACACAGTAATCATCCCAGCCAACGACGGGCGTCCGAGACCACTCCAGGAAGCAAGCAAGCATACCTACCTCCAACAACAGCACACGTCTCTCACTTATATAATCCGGGGATTTCCGTTTTCAACCAAGGACCCCTTTTTCCCCACTGAGCGCTTATTATCCAGGCTCTCTCACCTCTTCACACCCCGCGTAAACCGTTGGTCCGTCCAGTTGAAGCCGAGAACGATTGCGTGCTCTGGATGACGCCTTCGCGCCAGCAACCTTCTTTCCATCATCGCCGCTCCTGATTCGTGCCTGCACGCCAAGAAACCCTCGACTGCGAGGCTGCGAACGTGGGGGTGCAGCGTTGTCCATTCATTCAGGCGAATTGGCTCACTACTTCTCCGCGTGGGAGTGAGAGTGAGAAACTCAAAGTGAGAAACAGAAGGGGGAAAGGGCAACTTTCAAGGAGGAGTGCAGAGGTGTTGTCGACTCACCAGCAACAAACGCTCTACCCTCGTCATCCGGTGCGGCTTTCACTTATTCACTCGAGTTGCCACAATTGGCGATCTTTTGCCGGCTCTCGATCTATCATTGGCTCTCGAATTCCAGCAGGCTATCCCAAAAGTTGCCGCCCTCAAGCCACAGAATTCTCACACCCGACCGCGCTCTTGCTGCCGCCTGAAGGGGACTCGGCTATCTACATCTCACACGGCTCGTCTAGCCTGCCTCTCTGTGACAGACACGCTGTTAAATCCAGCCCGAGGGATAGGCATCATCAGTAACAATGGGTCTCTTGTGCGTACCCTCCCCCCCTACTCATTCCGCATTGGTCGCTCGCCTGAGGTAGCACCAATTTTCCCTCGCCATGACGCCATACTAATACCCGGTGTGAAGGGCTCTGGGAACGGCTCTGGATTGGCCGGATGCTCAAAAGCAGGCTCATCTTGTCAGATCCTGGGGAATCAAGGTGAGGACGATCCGCCGATCAACCAAAGCTTGTCTTGACCTCGGACACTTTTTGGGTTCCGCAGTGGATCATGGCTGACGGGTCTGTGGCTGTAGCAACTGCTCGAGATATGGAACAAAGCCAAGGGCAAAGAGCGCGATATCATGCTCTGGGGCGATGAGGTATGTGGCTTTCTCCCTATCCATTGTCTCCGTGGCTGCTGACATAACTCTCATCCATAGGTCGAGTACTTGGTTGTGACTTATTCCAAGGACGACCCCAAGATCCTGCTGTCCCTGAGACAAGCAGACATCCTCGAGGCCTTGGCAAGTGACAAGGCTCTTTCCGAGGCGAGCTGTGCTCCGGCATTGCCAGATGGCTCCAATGCTCAGTATGGTCACACCGTAGCTACCCCTGAAGCTCAACACTCACGCCTCGCAGGACCAGCCAGCCGCCTCCGGTGTTCCACCCAGAATTTGGGAGGTTCATGCTCGAGGCTACCCCCGGCAAGCCTTGGGGAATCGAGTTCAAGGCGCTCTTGGAGGTCGAGCCAAACATGAAACTGAGGTATGGCCGCCCGATTCGTCTGATACTGTTACTTCCCTAACCGGATGCCCATTGCAGGAGGTGTATTGCCAAAGCCCACATGCTGGCCAACGAATACCCCATCACCTTGACGACATTTCCAACGCTAGGCAGTCCAGGGGTGTTTACCGACCCCTATTACCCAGTCTCAGGCTCGAAGCTGAGATCGCAGTTTGTGCCCGACGAGATCGCCAACCCTCACATCCGCTTCCCCACACTCGCAGCCAACATTCGCTCCCGCCGTGGGCGCAAGGTGCAGGTGAACGTGCCGGTCTTCAGGGATGAGAAGACCCCTTGGCCGTGGTCGGATCCCACTGTGAACTACGACCTGCACCAGTGGCCCGAGGACGATGATGTCCGTAACGGCGCGGCGCCGGACAACTTCATCCACATGGATGCCATGGCCTTTGGGATGGGCAGCTGCTGTCTGCAGATCACCTTCCAGGCCAAGAATTTGACCGAGGGGCGGCAGATGTACGACCAGCTCAGCCCGCTCGGGCCGATCCTGCTGGCGCTGACGGCCGCGACGCCCGTGTATAAGGGGTTTCTGGCCGACACGGATGTGAGGTGGAATCAGATCAGCCGGGCTGTGGATGACCGGACCCCCGGGGAGATGGGCGAGAAGGTAAGTTGAGCAGATCCAGACACTATCAAGCTTCGTTGGGATTGGGATTGCTAACCGGCAAGTAGCCCCTCGAGAACGACCGCTGGCGGATACCCAAATCCCGCTATGCCTCCAACTCGACCTACATCTCCGAGGACCCCCGGCTGCGGCCCGAGTATTTCGACCCGGACCTGGTCACCGACGAGAACATCAAGCAGCAGCTCCTCGAAGGTGGCATGGACGACAGACTCGCCACGCACTTTGCGCACCTGTTCATTCGCGACCCCATCGTCATCTTCTCGGAAGACCTGAACGAGCTCGACCTGAACAAGACCGACCACTTTGAGAACATCCAGAGCACCAACTGGCAACACATGCGCTTCAAGCCGCCGCCGGCCGACAACAGCATCGGGTGGCGCGTCGAGTTCCGCTCGATGGAGATCCAGATCACCGACTTTGAGAACGCGGCCTTTGCCGTCTTCATCGTCCTCGTCACGCGCGTCATCCTCAGCTACAACCTCAACTTCTACATCCCCATCAAGAAGGTCGACGAGAACATGGAGACGGCCCACGCGCGCGACGCCGTGCTCACGCGCAAGTTCTTCTTCCGCCGCAACCTCTTCCCCACCGTCCGCACCTCCCGCAGCTCCGCCTCGGGCTCGGGCTCCTCCACCCCAACCACCACCACCGCCACCAGCCGCCCGCCGACGCCCGCGGGACCCGTCGAGGACGAGTACCGCCCCATGAGCATCAACGAGATCATCAACGGCACCGCCTACGCGCGCGCCTCCACTTTTTCCCCTCTCGACAACAACAACCCTACGGAAGAAGACGACGACGACGACTTCCCCGGCCTCATCCCCCTCGTCGAGAGCTACCTCGACTCGGTCAACGTCGACGTCGTCACGCGCTGCGAGCTGGCCACCTACCTGGACCTGATCCGCAAGCGGGCCAGCGGCGAGCTGTGGACGGCCGCCAAGTGGATCCGCCACTTTGTCGCGCGCCATCCGGAGTACCAGAGGGATAGTGTGGTGGGGGAGGGGATTACCAAGGATCTGGTGGCGGCTGTTATCCAGGTGGGCGAGTGTGAGGCGGCGGGGGAGAGGTTTAAGGGGCTTTGTGGGGAGGTGGTGCCGGGGTTGGAGAGGCTTTTGGGGGGGTTTCGGTGATTCTTTTTTTTGATAGGACGGGGGGGGGGGGGGGGGG
>MU856871.1:0-134363 GCA_033296705.1 Chaetomidium leptoderma | reverse complement strand
TATCACAGTGGACCCCCCCCCCCCCCCCCCCCCCCCCCCCCAAAAGCTCATACATGCATGCATGGAAGGATGGAAGGATGGATGAAAAAGAAAATCATCATCTCTTCCGCTGCTTCTTCTTAGTCCCGCGCTGCTCCTCCTCCTCCTCCTCGAGCGCGCTCTCGCGATCGCGTTTCTGCGCCTTCTTCTCCAGCTCATCCCAGTCCTCGCCCTCCTCCTCGTCACTCATCTCGGCCTCGTCGCTGGCCTCGGCCGACGCCTGCGAGTCGTAGTCGGAGCCCTCCTCGCTCGACTCGGACGCCTCGTCGAGCTCGCTCCCGCTAATCTCAAAGGCGCTCTCCTCCTCCTCCTCGGCCGAGGCGTCGTCGTCGTCCGAGTCGTTCTGCAAGAAGCCCCAGCCGCCGTCGACAAAGAACTGGTGCGGGTTGGCCGTGACCGTCTTCATGATGACTGACCAGTTGAGGTTGAGCGGACCCTCCGAGAAGGCGAGGTCGGACGAGTCGAGGAACTCCTTGACGTCCTCGAGCGACTCGACCGGGATGGTGTTGATGTGCGCCGGCGCGCGTGCGTAGTCCTTGAAGACGAAGACGAGATCAAAGTTCTTCAGGCCGAACTGCACGCGTTCCAGATGGGCGGCTTCGATGTCCTCCAGCGTGATGACCATGAAGGGCGGTTCCGTGATCTGGATGAGGCACTCGGTCGTGGGCTGGATGTAGACGTTGCTGCGGTTGGGAACGCCGTGAAAGCCGATCTCGCGGAGCGGCATGTCCACTTCAATGCCCTCGTTCCGGCCGGCCTCGGCAATCTTCTCGGCGAAGCTCTTGAAGAGGCGGTCGAGTTCCGCACGGCGGCGGCGCTCCTCCTGTTCAGCCTCAAACTCATCCTCGTCGCCGTACCGGTACTTGCGCTTCCGGTTGCCAGTCTCGTCGAACTGAATGTCTGTTGCCTCTCTGTAGAACTGGACATCCTTGGTCTTCTTCTTGCCGAAAAGGATGGGATCCTTGAGGTGGAGGTGGATGATGACGATCAACTCATTTTGGCATGGCTGGAAGAAGAGGTGGCGGACGTTGGAAAAGAGGACGTCGACCCGCTGTGTCGTGCTGAGCGGCGACTGGTACCGGATACCGTTCTGGTGGATCTCGACCTTGCCGGGCACGCGCTTGCCTTCCATGGCCGGCCGAATGAAGACGTTATCTAGCACGGCAGGGCGTCGATCTGATTGCATGTTAGTATTACATGGCGAAGCTGGAATCCTGGCGGGCGTGCATGCTTACTTCGGATCTCAACCAGCTTGTCTTGCTCCACAACATCCTCCATGTCCTTCTTCTCTTGCTCCTTCTTGGCCGACTCGCGCTTGAGGTTCGATATCTGGTTCGCGATGTCCGCATATCGGTTACCGTCCATGGACCGGAAAGTCAAGCTCCTGACAAAGTGGGCTGATGCGTCCTCAAAGGGTTGCTCGTCCTTGCGGCCGACGCCCTGGCCAGGAGAAAGGAAGTTGATGCGCAGGAATGACCACTCCCCCTCCTCACTCTTGCTGGCGTTCTTGATGGTATTGATGTGGAAGGGAACGGGCCGGCCCATGACGGGAAGCACGATGGTTGCGTTCTTCTGGTCGAGGACGATGCCCATATCCCGGATTTTTGGCGGGAGCTGGTTGTCCCGCTTGTAGGACTCGAAGCGCTTGAACTTCTTGATCTCAACGCCGTTCTTGTCATCCATGGATTCGGCATACTTTGTCAGGCCTTCCTTCTGCTTCCTGGCCGCGAGTTGCTTCTGGTGATCCCGGCGCCTCTTGTCGGCATCATCGTTGGGTGCCGAATTCCGTTCTGAGCGCAGCCGTGTGCTGGTGATGTTCTTAGTTGCAACAGCACCCACCCGCGAGTCCTTCTTCTCCTTTTTGGGGGTTGGCTGGGCCTCCTCCTCGTCCTTGAAGAAGAAAGAAGTCGCGTCTGCGTCGACCGGCGCATCGCCGGTAAACACGACCACCTCATTGGGCGTTACACGGATCGTGTCAGTGAGAACAAGCGAGTAAACCTTGCTGTTCTTGTCCTGAGGATCGGGGTTCTGAATATCGCTGAACCCGGTGGTGATGCAGAGCGTCATGCCATCACGCAAAGCCCGCGAGTTCTTGGCGCTGATGACGAGGGTAGGGTCTTTGGTCTCCAGGCCGATGCCGTACCCGACGTTCTTCAAGAAATGCTTCTCGAGCTCAGGCTTCTTGGACTTGATCAGGCTGTAAGCCTTGCTGTAGACCTCCTTAACGGGAACACCGTCCCGGATCTCTTTCAGGATCAGATTGTGGACTGTAAGCAGGAACTTGTAGTTGCTTTCCTGAGACTTGTTGGGATCAACCATGAAAGTCCGGGCGATCTGCGAGCAGTATGACTTGTATCTCAAGCCCATAGCCGCGATGATGATTCCTGGGTGGAGCGGCAAATCATCCGAGTCTGTTTGCCACTTCAGGTCGAACTTCCCCCCACTCTGCACAATTGGCCCAAGAATCCAGTCGAGCTGCTCGGGGTCGAAGTCGGCGGGCATCTTTTGGCGGTTCGGAAGCTCTACGGTCTTCCAGAACTTGGTGTCCATGAGCTTGTCAAACACCTTGTCTGCGAGCACGCTGTGCTTGATCTTCTTGTCTTGGTCGAGAATGTCGGACATTTCGTCGAGGAAGTAGGGGGTCAGGAGGGCGACGCAGGCCTTGGATGAGGTCCGCATGGCCCGAAGTTCCGTCTCATCCTTAACCGAGAATGCGCCAGCAGACAGGGCCTGTGCAATGTCGACCTGCTCAACATCCTTACAGTTCTCGGCGAGAGTTTTCTTCCATTCATCGACAAACGGACCCTTGGAGGTGTCCTTGGTGAGCACACCAAGCTTGTCCTGTAGCATCATTCTTGTTAGCTCGGGCATCGCAAGGAAGGGGCACGGTGTGGCTCATGACTCACGCCTGCGGCCTTGATCGCATCTGTAATCTTGAGGAAAAGCTTCTCGTTCTCGGCGCTATCCTTGCTTCTCACGAGAACTTCAACGGGAAACCGGCCGCCCTTGATCTGGTCGAGGTATTTCGCTGCGAGAATTGTCAGGATTTCGAATGCACGTCGGGCGATTGGTTGGGGCGGGGGAGCAAACCTTTCTTCTGGGTTGTGAGGATGTATAGGGTGTCGAGTGTGAAGAGCATCAGCGTCGTCGGGAACTCGTAGCCAAGTAGCCAAAACTGTACGTCTGTTAGCTGCTGCATGGCGACTGCACCACTACATCGTCGCGCCCCGGGAAAAACATACATGCATGGCATTGTTCTTGAAGAACTCGGGCTCCTCGTCAACCTTGCCCATCAGAATGACGATGGAAGAGGCACCGGCGAACAGCGCGTCGCCGGCGCGCTTGTCGGCCTTCCATGCCGTGACAAAGTGCGACAAGCGCTCCTGGAAGGCCTTGCTGTCGATTTTGATGTCTGCCATGGTGGGCGATTGCGAGAATCGCTGCGATTGACGATGGCAGAGCTGTCCGGACAGCGGGCGTGATGATGAAGGAGGGAGGTTGTGTCGCCCTTGGCTGGAAAGGATGCGGCAGCGAATAACCGCGATGGAGCTTCCAAGGTCACCAGCGACTGGGGAGCCACAGGGCGGTGGCCAAGGCCAAAAAAATCCCGGGGTCGCGTCGCACGTCACGGACCACCAGCTCTGGCGCGTTTCGGCGGGGCTGGTGCCTAAGTGGTTTGCAGACGTGCCTGAGGCCGCGACTGGACTCACCAATCTCAGGGTTGGGGTTTGTAGTGTCCAAAATTGAATTGCGTGAAAGTTGATAAATCAAAGATTATGAAGAGCTTGGATTGTCAACGTTTGATGGAAATTGACGACCTGGAAACGCGAGAGGGCTGTAGCATGGTTGGTTGCTGTGGGGCAGAACAAAGGGCGCAAGGTTCTCGAACTCGAAAACCACGAAGTGAAACACTTTTCGGGTAGCATGTCCATCCGATCGATGTAAACCCTGAATGCTGGAAAATAACACTCCCGCTGGTTAGGAGTGTTTATCTGTTTCTCGGGGCGTCATCGATGGAGGTCTATGCAAGTATGTGAAGGACGTCGCTGAGTTCATTACCTAATATATCTGAAACCCTCCAATGCCAATATCTCCCAAGCGATAGATAGGTATCTGTACAACAACAACACTTAGGCAACGACAACAAACCGCCTTCGTTTTAGGAAAAGACATTGCAGAGGAACATCAACGGCAAAGAAAAAAGAAGAAGAAAACAACCATATGCCACCTGTGCGCCATGTGATCCCCCCATAATCCCAAACAACTCTAGTAAACAGCAGAAGTAAGCAGCGCCCGCTCCCACTTCAACTTTCCATGACCTGCCCCACCCTCATCCTCCTAGAATTATGCCACACTCATGATGCCGCTGCATGCCCCTGGGCCGCCGACGGCTGATTCCACGACAAGTACGACGGGTCGCCCAGCTTGCGGGGTTTCCACAAGAAGAACGAGAGGATAAAGTAGACGTCCAGGATCAGGCAGATGCCGCCCACGATCAGGAAGATGATACCCGGCCAGATGTTGCGGGAGCCCATGGTGGAGATGGTGGTGATGACGAAGGCCTTGCGGCCGTTGTACACAGTCGTGTCGAAGTTGTCCTCGATGTCGATTTGATACGGGCCCGCTTTCATGGGATCCCTGTCGTTCTTTTGGTAGAGCTTGAAGAAGTTGGGCGCCGCGGCCAGCTGCATCCAGTTCTGGAAAGCCTCGTCTTCCCTCAGGTTTGGTGGCAGATTTTCTTTCGTGTAGCCATTCTTATACCGCCTTTCCCAGTTCGGAGGCGGGGCGATTTGGTCGAGGTTGTACTTGGTCTCGCCATAGAGTTCCTTCATGCCGCCCCAGGCGATCCCCTTGGTCTCCATGGGGTAACTCTCGTTTGGCGAGCTCGAGCCCGGCACCGACAGGAGGAGCGGGGTTGAGAAGGTGTCGTTGAACAGGGAGTTGGCCACGAGGCCGCACGGGTATATGATCTTGCCGGACAGCGGGTCGTGGGCGATAGGGTCGCAGGTGGACTCGTTGATGGTGCGGCCGTCAACAGCGTCGCCTACCAACTGCTTGGCATTGAACGAGTTGACGTAACGGCGATGGTTCTGGTAGAAATTCTCCAGGTTGTAGAAGAAGCTGATGGTGGGGTTCAGCTCCTCGGGGATGTTGAACTTGATCCGGCAGTAGTCGCGGTCATCTGTGAAGCCCTTTCCTTGCACCTTCACCGTTTCCGTCATCCACTCGGCGACGTAGGGGTCATAGGTGCCATCGGTCTTGGCGAAGTGCGCCGTGATATGCTCGGGCGGCAGGTTTTTGAATTCACCCTTCCCCGCATTCTTCGCGCAGTCCGTGTAGTCGATTCGGATGTCCCTAACCTGAAGGCCACAGAAGCGACGGTCAGTTCCCGTTGCGTATAAATGGATCAACACACCCAACACCGCCGTGAGCGGGCACACACGTACCGTATGCGCCAGATATGTCAGATAGGCGCCGAAGCCGAGATAGATGGCGGCCATGATGGAGAAGATGGTGACAATGAGTTTGGGTGTCAGCACACACTGCCAGGCGCGCATGCGCTGCTGGCGGAAGGCTGTGTTCGGCGGGCGGTTCTTGAGCGCATCCGTCTCTGAATTGGCATCGTCGCCGTCCTCAGGGGCGGCGCCACGGCGACGGCGGGGCGCCATAGTGGGCTAGTTCTGGTCGTCGTTGTCGGTCGGTCCCAGGGGTCCGGGATGTCAATTGGGGAGTTGTAGTCGGCAAGAAAAGGAGCGTTTCGAAGACAGACAGACACGGAGCACACGGAGCCTTCGGACTGGGCAACGGAGGGTGGTCTGTGCATTGCTTGGCAAAGAGGCTGTGACGGTTGCGTAAGCCAATTTTGGACAGCCCAAGACGGCAGCGCAGTCACGAGACTTAGCACGTGGCTCTCGTCCAGGAGTCAGTGACTGCCCAAACACTTTGCTGTGGGTTCAACCGTTGAATTGACACAGCAGCCCTCTGTGGCTTTGTCTTGATGTCATCAACACGGCTAACTGCCGTCAATTCGCTCCTTGGATAAAAGGTAACCGTGTCAGAGACGAACGTTGACTGGTTAATAAATATCTAGATGCAGGCCGGTCTGTCCTCCGTCATTGCCACCTGCCCGTGGGTGTGCGAATGCGGCAGATCTGCACAGAAGGCGCCAAAGAAGGTCGGTGAAGCTCACAGCAACGTCAGCGAGCAAGCGAAAAGCCAGCCCGGAGCCAACCAGAGCCCCCCACCATCGCATCGCCTCTGGATTGGGTGGTGTGCGTCTCGCGGGTCCGGATAGAGTTAGAGGGGCCGGGCCACTCCCGAGTCCGTGCGTCTTCTAGAAACATTCGACGCAAATGAGCGGTCATGCCGCGCAGCAGTTTGTGGAGAAGGCGTGGGCCAGGGGGCCTGGTCACAGAGGGGGGTGAAGGAGGGGAAGCTGGAGCTCGAACACGACGGCCTGGCACGCGGGACTTGGGGCTTTTTTTGTGTTTCTTCTTCTTGGGTTCTCAGGGAGGTACTGCCATCAATGCGTCCATCGGTCGATAGGGGGGCAACCTGTAACAGACTGGTGGAAAATGCTATTGGTTCACAGGAACAGGAAAATGCAAACTGGCTCTCGCAAGAGAAAACGAGGTCCTGCTTCTGTTCCCGTGACAGGCAAAAGAAGCCCTTGATCGACTGCAGGTTACCCAGCGATGATGCACTCACGGAACGTGCGCCAGCCAGAGACACGGTAGGGCGGGAAAGCACCCCACTCATCAACTGGAACCTCCCTTCAGCTTCATTGCTCCTTGCTCCCCATCCAGGCCTCTCCCCGCCTCCTCGCCTTCTCGCAAAGCTCCCATCTCCATCTCCATCCCCCATCGTCGTCTTCAACTGCTTGCTGCCTCGCCTTTGATCGCCGCCAGTGTCTTACGGATACCAGGTAGTTATTTCCCTGCCGTCGCGCTTGCCACCGATCTCTTTGCGACTAGTACCAGCAAACGGGAACAGCGCCGTGTCGGCCTAATCTCGCACTCCACCGTCCTCGTTGTTGTGCCGGACTCGTCTGGTCCGGCCTTTATTCATTGTCTACACCGCTTCCCTGCGATCCTGCGAATCAACCATTTCGGCTCCATTTCCGTGGTCTGGACCGCTGCTCCTCTTTATCACGCACGAATTGTCGCTGCTGCCTTCCGACCGAACCCTCCCTTTTCTCCAGCTATCACCCTCGTCGCGACAGTTTCGAGACAGTCGACTTAGACCACGCCCAACATTCGTGGAAGCAGCGCCTCCCGCCGGTTAGCCTCTGTCTTTGTCCATCTAGGTACGCAGCCTACCAGGCGGCAGTTGAGAGAGTAAGCCTCCATGTCTTTCTACAAGCTCCGTCTTGCTTGCAACCCCCTGCTTCTTTCTCATTTAGCCCCAGGGTATGACAGGACCGCTCTGGCATATGGATGGTTTGACTGCCGCCAGTAACCTTTGAAACCTGGTTGCAGAAGCAGTTGCAGGTCTCCGGGCTGCGCAAGACCACTTGTCCCAGCTATCCCTTTCTTGACTCCTCAGCTTCCTGATGGTCGTCCCACAAGTTGGAATGTGACAGTTTGTGTCGAACGGCGCCCTAACTACATCTCATAGGTTCCTCCTGGCTATCAAAGAACAGCTCGCGAACCAACCAACGGCCGACCCCAGCTTTGACCACACCTTGCCCGTCCACAAACAAGGTTGATTGTCTCAGGGCCCGGTATTCACGCACGGCTAAGGATAAATAAGAAGACTATCGCGACTGGAGTTGCCAGAAGAACAAGTTCTCAAAAGGTTCATCCAACATGTCTGGCTCGGGCTTCACCAGCCCCTTTGGGGCAAATTCCAACCCCTTCGGCTCCACCAGACTCGATACTGGCGGTATGCAGAGGGTGGCCGAGGAAGACGAGAACGACACCATCACCTCGCCCACAACACCAAGCTTTGGTCACTCGACAGGCGCCAATCTTTTCAAGGGTCCGTTCGGAGGGGACTCCTCATCTGATTCTCAGACGGGGGGGCACAGGGGCCCGCCAAATCCAGAAGGCTACCCGGCGCAATACAACTTTGCCCGTCGCACCTCGGTATCTGCAGAGTCTCTTAAACCGGTTGGCGATAGCTACGACAACTGGACGCCACCTGTACACCCCAAGACGCCGGGGCAGTTGGGCCGTCTGAAAACGGCCATTGGCGGCAACTTTTTGTTCAGCCACCTGGACGACGAACAGAGTGCGCAGGTTCTCGGTGCTTTGGTAGAAAAGCCGATCCCCACCAAGGGAATCAAGGTGAGTGGTGTCTGGGAAGCTTGGTGTCGCCGTTGCACTCAACGGACCGTCATATCTAACTTTTAGTAGGTTATCACACAAGGCGACGCTGGAGACTTCTTCTATGTGGTTGAGAAGGGCTCCTTCGACGTACACGTCAACAGCAAGGGCTCGTTGCAGCCGGGGCCCGACGGGATGGGACAAAACGTCGGCAGAATCGAGGCCGGCGGGTCGTTTGGCGAGCTCGCTCTGATGTACAATGCGCCTCGCGCGGCGACCGTCATCTCGGCCGAGCCGCAATGCACACTATGGGCACTGGACCGCGTGACCTTCCGTCGGATCCTGATGGAGTCGACGTTTGCCCGCCGCCGCATGTACGAAGGCTTCCTCGAGGAGGTCCCTCTCCTGTCGACCCTGACGCCTTACGAAAGGTCCAAGATCGCCGACGCGCTCGAGAGCCAGAAATTCCCGGCGGGCCACACCATCATCCGCGAGGGCGACCCGGGCCACTCGTTCTACCTGCTCGAGGCCGGCGAGGCGGTTGCGTATAGGAGCGGCAACGACACGCCGGTCAAGCACTACAAGAAGGGCGATTTCTTTGGCGAGCTCGCGTTGCTCAACGATGCGCCGCGCGCGGCCAGTGTGGTCAGCCAGACCGAGGTCAAGGTTGCCCGGCTCGGCAAGTCGGCCTTCCAGCGGCTGCTGGGCCCGGTCGAGGGTATCATGAGAAGGACCAAGTACGTGGGTGTCAAGACTGGAGTAGAGGAAATGGACCCGCTGCAGATGTCTTAGGGCGGGAGGGGGCGGGAGAAGTCGGGCTGAACTGGCATGACATGGCAAGGCTGGGTTCAAACAGATCCATCACAGTAAAGACGCAAAGAACGGAAGAGTTGTGGGGGTATTTAGGGCCAGGACGGCGTTAAGAATTCCCAAAGAAAGTTTCATCCATTTCAGCAAAGGCATACACCCTGCATGCTGGCTATTATATAGCTTGAAGGTGTATCAGTAACAGGGTACAACAACATCTATTTGCTCGTTGGAATTTACTCTTGGTTGTAAGCCGGTCCCCCCACCTGAGTAATATTGATTAGGATGGGAGTATCCCCTCCGCCATCCCATTCTGTGTACAAACCCTACCAACACCCCCCCTGTTGTGGTATCTCACCTACCTCCCACCCATAACCACCCCCTCACCATAATAATCCCCGATTTCACTCTCCTCCCCCTCAACATCAAACCATCCCCCTCCTAACCTCCAAAACCTCCCTCCTCAACCCCTCGGCAGCCGCCTCCGTCTCCAACACCCTCCCCACCCCCCTTTTCCACGCCTCCTCCAACGCCTCCATCTCCGGCCCGGCCCCGCCGCCTTGTTGCGTCTCCTTGCGCTGCAGCGTCACCAGATCGATCTCGCGCCGGCAGCCCGCCAGCTCGGCCTCGAGCGCCCGCAGCTCGGCCTCGAGGAAATGGTTGCCTACTAGCCACGCGTTCTTGCCGTGGCTGTCGAGCAGCGCCAGGTGGGTGCGGCGTGACGCGATGTGCGCGTGGGACGTGTAGGCGCGTGCCAGGGTTTGTTGCAGGAGGGCGGCGGCTGAGGGCGGGGGGAGGGAGGCGAGGGTGGTTGGGGAGGGGGGGTCTAGCGCTTCGTAGCGGGTTAGGTCGAGGGCCGTTAGTTTGTTGTGGGCGGCTGCTGTTGTGTCTGTGGAGGAGGAGGAGGAGGATAGGCGTTGGAGTTCGGCTCTTAGGAGAGGGGTGAGAAAGGGGGACGTCGCGGTTGACGGTGGGGGCGGCGGGAGGAGGGCGTGGTGCGGGTCGTCGGGGACGAGGGAGCGCTCGGCTGTGATGAGGGCTTCGGCGGCGGCGCGTTCGGTGGGGGTTGGGTCGGGGTCGATGTCTGGTTTTTGCCGGGGTGGTGGTCAGGGTTTGGATGGGGGAGGGGGGAGGGCGACAGAGCAGGAGAGCTTACATGGGAGGGACTCGTGGACTGCGGTGATGGGGGCCATGGTAGGATCGCGGTGTTGGTCTTGTTGTTTATGTGGCTAGACGTTGTGGCTGTTGGTGGGTGGTTGTCAATCGCTTGAGTTTTGACGAGGAATTGTCTTCTGGATGCACCGTGACGGCCACTGCTGCAGAATACAGGGCTGCGACGCGATGGAAAAGTTGTCTCCACTCACCACTCGCAGCTGGTGGAAATGCTTGGCAGCGGGGCTCCCGCAGTCGGCAATATCCACCGCCATGACGGCTGCCAAGGCGCCTTTCATCCAACCCGCAACCGTTCAGTAACTTCAGTTTAACAAGGGCGGAACACCTCTGGGGGTGCACACACAGCGGACGTAGCACAACGGCACAGTACAACGGTGGCCAACGCATCAACAATGGTTAATTAAAGATATCACCTCACCATCTCATCTCCATCCATCGTGCTCCCGGACCACGGTTTCTACTATGGACGACCCTCTACTTGCTGGACTGGAGGCCGAGAAGGACCATGGGACAAAACCCCTGGCTGAGGGTGGGCAGCTCGAGGCTCACCCAGGCGAGGATTCGCAGCACCAGCGAGCAACTCGTCAGAGATCCCATGACAGGAGCATAGGCTCCCGTGAAGCCCACCGTCGTCAACGCTATTTAGTTATTTTTATAGTCCTGCCTTTGACTCTCCTCGCTACTTTCATTCTCCGGGCATTCCCACCAACACCTCACTTATTCCACGCCGCCAAACAGCCCGACGGGCCCGCGGCTTTCGGAGACCGTTACCTCGTCGGGGTTGGCAAGGCTGATATTACGGGTCCTGTGGTCGAGATCAACTTGATGGGCTATGCAGACCCTAAACAGGTCGGCACGGGTCTGCGACAGCGGATCTATTCGCGGGCTTTCATCGTCGGGAATGTCGATAGGCCGGATGAGAGATTCGTCTACCTGGTGCTGGACACGCAGTCGGGCGATACGGCCATCCGGTATGGCATCATCAACGGCCTCAGGGAGCTGGGGCCCTCCTACGCCGTCTACAACCATCACAACGTCGCCGTGACGGGCACACACTCACATGCCGGGCCCGCCGGGTGGCTGAACTACTTGCTTCCGCAAATCACCAGCAAGGGCTTCGACCGCCAGGGATACCATGCCATTGTCGATGGCGCTATTCTTTCCATTCGCCGGGCTCATGAAAGCGTACAGCCAGGTTACTTGAGCGTCGGCACCACCAAGGTGGATGGCGCCAACATCAACCGCAGCTTGTTTGCCTACCTTGCCAACCCGGAGCAGGAGCGCGCCCACTACAACGCTAGCACCGAGGACGACGGGTCCGTGGAGAAAGACCTGACCTTGCTTAAGTTCCAGCGTGCCTCGGACGGGAAAAACATTGGCGTTTTGACTTGGTTTCCTACGCATGGGACCTCGCTGCTGGGCAACAACACGCTGGTTGCCGGCGACAACAAGGGAGTTGCCGCCTATCTGTTCGAAAAGAGCGTTCGCGGCGATCCCATGGCGGCCGAGAACTTTGTGGCTGGATTTTCTCAAGCCAACGTCGGCGATACCAGCCCAAACGTACTCGGGGCTTGGTGCGAGGATGGCTCAGGGCAGATGTGCAGCTTTGAGAACAGCACTTGCAGCGACGGTAAATCTCAGGCCTGCCATGCCCGAGGGCCGTTCTTCCGGGTCCAAGACAACGGAGCAAGCTCGTGCTTCGAGGTAGGGAAGCGGCAGTTCGAGCCTGCTCGGGCACTCTACAGCCAGCTCGAGCTAACCCCGAACCCTGTCCGAGGCGGGCCGGTCAAATCCTTCCACACGTTCCACAACATGTCCAGTTTCTCGTTTCTTTTGCCCAACGGCTCCGAGGTCCGCACATGCCCGGCAGCGCTGGGGTACTCGTTCGCTGCGGGGACCTCGGACGGCCCGGGAGCCTTCGACTTTACCCAGCACTCGGGCAACGAGAACACGACGTCGCCCGTCTGGCAAGTCGTCTCGCGCCTCCTGAAGGACGCAACACCCGAGCAGCGAGCATGCCACAGCCCCAAGCCGATCCTCCTCGACGTCGGAGAGATCCACACCCCCTACGACTGGACACCCAACATCGCCGACGTCCAAGCCTTCCGCGTCGGCCAGCTGGTGATTATCGTCAGCCCGGGCGAAGCCAGCACCATGGCCGGGCGCCGGTGGAAGAACGCCGTCCGAGACGCGGCGGCAGCCCTGTTCGTCAAGGACGACGACCCCGCACCATCGCCATCACCATCGCCAGTGGTAGTCCTCGGCGGCCCGGCCAACAGCTACACGCACTACATCACCACCGAGGAGGAGTACGCGGTCCAGCGCTACGAGGGCGCGTCCACGCTGTACGGCCCGCACACGCTCGCGGCCTACATCAACGTGACGCTGTCGTTTCTCCCTTTTCTGGGCGCCCACGCCCCGCCGCCGCCGTCCCACGACGAGGCGGGCACCTTCCCGCCGGATAACTCGAACCGGTCGCTGTCGTTCATCTCGCCCGTGGTGCTGGACGGCGCGCCGCTGTTTAAGAAATTCGGGGATGTGGTGACCGACGTGGAGCGGCAGCGGGTGTATCGCCGCGGGCAGCCGGTGAGGGTGGTGTTTGTCGGGGCGAACCCGAGGAACAACCTGCGGGTCGAGGGCACGTTTGCCGCGGTGGAGCGGCTGGCGATGCTCAACGGGGAGCAGCAGCAGCAGCAGCAGCAGCAGCAGCAGCAGCAGGGCTGGACGAGGGTGAGGGATGATGGGGACTGGTCGTTGGTGTATCACTGGCGGAGGACGAGCGAGATCCTGGGGACGAGCGAGGTCGAGATTGTGTGGGAGACGGAGGCGTGGGCGGAACGGGGAATGTATCGGATTCGGTATTATGGCGATGCAAAGAGCCTGGGAGGGAATATCCAAGCGATTGAGGGTATCAGTTCGGTGTTTACTCTGGTGTAGGCCATATGGGCTGGGGCGCAATGTGATATCCTGCGGGCGTTTTGGCCTTTTTTCCCCTCCCTTTATTTTATTTTTCTATTTACCTACTGGCCAATTGTTCCGAGTAGAGCTAGTGGAAGGGATCTGACAGTTACTAAATCGGGCAATACCAGGTACATGTACACTGTCGAGTGGGATGAACTGACGAGTCCGAATACAACCATCTACCTTACCTATCGTGGGAAGAATCACAACCATTGGATGCTTTACTGGTGGCCCCTGTAATGCAACTGACGGTTACGAGCTGTACTTCGTACCGTGTACTCCGGACTACGCCTCGAGAGCGGTCTCGACGGATCCGAGCCCTGCTTTGTCGTCGGTTGCACAAGTGCAGGGAGCTACCCCACCCATGACGCAACAGCTGAGCTAGACCCCGGAACATGCACAAGAGAGAGCTGCCCTGCCTCGACACAGCCCTGCCCAGGCGCATGCCAACTGCATAACAAGACATGCTAAATATCGTGGAGTTCCAGACGAGTTATTCTTATCCCATTTCATCCGACGGAATTCAGACTGTTGAGAGTTCAGATCGAAGGACCTGAGATCGGGGCTAACACAATAGAGTCCCTTACTGCTCAGTCCTTACTTGCCTCACTCACTCACCAATACCTACACGGCGTGAGCACAACCACTCCACAACAATTACAATCCGAGCTTCCTAGACAAGCCCAAATACCAATTCATCATGGACACGTTCAAACAACTCAAGCGCCGGACGACGGATCTGTTCCACTCGCTGGAGCACTCCCTGCCCGCGCTGCCCTCCATCGGCAGCCATGGGAGCAGCGCCATGAAAGGGACCTGGGAGAAGATCCAGATCCCGCCGCTTCCGCGGTCGTCTCATTCGGCCGACATTGTCGCCGGCACTCTCTACATCTTCGGCGGCGAGGTCGAGCCCCGCCGCCCCGTCGACAACGACATGCACGTCATCACCTTGCCCTCGAGCGGTGCCCAGGCAGACTACTACGCCATCAAGGCCAAGCCAGCCAAGTCCTCTGCTCAGGTAAATAAGCCGCCCGCCGTCGCCCCGGTCCGGGAGGATGAGGCCACGCCCGATGACGAGGAAGGGGAGACATCAACCGAGCCGGGCGAGACCCCCGACGGCAAGCACCTCTCGGAAATCTCCCTCACCACCCCCTCCCCGGCACCCGGGCTCAACAAGGGCAAAGGCCTCGCCGCGGACCCCCACCCCGAGCTCCCCGACATGCCCGCCCCCCGTGTAGGCCACGCCACTGCCGTAATCGGCCACCGCATCCTCCTCTTCGGCGGCCGCGGCGGCGGTCCAGACACAGCACCCCTCAACGAAGGCGGCCGGGTCTGGGTCTTTGACACACGCACACACCTCTGGTCCTTTCTAGACCCGCGCCCGGCGGCAGCCAACCTCGAAATCTCCCACCCTCCCGCGCGAAGCGACCACTCGGCCGTCGCCACCTCCAAACCAGACACCTTTGCCACCAAAACCACCACCCACCACCACCACAAGACCAACAACACCGAAGCCTGGCGCGACTGGGCCCTAGGCACGAGCGCCGAGTCCGAAGCGCAGCACGGCACGCCCCAGCGGCCCGTCGTAGGCGTGCTCGCCGAACGCGCCGTGGACGCCGACGCCGACGGCTACGGCACGTTGCTGATCCACGGCGGCCGCTGCCTCTCAACTGACAGCAGAGAGACGACGACGACGGCCGACGTCTGGGCGTTTGACGTGCGCTCGCGCGTCTGGCAGCGCCTGCCCGACGGCCCCGGCCCTGCGCGCAGTGGTGCGGCGCTGGCGCTTAGTCGGAGTCGGTTGTACCGGTTCGGTGGCGAGGGGTCTTCCGACGACGACGGGGAGCAGACGACGCAGCAGCAGCAGGGTGGGCAGTTGGATTTCTTGGAGCTGGGGGTGGATAGCTTTGATGACCAGGTCACTGGCGGCGGGGTGGAGGCGGTGCTTTGGTATGTGCAAAAATCTGGATTTTCTTTTTCTTCTTTTTCCCTTTATGGCTGTTTCGGGAGCCGTTGTGAGCCGTTGTGCTCCCCAACTTGCTCCCGAGACATCCCCCCGAGCAAGAATTATTTGACTGATATTCTTGGTTTTTTTAGTGCGCGGCGCGGCGGCAAGTGGCAGAGCTTGTTGTTTGGCAAGGAGGATGTCGGATACAAGGAGGTGGACGCGGCGGCGAAGCCGTTGGATTCCGGCCACGCCGACGCGTGGCCGGGCCCTCGCAGTGCGGCGGCCATGGAGGCGGTCACGGTGGGTGGCGGGAGGGAGTATCTGGTGCTGATGTTTGGCAAGCGGGATGCGCCCACAAGTAAGTGTTGGGACGATGTCTGGGTGTTTCAGGTCCCCGCCGAAGGCATGTCGCTGGCGAGCGTGGCCGACACGGCCTTCTCCGTGGTGGGGAGCAAGAATGGGGAGGGGAGCTGGACGAGGGTGGAGATGGGCCCCCACGATGACGAGGATGATGCTTCGGTCGGGGGGCCCAGGCCGAGGGGCTGGGTGGCTAGCGCGGCCATGGGCGATCTCGAGGAGAATGGGATTGTGGTGTTTGGTGGGTTGAGTGAGGGGAACCAGCGGCTCGGGGATGGCTGGATTCTGCGACTGGGTTGATTTTTGTCTTGGCTAGGTTTGGGCCGTTATGACTGGCGCAAGTTATGTTGGTTAATATGGATGCGCGGCGTGCGTGGCCGAGGGAGGTTTTGATTTGTTGTTGGATACAAGACTGATGACCAAAATCCGGCATGTCGTCCGCTGTCCGCTAGGGGGTAGCATCGTGTTTGTGTGTTTACCTAAGGATTAATCTGTAGTCTATGAATAAGTAAGATTCGGCCCGTTGTTAAAGGTCCGTTCGTTGTCACTGCACGCTCTCAGCCAACGGGCCGTTTGCGCAATACACACAAATGGCTTCATTTTTGTACACCCGTCTATCAACCCCCTGATATCGTTAGTCTACAAATCATCCCTCGTCTTCTCGACCCCCCACGGCTCGCTCGTCAGGTTGGTGAGGCCGGCGCTGTTCTCGCACGTGTCCCTCCCGCTCAGCGGGCCCGGCTTGGGCGCCTTGCCGGCCTTGGCCACGTCCGTCACGCTCTCCTTGAGCGCCGTCAGCAGCGACTTCATGGTCTCGGGCGTCAGATCCTCGTAGTAGTCGTCGTTGATCTGCACCATGGGCGCGTTGACGCACGCGCCCAGGCACTCGACCTCGAGGAAGGTGAAGAGCCCGTCCGCCGTCGTCTCGCCCTGCTTGACGCCCAGGTGCTCCGTGATGGCCCGCACGATGGCGTCGCTGCCGCAACCGCCGAGTTGGCAGGGTGTCTATATACGGATATTAGCCCCCCCACCCAACAAAAAAAGAAGCCGGAGAAGCGTACCGTTGTGCAAGCCTGGACGTGGAACTTGCCCACCGGTGTCCGGTTGTACATGGTGTAGAAGGAGGCCACCTCGTAGACACGCATCGGGGGCATGTCGAGGAGACGCGCCACCTCGTTCATGACGCTGATGCTGGTGAAGCCGTGCTGGCGCTGGCCCAGATCGAGCAGCGGCATCACGGCGGCCTTCTTGTACTGCGGCGGGTAGCGCTTGAGCACCTCGGTGATGATGGCCTCGTTCTGCTCGGTGAACTTGAAGGGGATGTCGGGGTTGTTGTCGGCCGTGTTGCGGTGCTGTATTTTGTCGGTGCATTTCCAGTCAATTGTCCATCCCCAATGCCTCAATGCCGCAATGGCCCGGGGTCGGCGCCACACTCACCACCATGAGGGTGTCGCTCGGTCGCCTCGCCGTGAGCGAGAATGCGCGGGTCTGGCGCACAAATGGCCGCGCTGCCCGGCTCGCCGACCGGACGGCCGTCCGCATGAGGAAGAGGGTCAGCTTGCTCGCCATGGCTGCGGCTATGTCGGGGCAATGGCAGCGTCAATCGGTTTCGGCGTCGCAATTCCTGGGCCCCGAACTGAGCGTCGTCGAGTTTCGTAGCTCCGCTGATTGGAGTTTGGCACAGACCACCTCCTCTGACAATTGACGCTGGTTGATTGGCCGGGGTGGGAGCTCCTGAGTCCCGGCAGGCTTTTATTCGTTTAGCCGATTCTTGCTTCTATCCTAGGTACCACCAGCCAGCCGGCAGCCTGCTAGTGTACTACAATTTCTCTCCATCACTCCTGGCCTTGGCTCTCTCTCGCCTGTGCAAAATTGCAGCATCCATGACTTACACCAACCTCCTGCCTGTGTATACTGCATGCAACACGCCAACCAGATATTACCTTGTTTGGTTCAAGTCTTGACCATCCCGATTCCATTACCATGGTTCAACCCGCTTGCACATCGACGTCCACTCGATGGCGTTCCATCGTGGCAGTCCCTGGCAGACCCCCGGAAGCTCCCTCAAGGCTCCGTCCTGGAATGACCTCCGTTTGCTTCAAGTTTGGGCATGATCAGCAACGATTCTATTCGCAACCCTGATCAAGGCAACCCTGATCAAGGCAACCCACATCCCGCTGTGGGCTCATTTGCGGCTTCTCAGTTCCGGGTTTTCCATTCCTTCCATAAAATATCCCAGCTCCCAAACTTGTTCAGTTGCTGCCCCAGGTTCCGGATTCTCCACGTTGGGCTGCCCCACACGGCACCGCATGAGATTTCGACATCAGATCGACAACACTGCCCACCACTATGGGAAGCTGGATGCCGTTTGTCGGCCGGCTCAATTGGGAAACCTTCCGCCTTGTTCTCTTTTAGGGTTCGGATCACCCGCCCCTACCTGGGGCATGAAATACTGCCTAATGTGACAATGCTGGGCGCCAGCGGCATTGACGTTGGCGAGTACCACGGCTTGCTGTCGTCCAACACACGCCGCAGCGGGACCGACCCCAGACGCAATATTAACCGCAGTCTATCTGAATATAGTGCCTTCCCATCCCGAAACCTGGGGGTCCCCGCCACGACTGACTACCGGGCCGCACGCCACGCTGCGGCAGCTCAGGCCTGCCGCCGCCCATTTGTCACGATGGTCCACCAGATCAAGGATGCTGTCATGTTCAATATGCGTGCAGGTATTGACCTGCCCGGGATTCACAGATTCGCTGCCTTCTCGGACCAACAGCCGGATCCAAGGGTTGGTTGCCGGGCGCCGGTCCCCCGTCCCCCGTCCCCCGTCCCCCTGAGTACCCCCATGGGCTTGAGTTGTATAAGTATAGATCGAATGCCCATGGTAATTTGGTTCGAACCAGAGCAACCCCAGTCTTCTCTTGAATCTTGACCTCGACAACAAGCAACCATGAAGTTCTCCACCGTGTCTCTCCTGGCCTCTGCCCTCTCCGTTGAGGCCCATTGCATCTTCCAGGTACGTGCCCCCCGCGTTGGCTCAACCCGAGAGTTGGGGAAGGATTGGAGACTGACATGACACCTGCAGAAACTCTCTGTCAACGGGCAGGAGAACGGCCAACTCACTGGCCTCCGATCTCCCAACAACAACAACCCAGTGCAAGATGTCAGCAGCTCGAACATGATCTGCGGCCAGCCAGGGTCAACCTCGCAGACGGTCATCAACGTCAAGGCTGGCGACAAGATCGGCTCGTACTTCCAGCACGTCATCGGCGGTGCCCAGTTCCCCGGTGACCCGGACAACCCGATCGCCCCGTCCCACAAGGGCCCTGTGATGGCCTACCTTGCCAAGGTCGACAACGCTGCCTCGGCGAGCCAGAGCGGCCTGAAGTGGTGTGTTCCTTTTTTCGAGACCATGGGTCAGCGTTTATCGAGACTAACACGTTTGACAGGTTCAAGATTTGGCAGGATGAGTTCAATACCGGCAGCAGGGTGTGGGGTGTCGACAACATGATCAAGAACAACGGCTGGGTGTACTTCAACATGCCGCAGTGCATCGCTGCCGGTCAATATCTCCTGCGCGTCGAGATCCTGGCCCTGCACTCGGCCAGCAAACAGGGACAGGCGCAGTTCTACCAAGGCTGCGCGCAGATCAACGTCTCCGGCTCTGGCTCCTTCTCGCCGTCCCAGACCGTCAGCTTCCCGGGCGCCTACAGCGCCAGCGACCCCTCCATCCTTGTCAGCATCTATGGCTCCACGGGAAAGCCCGACAACGACGGCAAGGCTTATTCGGCCCCCGGACCCAAGCCGATCTCGTGCTAAGCATTTGCCGTTGTTGATTTTTGGGCATTCAAGCGTTGCTGGATATCAGATATGAAGGTATTTGGCGGCGGACACATCGGGATGCTGTGAAGGAAGCCGTAGGTACACAGAGTCATAGGCCTATTGTGTGTGCAGTGAGTGCGATACCTAGGTTGTCATGGTTAGTAGGTATTCGCCATAGTATAGACAAATACCAATACTACAAGACTACGTACCTACCTACTATTACTGTAGTAGCAAACTCTTCGAGATCGGCCTTGTGGTTGCCCTGTGAATGAGACCTCGGCGCTTCAGGGATGAGCGGCTCCACATATCATGGAAATGTCGGAAGCACGGCGTGAACACGGAGTGTTGGATCGAACGAGTGGGGGTCCGGGAAAGTAAATTGAAAAGATAGCATGGAGCTGCCTGCCTCCCTCACGATCCCGCTAAAATTTCCAGAATTTCACAGTGCTCGTTCCTCATGAAGACCCCAACTGTGTAACTATCAAGCGCATCGAAGTTATGGTCGTGGGGTGACTGGACCTTGGACTGGGGGTCGGTGACACAGGCTGCACGACACCGTCATGGTTCCTGCAATTCATATTCTGAGGGTCATACGGATATAGTTAGCGTTGGCAGACGTCAAACCGGGCGCGACGAGAAGCCAAGCGCGAAAGCGCGAGAGGTGTTCAAGAATCGGGTGCGAGCGCTCATTTCAGCGAATGGAGGTGATCAGGGCTTGCTCATCTCACGGACCTCCTTCCAAACCTCGACGGCCCCACCCAATGGCGGCGGCGATTGAAACATGGACAGGGTCACCCGCAACTCCCCTCCCTGTGAATCTCAGTTACCTTGGCTCCACGATCACCGATCCCGACCCCCCGAAGTCTTTCGCTGACGCCGAGCGCGTGCCGTCAAGCCCGGCTCCGGGCAGAGTCAAGAGCGCGCCACAGCCGCCACCCACATACATGCGATGGAGGCGCCCTCGGTGCCCAGCACGGCGATCCCCGTCCCGCGCGTGCAGCAGTCATGGAGCTCCCATGCATGCTGAAGGCTTTTGTAGCGCGCAAGAGCGCGAGTCGTGCCCGCTGCCCGTGGAGAAGCTTGACTAGCGAGGCTGGGTCGCCGTGGGATCCCAGCCGAGCCGAGTCCCCGCCCTGGTTCCCACGCCGGCTTTGGGCGGTCAGATTCGAAATTCGCGCAGTGGCAGAAAAAGCCCTGCCGCCGCACGTCTCCGTGCCTCCGGTGGCCAAGCTTTCTTGGTTCTGCCGGGGCTGCCCCCACAGGCGCTATTTTGTTTCCTTTCCTCCCACCCACCACCCGCCGTTTCCATCTCTCCTCTCCTCCCTTCCCTCTCCAACCTCACTCGACACTTTGCGCCTCGACAGGAGACTGCCACGCCCGATTCCCCCCTCAATTGGCCCGTCGTCCTCCACGTTTTCCCGTCTTGTGTTGTTCACCCATCCTCTCGATCCTCTTAAGACTGCAAATCCATCTTTGAAGCTCTCCCGAAGTCATCTTCGCTCCGCCCGAACGTATTTAACACAAGATCAAGCGGTAAGCACCATTCCCACGGTCAATTGGCCGGTTATAAGCGCCATTTCGCGAGTCGTTCGGCTTCAAAATGTGTGTTTCTGAGCGCCTCTCGGTTCTTCGGCGTTGTGCCTGGGGTGGGCTTTTGGCTGCATGACGGATGCCAAGAGTGCCACCGCCGTGCTGCTGTTGGACAGTTGGTCCCTGCTGCTCTCAGCGCTCGTCATCGGCAGTAGAAAACCCAGCCTCCCCCAGCAAAACAGACCAAACAAAACCAACACGTCCGTGCGGCCTGGGCAATCCCAATTCCCCCTTCGTTTTGCGAAAACCGAGAAGAGACCATCAAATCGCCGAACTGGACTCGATCCGACTTCCACCAAGACATTCAATCGCTAATTCAGCGGCTTCTTTTAGTAACCCACCCTACTCTCTCAAAATGCCTGCCATCAGCCTCCCCATCGTCGCTCGCGACACCTTCTCGCAGCTCGCCAAGCGCAGCAACTGGGCCTCCCGGAATGTCGGTGTCATGATCGTCTTCTGCATTGTCTTCGTCGTCGCCGTCGGTCTCATCGCCCTCCTCATTCACAAGAAGATGCGCGCTCGGAGGGAGACGCGCCAATCAGTCGTCTAAGCGGGACGCCATTTTTTCCACCACCACCTGGGAGAGAAGGGGACGGACCGGCTAGTCCGGGATGCGCAATGAAGTAACGACTTGTTGCAGGGCAAAGGGGGGTGGGGGCGCTTGGGAGGAGGAAGATGTTTGGATGTTTGGATGGGTCCCTGGCCTGCTCGGCGGGAGGGATCCTGAGGAAGGACGGGGCTTTTGGCAGCAAGAGGACAGCGGTTCTGATCCGGAACGATGGGCCGATTTGCGACGATACCCAGCGAATTTATCCCGCAACATACCGCAACATACCCGCAACAACGCCTCCATGATTCTCACCCACTTCCACCGGTATTCGATAGCCTCGACAGCCTAGCAAGGTTGCCGGCATAGCTGGGGAGCTCTCGGAAAGGGACAGGACGGAAATTGGAGGAGCTGGTTTGTTGCGTCGTTGTATCTGTCCATCGGATTTCGAATCCTGATGACGGGATATCTTCACACGGCGCGCCGGATCTCGCCATTGGGGGACTCTGGCAGCTCATTTTACTATACACTTTTTCCCTTCTAATACTACTTGATACCTTCACTGATCTCAAATGTTCCTGCCCTGTGTTTTGCTTATTGGTATGATGAGAAGATTTCGACTCTCTCCCGAGTCTCTCTTATTTACTGCATTCCGGCTCCGCTCTCTACCTACGGGGACAAGCCGGAGATGTGTCGGAATAGTATTATGGAGAAGCCGTGGGCCGGCCGGGGGCCGTGGAGATGGACGAATTGCCTTGATCTCAATTGCCTTGGCCGCCCCCCCACACAAACCATAAATGCCGCACTCGGTTCACCGCCAAGCGAAAGCCCCAACCGCTTCCAAGGTTCGGTTGGATTGCCGACCGCCGCCAACCCTTGCCAATGCTGGTGCCAACCATCGCCAAGGTGATGGATGACAAGTCTGGGGTACATGACGCCTCGGCGCCGAGCGGGCGAGAGAAACACACGACAGCAGACTGACTATTCGCGCTTCTTGGTTTTTTTCTACTGCGGATGCCCGGAGAAAGGATATATCACCACGGCTCATCGCCACATCGCCACACATTTGTGATTTGCCCTCGCTTTTTTCTCTCGTTGAAGACGGACGAATGCTTTCCGAAATTCGCGCAGTACCACTAATAACACCGAACCCACCCACAAGCTGAATCAGGTAGGGGTTTCAATCCGGCTGTGTCTGGCGCCATGCATCGCAGAGGAATCGCTGCGGCAGGAACGCAGTGTCCCTGCATTAAGACCCAAATCGAAGCTCGCCTATTACGTGAACCCAGATGGCGATAAATCCCTCTTTCTTATGTGTACAGCTCCGGCTTCTCAAGGCGGATCAGACCATTGGCAGGCTGCATGCACATAATGCCTCGTCAGCCAACGCCGTCCACACCTGGAGAGAGAGGTAAGGAAAAGGAAAGAGAGAGAGAACTCACCGGCACGAACTGCCTCAACCTCACGCCAGCCTCTCTAAACACCGCCGCCGTGTCCCCGTCCATACTATACCCCTCGCTATACACCACCTCCCCAATCCCCACCTGCACAATCTTGATGCTGCACGTCAGGCACGGGCACGTGTCGCAGTACAGCACGGCGCCCTCGCGCAGCCTCTCGCGGCCGGCCTCGAGCAGCGCGTTCTCCTCGGCGTGGATGCACAGGCACGTGGCCAGGCCGTGGCCGGACCCGTGGCCGCCGGCGTTGCACCGGCCGCACCCGCCCTCGCCGCAGTTTTGCAAGCCGCGCGGCGTGCCGTTGTACCCCGTCGACATGACCCGCTTGTCGCGCACCACCACGCACCCGACGCGGCGCTTCATGCAGTTGCTGCGCTGCGCGGCCAGCGAGGCCAGGGACATGAAGTAGGAGTCCCACGATGGCCGGAGCCGGTCCGGGTTCAGCAGGTCGAGCGTGCCCAGGGTCGCGTACAGGTGCGCGAGGGAGGAGGACGTGTTGAGCAGGCGGACGGTGGCGCGCGCGATGAGTGCGTTGGCGCCCGTGGTGGGGTCGTAGAGCTGTGTGTCGGAGAGGGCGACGAAGGTTTCGAAGGTTTCGACGGCGGCGGTCGCGGCGGGGGTGTCTGGGGTTTGGGGGCCGGTGTGGAGGTGTTGTTTCTGGCGGGCTTGGTAGCGTTGCCAGCGGACGGTTAGGGGCGCGTCGATGCTAATGAGCAGGAAGAAGGGCCGGCGGGCGTACATGTCGAGGATGTGTTCGTTCGGGATGTCGGTGACGACCCATCGCTCGCGCCAGTGCTTGGTGACGAAGTCGAGGATGTCGTCCGGGGTGGAGAAGGTGTGTTGTTGACGGCTTGGTGGGCTGCTGCTGCTGCTTTGGGGAGTGACCCCATCGACGGCAATCTCCACCCCGTTGCTGGGACGGGAGTCCAAGCAGAGCTGGGTGAAGCCATGGTGGTCAACCAAGTAGCGGGCAACGGTCCGCTTGCCCGCGCAGATGCCTGGCAGTTGCTTGTCAAACTAAGCCGAGCACAAAGCAAAGGTAAGAAAAAGGGGGGAATTACTGCCACAGATTCCGATAAACATTGCTATGGTCCTTCCTTTATCAAAAGCCAACCATACCAAAAGCACAAACCGAAAGTACGAAAGTTGGGTGCAAAGACGGAGAACAGATCCGGCCCGACGCGTCCTACACCTAATTTACGCGTCAAGAGCAAAAGGCCAAGTCTTGGCGGTGGTAAACCGCAGATTAGCCGGAGGGGCAGCCAGTGCCAGCCACCAACGTCCAGCGGTCGAGTGCGGGGCACAGGTGGGAGCTGCCCGCCATCATCCGGAGGCGGCGCGGCTGCCTTGCTTAACAACCAACTTGCAACACCGACTGAACAACTGAACACTGCAGGTGGCATGGATCCGGTGACCCGACACATCGGTCATCCACCAGTCCTTCCGGTAAAACACCTGACCACCAACGTTGAGGGGAGGCACGCTCCCGCCACTGCCGTTCAGTCCATTCAGAGTAAATCAGCTTTGGGGTTTCGTTCAAGCTCATACACGAACCATTGCGCGCTCGAACAAAGCAAATCACTTAGTTATATCTCGAAAGCATTCTCCCGCGAATTCTAGTTGTGGTGATTCTCAGTTTACACCTTCCGGCCTACACTTCGGGCTACTTCTATTGTAGTTTGCGTGTTGCGGCTACTGATTCTGGATTTCGTCATCACGCCGAGCCAACGGGCAGCTACTCCTGTCCGTTCCTCCGTCTCTGAAGAAAGACCCGACTGGAAACTACTAGTACCAGCTGCCTCCTTCTCCCACCACTTCGTCTCGGGGATCTCTCATTCAACCAAAACCTCCGTTCAACCAAAACCTTCGTTCGGCAACCAACAAACCATTCTATACCCCACACCAACAACAGCTCGCCGATCTTCACACGCCCAGACGGCCGAGCACAATGACGGTCCTCAGATTTGTGCCTTTCTTGTCAGAGATTGAGCTGCCCTTCTATTCCGCTCTCTTCTCGTCGAAGCTTGAGCATGACAAGCTCAACGATTCGGCGCGCCCAGTGCAGGGCCTCTATGAGGCCCGACCGCAGGCCGATGCAGCGGCGAGCACGAAAATGCAGGTTCTCGGGAACGCGCTCACAAGCAAGGAGTGAGTTCTGTCTTTGTGCTTTGTATCTGGCTGTAGCGCTTAACCACCATGTAGTGTGCCTGTTGGCTTCAGCCGAGCTAAAGGCTACATTAAGAACGTCAACACGATTGAAGATTTCAAAAACACAGACAAGAACGCCATGATCACAGATGCTGGCCGCCAGGTACGTACCCCAACCTCCACTGCCGTGTTCCTTGCTAACATGCTACACCAGATCTGGGAGGCGATACAGGACGGCACCATCTACTCGGTGCCCTCACTTCTTTCGTCATTCGCCATCCTCTCGTTTGCCGATCTGAAGAAGTACCGCCTCACCTACTGGTTTGCGTTCCCTGCGCTTCACTCGGACACGCCGTGGAAGCAAACTGGACCAGTTGGCCGCATGAACGCCCAGGAGAGCACAGCACTCGTGGACTCGGTAGGAACATGGCGATATGTTGTGAGCAATGAGGGGGAGCACGGCTTCTTCCTCGTAAAAAAGGTCCGCGATGAGGACGGGGCACCGAGGCCTTTGCTTGACGATGTCCCCGCCGACATTGGCTATCGATGGCAGATTGGCTCCCTTCGAGACTTTGAGGCGGGGTTTTTCAACAACGTCGACGAGGAGGACCGCTATTTCGCCTTCGTGGATCCCTCCAACTACGCAGAGTCCCCGTCGTGGCCTCTGCGGAATCTCCTCGTCTTGATCAAGCAGAGATATCGCCTGAACAAGGTACAGATCCTGTGTTACCGCGACACCCAGGCAATGAGGCACCAGGCTCGGAGTATCATCCTGCCATTGGCCACAGATCCGGCCGATGACACACAACCAGCCAAAATGCCCGGCGTGACCGGCTGGGAGAGAGACGGCAACGGCAAACTGAAGGCACGCCTCGCCAATCTCGCGGAGCACATGGATCCCAAACGGCTGGCCGACCAGGCCGTCGACCTCAACCTGAAGCTGATGAAATGGCGGCTGGCTCCTAACCTTGACCTCGACACCATCAAGAACACAAAATGCCTATTGCTCGGCGCAGGGACGCTCGGGAGCTATGTCTCAAGGAACCTGATGGGTTGGGGCGTGCGGAAAATCACCTTTGTCGACTACGGTGATGTTTCCTTCTCCAACCCTGTCCGGCAGCCGTTATATAACTTTGACGACTGTCTGGGCGGGGGGAAGCCTAAGGCGCTCCGGGCTGCCGAGGCATTGAAGGAGATTTACCCTGGTGTGGACTCCGAGGGTCATGTTCTGTCGGTGCCGATGCTGGGCCATCCAGTCCTGAACGAGGCCAAGGTGAAGGCCAATTTCACCAAGCTGCAGGAGCTTGTGGATGCGCACGATGCCATCTTCCTGCTCATGGACACCCGTGAGTCCAGGTGGCTACCGACCCTGATGGGGAAGGCTTCCAACAAGATCGTCATGAACGCTGCGCTCGGATTTGACACGTACGTGGTGATGCGGCATGGAGCGGCGCCAGAGGACGGCAGCGAAGAGACGCTGGGCTGCTACTTTTGCAATGACGTTGTCGTCGCGGCCGATGTAGGTGTATACCCGGGAAGAACTGGGATATGAGATGAGCCACTAACAAAGTCGCAGTCGATGAAGGATCAAACCCTAGATCAACAATGCACAGTCACTCGACCGGGTATCGCGACCATCGCGTCGGCGCTGCTAGTAGAACTGCTGACCAGTGTTCTACAACATCCAAAAAAGCACCATGCGCCTGCCCCCGTGGTTGCAACGGGATCGACGGCATCGAGCTATGACCGTGACCCGCCCGACCACGCTTTGGGCGTCGTCCCCCACCAGATCCGGGGCTTTCTGGCCAGCTTCCAGAACATGGTCCTCCACGGCCGGTCATACCCGCAGTGCAGCGCATGCAGCCAGCCCATTGTTTCGGCGTACAAGTCTGAGGGCTGGGAGTTTATCAAGAAGGCGCTGGGCAACCGGGAGTATGTGGCAGAGCTCAGCGGGCTGGCCGAGGTACAGAGGCGGGCCGAGGCGGCTTCTGCGGAGGTGGATTGGAGCGAAGACGAAGAGTTGGCCGAGGAAGAAGGCGAGGGGGTGATACTTTAGCTAGGAGCTGACACTTGGGGGCTTCTTTGATTTTGGCGTCTCGTGCTTGCGTGGACTTGGTGCTTGAATGGGACTTGGGATCGGAGTATTCTTAGAGCTGGGCAAATACACTTTGATTCAATGCGTACAGTACAACACCATGAGCAATGTAAAGTGCGGTTGAACTCGTCAGGGGTAGGTATGGAATAGTGACTTTGGAGCCCAATATTCGACCGAGATATTGACAACGGCATCGAAGTATGAAGTGGCATCAACAACTGCACCAAAATCAATCTTAGCAAATGGAAAAGGGGTGTGTCCCTAAGAACCGCAAGGGTTGCCCTGCCATAACTACCTTAGAAAGCGGTAAGCAGCGGCATAATTAATTCCCAAGCCCAATAATTATTTTCCGCTTGCACTCCCCCGCCCCTCCAAGTCGCAAACAACAACACCTCAATTATCCCAGAAGTCACGGTAGCCGACCGACAAAATGGCCCAAGGCGCAGGGAAAAAGACACCAAAACCCTGCCCGGGCGGGAAGGGCGGCAAAGCAGGTGGAAAACAGGCGGCGCAAAAGAGCGGCGTCACCAAATCGAAAAAAGCGAAGACGACGGCCGACAAAGTCCTGAAGAAGCACACCGCGGGGCTGGTCGCCAGGACGGAGCTGATGTTGGGCGAGCGGGCGGGCCATCTCGAACTGATTGGCAAGGGGCGGAAGAAGGGCGGGGAGAAGGAGTTCAAGGGGGGGAGCAGGAAGTTTGGTTAGGTCGGGACACAAGGGGGAGGAGGGGAAAGCTTGCTTTGGGCTAGCATGTGCATTTCAGCGGTTGGGGATGTCCATTACTGGACGCTAGTCTTGGGTGAAGACGGCAGTTTGCTCGGTTCTGCGCATAGCGAGGACTCAGCTACCTATTTACCTGCCTCCGCAATAGCTGTCAGCGCCTCCTTGATGATCGCCGCGTCTCTCTCGACATCGACCCGCCAGCTCCCGACGGCAATTCGCACCGCCTTCTTCCCGGCCCATTTCGTCCCGCTGACAAACATCTTTCCCGACGCGTTGATCCTGTCAACCAACACGTCGTTCAGAGCGGCGTCCCTGGCCCGAAATAGCACGACGATGTATGTGCTCTCCAGCGAAGCATCCTCACTCGGCAGCCATTCGTAGTCCTGCGAGTCTCGCACGAAGGCAGCAATCTCCCGCGCGAGGAGGACCATCCGGCTCAACATGGCGGCAATACCCTCCCTACCCTCGCTCAAGAGGACAGCATACACTGGCAGAGCGCGGAAGCGACGGGAGTTTTCGATGCCGATATTCAGCGGGCTGAGGATGGCGCTGGGGTCACCCGGGGAGGCGAGGTACGCGGCATTGGGGTTGTTGCAGACCTGCGTGAGGATAGAGGGGTTTCGGCAGAGAAAGATGCCATTATCGTAGGGCTTGGGCATGTCAGAACAGAGAGAAAAAGACTCTACATGTTGAAATCGACGTACCACGTTCAAAAGCTTGTGTCCATCCGCCGCGATGCTGTCGGCCAGCTCCAACCCTGCGGCACTCGCATGTAGACCAAGAAACTCATCCGTCTTGGGCAGGGCTCGGGCAAAGAGGCCAAACGCTACAACAACTCGTCAGTACCAACCACACACAGCTCTTCCACACCCAAAGAGAGAGTATAGTAGAAAAAGAAGAAAATACGCACCGCCATCAACATGAATCCACGCCCCATACCGATCAGCCAAGCTCCTCAGCTTGGGCAAATCCAACACATTCGTGGCAAACCGGCCCGTGTTGACCTCCCCAGCGCTCACCACAACAATACTCACCACCCCCTCCCCAGCCTCGGCCCTCTTCAACTCCTTCTCCACAGCATCCAAATCCAACCGCCACGGCTCCGCCTCACTCACCCCCAATTCCTTGACGCTCGCGTGGCCCAGCCCAGCCAAGCTGGCCGCCTTGGCCAGCGACGAATGGCCCATGCTCGTCAGCACCTGAATCTCCTTGACCCCGCCAGCCTGACACGCCGCGAGCAGCCCGTCCTCGGCCACCGTCTTCGTCGTCTTGGTCTTCTTCCCAGCCACTACCCCCCCAGCAGTACCACCACCACCACCACCACCCCCAGCAGCAGCAGCCGCCACCGCTGCCGCGCGCAAGTTGACGACATACTCGCGCCCGCACGCAAGGCCAAGTATGTTACCCGCGGTAGCGCCCGTCGTAAAAGTCCGGCCGGTCCATTCCGTCGTAACACTACCACCATCCTTGGTATTGGTATGATCAAGTTCCACGAGCGAGACAAGCATGCGCAGCGCGGCGTCCTCGACGGCGGTGCAAGCGGAGTGGGCCCATGGCGCAGACGCAGAAGCAACAGACGCAGGAGGAAAGTGGACTTGGACGTTTTGGTCGAGGGCCGATACCAGGTTGTCGGCTGCCTCGGCGATGGGGAGCACGCTGCCTGTTACGAAGCCGAAGTAGCGGGCTGAGAGGGACTGGTGGTTGAGGGCTGGGAGGATGTGGTGGAGGAGGTGGGCGTGGGTTTGGGAGGGGCCTAGGGGGAGGAGGTAGGATGGGGATGTTGGGGTGGGGAGGGAGGAGAGGGTTGTGGTTAGGGTTGAGGGGGAGGGGAGGATGGCGGCGTGGGGGTCGTTGGGGTTGTTGTCGATGGCTTGCCGGAGCCGGGTGTAGGTTTCGAGGAGGAAGTCGGTTTCGGTTTCGGGGGCGGTGGTGGTGGTTCCTCTCGGCGGCGCCGTTCCCGTTCCCGTGGGTGGGGGTTGTTGAGGGTGTGCCATGGCGGTGGGTTGGGGTTGATGACTGGTGACTGGGGGGACGTATAAGTGCCCTGTGGTTTTCGGCTTGGCCGCTTTGTTTCCTGCTGGTTATCTATTAAAATGCCAATAAGCCCCTGAGATCTTGAAGGATCCAGCTCCGGTCATTCCGTTTCATCTCATCATCGGTGGGAGGCTCCGGTCACGGAATCCTGGCGAAGTCTGAGTGCCGGGGGACTAGACTGATACGGAAGGTGACTTTGTTAATAAGTTACCATCCTATGCCGGTCCACCTCAGTTCCGTGTGTAAAGACTCGCGAAATTGACGGCGAAGATAACGTCCAGCACGGAATTTACAAGGAGCTGCTGCTGCCCCGACTCTCGCTCGCTCTCTCTCCCAGCCACTCCATCCCCTGGACCACGGAGCAGCCACCCCCAGGAAAAATCAACAAAGGCACGGCATTCTTCAACTTCCGGGAGTGCGTCCGAAGACAGGTATGAGTTATGTACTCCGCACAAAAATGGAAGGTCAGGAAGTGCAAGTGCAAGGCAGTGATAGTGGCTGCAGGCGACCCCTCACCCAAGCGGCCGGTGAGAGAATGACGCCGGGCATGCTTGAACTGTCGTGCCGTGGTGCAGGCCCTGGGTGCCGCCAGCGAATCGGAACGCTCCAGCGGGACGTCTGGGCCCTCCCTGCCGAAACGGCAACGAGCCTGGAGACTGATAGCTTGTATTCTGTATGTCCATTATCCCCGACAGAGAATCCCATGATTTGGAGCCCAAAATAAAAAGCCAACATGCTGGGAAGGCAGCAACCCTGTGACCTTGAAAGCAGAAAGACCAGGGCAGTGCTTGGAGAGTGGACTCTTTTGCAAATTGAGCGGGGCCTGCCGCTGAAAAACTCCGGGGCCTGATCAGCCCGAAACCAGAAACGGAACCCCAATTCCCGTCTGGTTGGAGCCACGCCCTTGGGATGGGTTCCCCCGCGTGAACCCCAAGTCCCGAGCCCCCGTTCCTCCTGCAACTCCAAATCGTTGGCTGATGAGTGTCGACGAGAGCCGAAATTGCGCACCGCCAGGTTGGAACCATGTTTCATCAGGCATCCGTTGTTCCGGAGGATGCGAGCTGCACATCAGTTAATGTTATCGCCGGATTTATGACCAGCCTCCTCACTTTGTCCAATTTCGATCCTCCCAAGCCGTGTCTCATGGGGCTCGACTAGCTAACTCCGAAGAGGGACCTGCCTGGGCGACCTTCCTCGCTCCAGGCTTTGTGACCGCCTCTTCAGTTAGCGAGAATGTCCGCAACCACTCAGGGCCTATCGTTTACCTTGGCGCACCGAGGCGGCGCACACCAAGTGAAGATCCGAGCCGCCGGTAACATCGAACGAACCATGGATGCGGGTGGGTTGCTTGTCTCTGCTCTGTGTGTGTGTGTGCCCCCCCCCCTGGCGCCGCCTTCGGCATCCCACCCAGACCACTGGGTCCAACTTGTCCTACTTGCCGTGCCCCCGGGTCGTCCCAGAAGTTTCCGGGGCCCCCCCAAGACCCGAGCACAAAGACCACATGGGTGCCTCTGACCCAGACTGCCGGGTTCTGTGCTCTCATCGCATTGTCCTGGCCTGGGATTTCGCCGTCATTCATCTCGGGCCCATCTCTCTTTTCGTCTCATAAGCCGTCCATCTCTGCTTCTCGCTCTCCGAGTCCGACTCTCCATGTACTTCATACTTCGTATGCACCGACGAATGAGTGTGCAATTTCTGGCCAGCCGTCACTTGATTTAGTCCCGACCGTCTCTCTCATTGCCGCACCCCTCGGTCCCCTTGGTCCCATCAAGTGTGTGCGCACAGAGCGAGTTGCCGCTACACCTAAAGCAGCGGGCCCTGCCAATGGCACCTCCAGCATCCGTTAGCATGTCCTTTCGCTCGGCGGACCAGCCGTTGGATCACTATCGGTTCACCTTCGAGTCTTACTTGGACGACTCGGGACGCATTGAGCCCGACGTATGTGTTGTGCCACCCCTTCGCGCAGCGGTCCTGTGTGCAAGGCGTGTTAGGAAACACGGGCTAACTCCAACACACTTGTTAGGCGAGCGGCGGCCATGATGTATAGTGCGTCACTCTCTTGAGACCTGTGCGGGAGTTGGCCCAAACTAACCTATTGCCGCAGTGACACACAGTCGCTCTCAGATAGCATAGCCAAGGCCCGAGAGGAGTTTGGGAGGACCTATCACTCATACCGCGCCGGGTGTATGTCTTTCCCTCTTACCGCCCCTCGCTCGCACGCTGACAACCCATTCTTAGCCTACCACTTCCCCAATGACGCCTCGGAGAATGACCGCGAGGAGGAGCAGTACGAGATTGCGAAGATGGTCATGGATGGGCGGTTACATCTCTCCCCCTTTTCCAGTGCTCACCCTCCACGGAAAGTATTGGATATTGCTACCGGCACAGGGAGCTGGGCCATCGAGATGGGCGACAAGTACCCCGAGGCCGAGATTATAGGAACCGACCTTTCACCTATCCAGCCCGCCTTCGTTCCGCCTAATGTGCGGTTCTTTGTTGAAGACTCGTATGTCCCCCCACCCCAACCCGATGCTTTACCGCCGCTCTATCAATGCTAACACGACGGGCACAGGTCGGACGACTGGTATGACAAGACGCAATATACAATCCGTTTCACGCAGCAAGAAAAAACCGGCTAACACAGCCTCCAGGGACTACCCAGCCGAGTTCGACTTCATCCACACGCGCGTAACCATCGGCTGTTGGTCAGACATGAAGAGGCAAATCATCCAGCGCGCATTCGACCACCTCCAGCCCGGGGGCTGGCTCGAATGCCAAGAAATCCCTGCCGCTATCGGTTGCGACGACGGCACCATGTCGCCAGACTATGCGTGGCATCGGTGGGCCACCGAATTAGACACCGTCTCGCGGCTCGCCGACAGGCAGGTCAATACCGGCCCTCACCTAGCGAGCTGGATGCGCGAGGTCGGCTTCGTCGACGTGCACGAGATGGTCTTCAAGATCCCCATGAACGGCTGGCCCAAGGAGACGCGGCTGAAGCACGTCGGCATGATGTGGCAGCGGACGCTGCTCGAGGGGCTGAGCGGGTTCAGTCTGAGCTTGTTCTGCCGGTACTTGGGGAAGACGGTCGAAGAGATCGAGGTGAGTGTCTGGTTTTGCCGGTGGCATATTACCTATACTAGTGCTAACACTAACTGTCCCTCAGATGTCCTTGGTGGACGTTCGGAAATGCCTGTTCGACCGCGACGTTCACGCATACCACAGGCTGCACGTTGTCTGGGGCCGAAAGCCCGAAGCCGCTTAGCACACTTTACCAGAGAGTGCTGTCCACAGATTTATCAACCCCCTTCCCCCTTCGTCACACACCATATACGCCACCCCGCTTCTTTTAACACCCCTTAATAACCCGCCGCCCTCTTTCTCCGCCAATCGACTCCTACTTCGAACCCCGACATCACATCATCATCTAAGATTTGAGGAAGGGAGGGGGTGAGGGCTGGTATCGGAAGTAATGAGAGGAACATGGAGTCTTGGACAGTGGAGGTCGAGAGTATATAGAAGGAGGGTATGAGTTATGACCAAGCGAGTTGATGATACACCCCCGGGATATAGTATGTTTAGTAAATACCACTTTACAAGGCGCTCTACGGCTTGTAGATGCTGGTGCGTGGTGGAGTTCCACCTACATAATAAATACATGGTGTCGCCTGTTTCAGGTGTTGTTTGTCCATCGGTATCCAAAATAACCCAATTTGTAGGCAAGGTACTTTTTGCCTGCGGCCTGTACATGGACCCAGACATTCGGAAAGGGCTGATGCAAGTGATTGGTTCTTGCTGTGAGAAAGTTGCCTCGCTTCTCGAGTAACAAACTCACCTACCTGGTACCTAGGTTACCCGGCGAGACGCGCCCTCGGGAACACTGGTGGATGGCAGGGTTCTTTTTGGGGTGTGTATTTTTGGTAGTTGTGTGCGGGGAAGCTGCTTCGCCGACTTGCGTTGAGTCCTGTCTCTAAAAAGACAATGCGCCAAAAGAGGTGCTCTCGGGTTGACCAACAACTGCAGCAAGATGGTCGTCGTGATGGCATTTCGGCCCGGTGAGAGAAGGGGGGTCGGGCGGGAAGGACCCTGTCACTCGACAACGGCATCCCACACCGACAAGCGTATCGACAGGGGCATTGGCAAAGGCGTCGACAGAGGACTTCGTATTGACAATGTCATCGATTTTGTTCTGCGCAGTCGAGGTGTGGTTTGGATATTCTATACCTCGCCTCTGCCCGGAAGAGTAGGCACCTATGGAGGTTTGAACGTGTACAGAATATTACAAGGCCACCTTGTGAGACAGGGGCTGCATTCGTTCTGTTCCTCGCCGGCCCTCGCCGACTCAACACGTTGGGGGTTCGCCTGCTGCCGCCGACCACCAAGCTTGGCGCACAATGGAAGCCAGGCGTGGCCAGACCCCTGAAAATTTGGGCTGTGGTCCCTGCGCTAGGTCCACTCCACGGGCCTCGCGCTCCTTGGCCGGCTCAGCCTTCCCAGCTTAGCTTCCGTCGGGCACGAGACAATTCTGGTGCGAGCGAAGAGTCCGTCGATGTTGCTCAATGATGAGAGGACGGACGAGACATCGCTTAGATATCGGGCAGCACTCCGCATTGTTTTCTAGGTTTTTGTCCTCGCTGCGCCCTACGGCAAGGATACCTTCATTTTCTCATGCAGCGGCAGCGGCAGCAGCAGGAAAACCACCTGCCCATGTGCCCAGTGACTTATACCCCAGTTTTGACATGCGCTAACCACGCCGGACTGCTGCAGGTCTTCAGGAGAAGTGCCCGGAAAGGAAGCAAAGGAATGGCCAGCCGATGGGTTGGGTTGCAATGCTCGCGTCTCCAAATTTCCATTGACTGATGAGTGCGACCAGCAGGCGGAACAGTCAGTGCAGCGACGAGTTTTTGCCGCCTCCTTACCCGGAAAACCGTCACAGGAGTGACAAAGTGACAAGAATTCCTGGCCGCCGCTCGACCTATTTGCGGCAGGCGCCGTTGATTAATGAATTAGCGTCCCCTCCCCCCTGAACCCCGGTCTTGGGAGGGACAGCAGTCGCGTGGATTTACTGGCCCGCCCAAAACCTCCGAACATCACACAAAGGAACTTGAAACTCCAACTTGTCTCGTACCTTTGAGCATTGGAGGACAGCCTCAGACAACGCTACACCCATCATGTCCTCGGCTCTAAGTAAGCGCCAGAAGGCGCGCAACGAAAAGGTTCTGCAAGATCTCCTCCAGAGCGTTGCCGGAAACAATTTCTGTGCCGACTGTCAAGCACGGAATCCTGGTAATTGGACCCTCCCACAACTCCCCCTCATATGAACCATCGCGGGACTAACCGTGGTTTTTTTGTTGTCAGGTTGGGCATCATGGAGCGTACGTCTTCCCTCTTCGAGCCTCCTTTCCGAACTCCGAACTGCCGCCGGCGGAATTCCAAGTCCCCTTGCATGCGCCGACGAGAATGCTGACGCTGATTTGGGGGTTTGCAGTTGGGCATCTTCCTGTGCATGCGATGCGCCACTATCCACCGCAAGTTGGGCACCCACGTGTCCAAGGTGAAGTCGCTGAGTATGGATAGCTGGACCAACGAGCAGGTCGATGTACGTCGAGCGCGTATCCCCGTGGTGAGACGTGCGCCCAGCTGATGATGTTCCTGACTAGAACATGAGGAAAGCCGGCAACGCCGTGTCCAACAAATTATACAACCCCGAAAACAAGAAGCCGCCTGTCCCGATCGACGTCGACGAAGCCGACGGCGCGATGGAGCGATTCATCCGCCAAAAGTACATCGCCCGCAGCCTGTCGGCGGCCAAGAAGCGCGCCGGCGTAAGCGACTCGGACGATACCCCACCTCCGCTTCCTCCGAAGACACCGAGCCGATTCGGCCTCCGGTCCGCCTCGTCCATATTTCCGCTGGGGTCCAAGGCTAAAAAAGCAAGTGGCCACGAGCCGACGAGCCCGCAAGATTCACAGACCCAGCCGCCGCTTCGGAACAAATCTTCTCTATCGTTCGGTGTCAGTCTCGAGCGCGATCGGCTAGATGGAGATGACACAGAGGGGAAGCTTGCCAGGCTCCGAGACATGGGCTTCATGGACGACCAGAGAAATGCTATGGTCCTGAAAGGGGTGGGCGGGAGTTTGGAGAAGGCAATCGAGGCGTTGGTGAGGCTGGGGGAAGGAGGTGGAAGGACACCGACGCTGCTCACGCCCGCGAGGGCGGCGACGATGCCGGTTACTCGAAGTCTAACGCCAGGCGCAAACACCGAGGCGTCTCGCGCTCGACCCATAAGCCCCGCCAGCACCAATCCCTTTGACATGCTCGACAACCCTCCGCCTCCGCAGCCGCTCTCGTCACAATCGACGGGCACGTTGCAGAACAAGAATCCATATTTATCGACGAACCCGTTCGGCGTGCCTCAGCAAGCGCCCTCGGCGCTGGACCTCGCCTTTCAAAATATGTCTCTATTGCCACCATCTCAGCCTTTGTTTCCAAACCACACAGGTGGCCTAGCCCAGCAACAACAAAACAACCAGATGATGTACCAGCAAACGATGGCGGGCCCCTTGACAGCCCCGCTGCCGCCTGCAGGGCAGCCTTACTCTGGCATGGCAATGAACGGGGGTCAGATGTACCCCCAGCCGACACAGCCAGGGATGGGGAGCTACAATCCCTTCTTCCAGGCCCAGCCACAACAACAACCGCTGTCGATCAACACGGCCCAGTTTGGGAATAACCTCAGCAGCAACCCCTTCACACGGTCACCAACGAGGATCCAGTCCCCGACCCTTTCACAAATCCCCGAGCAAACACAGCAAAACTTCTATGCGCAGCCCGTGCAACCCCAGGCGACCAACCCTTTCTTCAACCAAATGACACCTCAAGCGCAGCAGTTCCCCGGTCAGATGCAGATGCCCCAGCAGATGGGGCTGGCTCCACAAATGACCGGCTACATGCAGCAGCAGCAGCAGCTGCAGCAGCAGCTGCAGCCGCCGCGGCCAGATAAGTCGTCAATCATGGCGCTGTACAACTACCCTCAACCAGCACCACCAAGCCAGACGCTGTTCCAAGCCCAGGATGTTGGACCAACCACTCCAGCACAGACACCCAACTCGCTCTTTCCATCGCAGACGTTCCCACAACAACCACAGCAGCAGCAGTTCCAACAACCACAGCAAATGCAACAACAGCATCAGCAGCAGCATCAGCAGCAGCATCAGCAGCAGCTAACCCCGGTTAACTCGGGGGTAGGGAGCAAGAACCCGTTTTTCAGCGCTGCTGCGGTTTCGCAACAACAACCGGCAAGGCTCGTTGAGTCAACGCCCAAGCATAATGTCAGCCGGGATAGCATGATGGCGCTGGGCATGGAGTGGTCGAATGGGCGGCACAGTCCGGATGCGTTTGCTAGTCTGAGTGCGAGGGATACACGTTGATTTGGGATGGTGACCTACCTACCTGGGGTAGCGGTATGTACGGGACTGGAGTTACACCAATACTGTACATGTTTGATAGGGTTGGTCGAGAGGGTTGAGAGGGGTTCTTTGTATATAGCAGAGTATAGGTAGTCGTTGGTACCTACATTGTATGCTGAGAGGGTTTGATTGTGTATGGGAGTAGGCTGTGTGGGGGGGTATGTGTGGGTATGTGTGTGAGTTGTTGAGGGGGCAGTGTTGAACAGGAACATGTTTCACATCCGAGCTTGGTTTCCTCATTTCTGTCGATGATCGCCGCCAGGAAGCGCCAGCCTTGTATTCTGTACTTTGTACAACGGACAGGGCGCCCCCAAGTGTACATCTGTATGTGGTTTGATTCCAAATCTAACTCGCTGAGTAACAACAACCAGCTGACTGAGGGTTGCTTCTGTGTCCGGCACCAGGCAACCTAGGTAGGTACTCTCGATGAGTGGCCATCATCGCCGTTATTCCCGGTCCCATCGTTGGTGCCCGACTCCCGCCCAGGCGTGATTTCCGGCCCTATTCTGTTTACAATTGCAAATTACTCTAGGCAGCATTCACTGCGCCTCCGCTGAGCGTCTCGCGGAGCCGCTAGCGAGCGGCGGGGACCTGACCTGATCCTCTTAACCGCGCCCGGCATTTTACACCCCACCGTGCCGGGGTTCCACAACAGAGCCCGCGACATGCCCGGCCGCGGCCTCCACCGAATCACCGCCTGAGGCTCGGGTTACTATCCGTACTTGGTAGGTGGAAGAGGAGGTTGGCTCGTCGGTCGCGCGTACAGACATGAGGAGCGGGCGGTTGGGTGCTCGGGCACATACATACATGCCCAGGAACCTGCGTAATAAGGGAGCCAATGGTTATGCGCTGGTGTGTTGGGGGCCAGCTGCAGGCCGACCGAAGGAGCGCGTGTTGGTGATACCCTTCTTTAAATAAATCCCCCCCCCGGCTCGGCCCCCGACCTGTTGCTGATGAGGCTGAACATTTTGTTCTTTTGGTTTCTCTCCTCCTCATTTCCACCTTTTGTTCCGAGGTGGTGAGACTTTTTTGTGTGTTTCGACAAACTGCGCAAACCGAGAACGAGAGGAGCTATTGAGTGTTGGACGTGACAACGAACGCACTTATATCATCAACACCATGTCCGTGTATGGCGATGCCCCTCTGGCCGGCGGTAGGGCCGTGATGGCCGAGTTTCCCGTGGTCATCCAGCGCGATCCCGGGCAGGCGCCGCTGCCGCCGCAGCGGAAGGTGGACGAGTTTTGGGAAAAGTTCACCACCAAGGCGCCTGGGAAGGGTAAGTGCCACCCCAAATACCAGTTAGGCAGACATGGACACCATGGAGCAACCCCACAACACCAAAAGAGCACCCACCCTCACCTCATCTCACCTCATCTTGGGTAGAGCAGAAAAAACAAAAAAACTAACACCACCCAGCAACAACGCTCCTCCCGCGCAACGAGCTCGCGGCCCGCCTGGCCAAGCGCACGGCGGCCAAGGACCTCGCGGGCGGCAGCACCAAGACGACGTCGACGTCGTACGACCAGGCCGCCGACCTGTGCCGCGCCAAGGTCGAGCAGATCGTCAAGGAGTGCAAGCGCATCAACCAAAAGTACCGCGACCCCCACTTCGACCTCGACTTTGACCTGCGCAGCGGCACGCGCGACTGTCTCGAGTCGCTGAGCCACGAGGCCGATGATTATAGCAGTGGCGGGGAGGATAGTGATGGTAGTAGTAGTGGGTCCGGGCCGAGGGTGAGGGCGGGGAGGAAGGGGGTTCGTGGTGCTGGTGCTGGTGCTGGTGCTGGTGCTGCTCGGAAGGGGGGGCTGCAGGAGGCTGGGGATGGTGGGGTCGGTGATGATGATGGCGATGGGGGTGGTCGGCGCAAGAGGGGTGGTGTGAAGGGGGTGTTCGGTAACTGGCCGGGACGCAGGTTCAGCCCCAAATCGGTCAAGAGGGTCGGGGACATCTTTGATGACCCCAAATTTTACATTGATGGGCCGACCGCGAACGATGTCCGCCAGGGACGCGATGGCGATTGCTGGCTGATGGCGGCGCTGTGCACGCTGAGCAACAAGCCCGGCCTGATCGAGCGGGTGTGCGTGGCGCGGGACCAGAATGTCGGTGTGTATGGGTTTGTGTTCCACCGCGATGGCGAGTGGTTCAGCGAGATTATCGATGACAAGGTGCGTCTGTCTGTCGATCCATCTTGGGGACGGTTTGTGACGACGGTGCTGGTGCTGACCCCGAGTCAAATAGCTCTATCTGCTCAAGCACGACTACGACGAGGCCCGCATGGGCATGCAAGGCAACTATGATCGTTACTCGTGGGAGGACGTGACTCGGGTGGACTCGGAGGAGGAATATCGAAAGGCCTTTCAGTCCAACAGCCCCGCCTTGTACTTTGCCCAGTGTGCGCACCCCAATGAGACTTGGCTTCCGCTCTTGGAAAAAGCGTATGCCAAAGCCCATGGCGACTATGCCGCCATCGAGGGCGGCTTCACTGGCGAGGGCCTCGAGGACCTGACCGGCGGTGTCACCACCGAGGTGGTTACCACGGATATCCTCGACAAGGTGGGTTACCGCCGTGTGTCCCTGACAAGATAAACAACTAACTAACTGCTTGGTTAGGAGCACTTCTGGAAGGAGCTCATGCAGGTCAACGAGGATTTCTTGTTTGGCTGTTCCACTGGTCTTTGGTATGTTTGCTTTTACTACTCACTACTCGTGCTGGGTTCCCCCTGGACAGTTCGAGACTGACAAACTTCAACAGGGGCCTCGGCTACGGAGAAAGAAAGGGTATTCAGGAAGGACATGCCTACTCGATTATGAAAGCAAAAGAAATCGATGGGGAGCGGCTTCTTCTGCTCAAGAACCCTTGGGGCAAGGTCGAATGGAAAGGGGCATGGAGTACGTGTCTACACCTTTGATCACTTCGTTGTGTCACTAACAAGCTGCAGGCGACGGCTCCAAGGAATGGACTGCAGAGTGGCTGACGAGGATGGGGCACCAGTTCGGCGACGACGGAGCCTTCTGGATGTCGTACAAAGACCTACTGCGCAAGTTTCAAACCTTTGACCGCACGAGGCTCTTCGGGCAAAATTGGAAGGTCACTTCCATGTGGACGACGCTGAACGTCGCGTGGTCCCTGGACTACCACGACACCAAGTTCTCTTTTACGCTCGCCAAATCGGGGCCCGTGGTTATCGCCCTCTCGCAGCTCGATGACCGGTACTTCCGTGGGCTGCAGGGCCAGTACATCTTCGGCCTAGGTTTCCGGGTCCACAAGGCCGGCGAAGACGACTACCTCGTCCGCTCTCATACCACGTACTACATGGACCGCTCTTGCAACGTCGAGCTTGATCTCGAGGCCGGCGAGTACACGGTGCTGATCAAAATCGATGCCGAGCGCACCGATGGGACCTTGCCGCCTGAGGATGTCGTGCGCCTGAACGCAAAGAAGCGCCGAGATAAGCTGACTCGTATCGGTTTGGCGTACGACCTGGCCCACAGCAAAGCCAGGCCTGTCGAGACGGCCGAGGAGAAGGCCGCGCGCGAGGCGTATGGCAAGCACAGAAAGGAGAAGCGCCGCACTTTGATACGCAAGGGTGTCATGGAGTTGAGGAAAAGGGAACATTATGACAAACGCAAGGAATGGATGGCTAAAAGGAAGGAGAGCGTCTGGCAGGGAGAACTGCAACGAAAGCGTGCCGAGAAGCGAGAGGCGAAACGGAACGCTAAACGGGAGGCGATTCGAAAAGCAGCCGAAGAAGCAGAACGCCAAGAGAAGGAGGAGGAAGCGAGAGGGCAAGAAGGGGATGGCGCAGGCAAGGAGCTGACGATTCCCCAAGAAGCAGAGCAGCAGCCTGATGAAGGCAAACAGCCTCTGAGCGGAGAAGATAGTGAGGCCAAGGTCGCAAACGAAAAGAAGGGAACGGAGGCCGAAGGGAAAGGGGAAGGGGAGACTGGGGCTGCAGGCAGTGGTGCTCAGCAGGATCAACCCGCCGCCGAGTCCAAAGACGATGAGGAACTCACCAAGTCTGAGACTGCTGAGCCGGAGGCGACCACCAGTGCGGAGGAGGACACGCCACCTGCCTCGACTTCGGAGACAGCGGCCTCGGAAGCTGCTGACGCCACAGCCGAGAAGACGGTCTCGGCAGAAACTGCGGCCGCTGTCGAAAAAGAAGACACGTCGGAGCCCACCATCCAGCCAACAGAAACGTCAGCCGAGGCCGTCCGGGAGCCCGCCGCCGAGGGCGCTCCTGGAGGTGCGCAACCCCCCACCGAGACTGCGTCGAACGCTGACAGCACGGGCCCCAATGCAGCATTCAACGAGAAGATCAGGACAGCACTCGAGGTAGTGTCTAGCTTCAAGAAAGAACTCGAAGGACTACTTGGCGAGAAACCAGAGATTCGCCGGGAGCAGGAGGACAGGCCCGGCCACGAGCACGTGTCGGACTACCCTGACGTGCACAATCCTTCACTTAGCGGTTTCAGCAACTTTGCCAGGCCCAGATCATATACCAGCTCCGATGGAATCGCCGCGCCCCCAGTCAGACGCACCACCAGAGGGCGCCCCCTCTCCTCTGGCCCCCCCGTCCATTCTCACCCCGTCCACTTTGCCGACACAGCCCCGGCCGACCGCCGCCGCGGCGACGACGCCCGGGACTGCGAATCCGAGGACGACGACCCCGACGATTCCGACATCTGCAGCGTCCGCAGCGTCTCCGACATCTCGGACGGCGAGCTCGACCACAGGATCAAAACCGGCGAATATCGCCTCGGGCCACCGCCCGCCGCCGCCGGCTCGCAGCCTCCGCTTCCGTCCGGGGGAGACGAGGTTGAGAAGGACCCGTGGAATGCGGTTGCGGTTGTTGGGCTGAGGATCTATTACCGGGTTGCGGAGGGGGACAAGGATGGCGAGGGGTTGGTGAAGCTCAGGGTTGTGAGGCCTAATCGGTGGGAGTTGACGACCGATGACGAGGACGACGATGAGGACGAGGAGAAGGAGGAGGAGGAGGAGGAGGAGGAGGAGGAAGGGGGAAAGGGTAAGAAAAAACATGATGGGGATGAGGATAAGGGGACGGACGAGACCAAGGTTTTGGATGTGGATGACAGTGCCAAGGATGCTGCTGTGAAGGGGGCGTGAGGTTGAGGCTGTGTTGAGGGAAATCGGTGTGGGATTCTGGAAGGCTTGGAAACTCAGATTGTTTTTGGTGGTGAATATGGAGGCGGTGGGTGTCAATGGTGCTGGCGCCGACGAGGATGGAGTTTCTTTATATAAGCTTCGCACTGGTTTCGCAACCGGGTGCCCCCCCTTTCACTAGGTAGGGGTTAGTTTGGGGGATTTTTTGTGTTCGCCCTCTTCAATTTACCGTTGATTTTGCTCTTATCTCAGCCATGAAGACTCGGAAACAAATATATAATGCAACTCCAGCCTGCTTGCTCTCCCAAGTCTGTTGGACATGTCTGATTTTCAACCGTCTGAAAGAAAACACGCTCTTCACTCATTTATATTTCATAACTGGGTATCACTGAGAAATCGCCACGGCCCATCTTGCCGTACCGCATTCAAGGAACTGCTGTAATGACAGTCGACGTCCTACTCCGTACCACCACCATCCACAACCCCCCCCAAAAAAAGTCCAAACTCATCAGAACCTCTCCAACAACAAGCCAACCTTCCTCCGCTCATCCATCTCCACATCCTCCACCCCGGGCCCTCCACCCCCGCCCTGATCCGAAAACAAACTCCCCACACTCGATTCCCGACCACCACCACCACCACCACTCTGCTGCTCCCGAAGCTGACCGACCCTGCCCCCGACCCGGGCAAGCAACATCCGCATGCGGTTCAACTCGGCCTCGACCTCCCCGTTGCGCGTGACTAGGTTCTCTTGGACACCCCCACCCCCATTACCATTACCACCACCACCATTACCACCACCACCATCGCCATCGCCATCAGGATGATGATGGCTTGCAGCAGCAGCATCAGAAGAAAAGGGCGCAAGCAGCGGTTGCATCCCCCTCAACCGTGCCACGCGCGCAGCCGCTTGCCGTTTCCGTTCTGCGAGCGCGTGCAAATCGGCGGCGAGCTCGGCGTAGCGCTTTGTTTCGAGGGGGTGTGGGTGTGTGGTGGTGGTGGTGGTGGTGGTTTCCCATTCCAAGGGGAGGGTTGCGATTATGTTTGGGTCGGCTTTTCCTCAACCAACGTAAGTTAGCCCGTTCATGGTGAGTTTTTTGGTTTGTGGATGGTACGGACCTAGATCAGCGCCTAGGGTTAGGCCGCCGCCCTCCATGATGCCGTCTTCTTCTTCCGTGCCCCCCGCTTCTTCCTCTGCTGCATCACCCCTGCTGCTGTGAGGAGCTGCTGCTGCTGCTGCTGCCTCGGCTGCGTTCCAGTACAGCTGGTCGATCTGCTCGGCTACGTGGCGCGTGGCTTGCGGTGCGTAGACGCGCCGGGCGTGTTGTTGGAGGCGGTGGTTTAGCTTGAAGAGGGCGTCGTCGATGGCTTTTTCGGGGAGGGCGGCGGGATTCTCATTGGAGGTCTCATTGTTGTTGTTGTTGTTGTTGTTTTTGTTGTTTTTGTTGTTGGAGGACTGCCAGGCACGGGTTGGGGCGAGCGGTTGAGAGAGGAGGCGCGTTTGGGTTGTGAGGAAGGATTGTTTGAGGGATACGACTGTTGGTGGTGTTGGGGCCATTTTTGGGTGTTGGGGTGACGGGGAGTTTGAGTGGGGTTTGTGATGTGAGGCTTGTAAGAGAGAGCGAGAGGTGGATGAAGAGTGAACATGAGGTGGTGAAGTAGGGTTGGGGTTAGGGTATGTCAAAGTCGCTGGAGGCCCAGGGGATCCATCGTTGCCAAGCCTCGCCCCACAGCAGCTCTACAAGCACCGCAAATTGAGGTCATCCATCGCTGGGAAAAGCTCGGGTCCAAGGCCGACGTCGCCGCAAGTTGCAACATCCAGTCGCCTCACCTGCGCCATTGCACCCGCAATCGGACGTCTCCAACATGCGCAGGTACGGAATGGCAGATGGGAACGTGTTGATTGGCTCATCCCGCCTTGCTAACGCTATTCTCGCTCCTCGCAGAACTGGCTGCTAGGCCTTTCCATCTCCCACCATGCGGTCGCAGTTGACGCGCAATGTGTACCTTCGACTGCTGGCCAGCCATGGCCTGCTGCGGCCGTGTCCCACCCTCTCCGGCCGCTGCCTCGCCACCCCGTCCCGCCCGCGGTACTTCCCGCTGGTAGCCCGTCGCCAGCCCCGGAGGACCTTCTTCGGCATTTTCCAGAAGCCGCCGCGCATGCTGAAGGAGCCCGATCTGGAGCCCGGATACGATGTGCTGCTGCACTTTAGGAGCATCGAGGCCGATAACGCACGGCCCCCGGCTCGGGAGGACCTTTTGAAGGGCTGGAGGCAGTTCATCCAATACAAGAGACGGAATCACCTCCGGGCTCTAAACTCGACACAGGCCTTTCTCACCCTGCGACTGCTTCGCCATCTCGCCACGACAGACCCCGAGGCCGACGGTCAGGGCGAGGATCTCAGTTTCGCTGATCTCCGGTCGGCACTATGGGTGACGGCAACCAAGCCCCCGAGGGGCACCACCGAACACCACCTCGAACTCGCGACGCTGCTGTACGGAGAGATCGAACGGAGGATACAGAACATGAGGGAGCTTGGGGTCGACGAGGAGGTGATTAAGGAGGCCGTGGGAGGGAAAGATACGGGCGACTTTGAGCTGTTCCTCACAGCTCTCACAAACTACGGCGGCTCGATGGAGGCTGCAGAACGGCTCGCCGAGTTCAGGGTTAAGCTGGCCCAAGAAGAGAAGAAGCAGGTGGCCCGGATAAGGGTGTTTTGGACCTTGGTTCTGCGCGGTCTCGCCAAGGAGGGCCGGGAAGAAGAACTGCTCCGCGAGTGGAAGAAGGCGGAGGAGGCCAAGATCGAGTACATGCCGCCGGTCCACGAGGTCATGACGACGTTTTTCGCAACACGGGATAGGATCGAGGAGACAAAACTCTGGTTTGAGAAACCCATCCATGCCAACTGGCTGCGGAGCCCAAGGGCATACATGGAGGCGGTCCGGTTTGCGCTCCGAAACGGAGAGCAGCAATGGCTCCAGCCCATATTTGAACAGTTGATCAACTCAAATCCTCAGAAAGAGTGGTGGGACGTCATCTTCCAGTGGGCCGTGCTGGTCATGGATAAGGGGGTGGAGGACATCAAGCAGATGCTGCAGGTCATGGCGGCATCAGTCGGCAGCGAGGGCAAAGAGGGCCCGAAGCCGGATGCCGCAACCATCGACGCCCTGATCACGGCAGCCATCGAGAAGCAAAACCCCTACCTCGCCGAGCGGTTCCTCTCCCTCGGCGCCGAGCTGAAAATCCGCCCCAAAGCATCCACCTACATCCTCCAGATGGACTACCGGCTAGACGCCAAGGACTTTGGCGGCGTCCAGGCCATCTACGACAAGCTCCTCAACGGCGAAGTCACCGTCCCACAAGACGAAGACCTTCCGGTGCTCAACAAATACCTCCGCGCATTATGCGCCGTCCCGGAACCCGACCTGGGCCGCATCCTCGACATCACCGCAGACCTCGAGCAACGCCACGCCACGCTCGAACCCGAAACCGTCGTATCCCTCTGCATGGTCTTTTTGCGCAACGACAACCAATACGAAGTCATCGACACGCTCTCTCTGCACACCGTCTCGTACAGCCTGGAAGAGCGCGCGCAGGTGCGGCGGGCCTTTATCGAGTACTGCGTCGACCGCAAGATCAGCACGGCGCGCGTGTGGGACTGCTACTCCCTCCTCCGCCAATTCTTCCCCGAGACGGAGCCCGAAGAGCGCATCCGGCTCATGGACGCCTTCTTTGCGCGCCGCCGCCCGGACATGGCCTGCTACATCTTTGGCCACATGCGGTCGCAGGGCAACCTGGCGCAGCGGCCCACGGCCGACATGTACGTCGGCTGCCTCGAGGGGCTCGGCCGCCACCCGGACGCCGAATCGCTGCGCATGGTCCACAACATGCTCAAGATGGACACCACCGTCCAGATGGACACGCGCCTGTACAACGCCCTCATGATGGCCTACGCCGCCTGCGAGGAGCCCGACGTGGCCGTCGAGTTTTGGCGCGACATCACCAACTCGGCCGAGGGCCCCTCGTACGCGAGCCTGGCCATTGTGTTTTGGGCCTGCGAGCTGCTGCCGTACGGCGACCGCACCGCGCGCGGCATCTGGCAAAAGGTGCAGCGCATGGATCTCGAGGTGCCGCCGGATGTGTTTTGGGCGTATTGTGGTGCCGTCGCGGGGAGCGGCCATCTGGAGGAGGTGGTGAGGTTGATTCGCGCCATGGATGCGAGTGTGGGGTACGGGCCGGGGATGATGACGTGAGTTTTTTTCTTTTTTTTCTTTTTACTCCCTTATGATGAACCTGTAGAGAGGTGTGTGAGATGGACGTGGCTGACTGACTTTGTGACGGTGCAGACTTGGGGTGGCGTATAATGCCTTGCCCGGCTCGGAAAGAAAGGATCATTTTGAGGCATGGGCCAAGGCCGAGTACCCGGACATCTGGGCACAGCTGGAGAAGAAGGGGCGCAAGGAGACGCTCTTGGGCACCAAGTTCAACATTGTCAGGGATATGAAGGCATAAAAAAGAGTTTGTACGCTGGTGGTCGAATGTTTGATCAGAGGGGCTGTATGATTTGTACATGTACAAAAAGAACGTCTTATACATAAACGAGGCGCCGCCGTGCCCATGGGTCATGGGCCATGGTTACGGCATACATTTGGGCACTTTCCATGGTATATATCGTACAAAAATATAGTTTGGGACGGTATGGGTGCTTGTGTGCACACTTCCAAAAGCCTACGAACGGCCCAACTCTCTCTCTCTCTCTCTCTCTCTCATAACCAGGTGGTTGTAACCCGCTTCATAGCCTGTTTTGTGACGGGTCCGACGCCATCGGGATGGCCGAGCTCGGCACGCCGTGACGGCCGAGGCGCAGGATCTCGGGGTGCTTGTGCACGCTGGGGTGCAGGCCCATGCCGATGGCGCGGCGGATGGCCTTGGCCATCTTGCGCTGGTTGACGGGGCGCAGGCCGGTTTTGGACGAGTGCTCGATGCGACCCATGGGGGTCATGAATTCCGAGATGAGGGAGAAGTTCTGGGTTGTTCGGTTAGCACTCTGGGTAGCCATAGATGGACTATCTGGGTAGCCATAGATAGACCCTAAAAAAACATACCCGGTAGTTATCCAGCGGGCTGAACCCCAGCATGTCGACAATGTCCCTGTTCGGGCGCTTCGGCTGGCGCCACTTGCGCATCTCGCGCGGGCTCAGGTCGCGCGGCGCGTACACGTCGCCCGTCTTCCACCGGCGCGGCATCTGGCGCATGTAGTTCTCGGTCGTGGCGTTGTTGCGCAGGTCCCTGACGTAGGCCCGCGGCGTGTGCTGCTGCTCCATCACCTGGCGTTGCTCCTCGGCCGAGAGGGGACCGCCCCGTTGGAGCCCCGTGGCGACCAGGCCGTAGAGGTCCTCGTTGGCGTTCGAGCGGGCTCTCCGGTTGTTGTTGTTGCTGTTGTTGTTGTTATTGTTGTCGCCAAAGATGCTGCGTGATCCGGGGTTGCCGCGGGCTGGTGGGATGTCCCGTACTGTGAGGCCATGTTAGAATGAAACTCGAGACTCGAGAGTCAAAGGGGACGGCAACACTGACGGGCTGCGACGGGGGCCGAGGTCGAGAAGGCGCGTGGTTGTTGCTGCGCCAAACCCGCCTGGCATTGGCGTAAGGCCGAGGAGAGCCATTGCCTGCACGACATGGTTGCGGTCTTCTATTGTTGCGATGGCGGCGTCGTTGATGTCTGATGGTCTGGGCGCTTTTTGGCTGAATTTCTCGACATGCTCTCAGTGGTCTTGGCTCTGTGGAGTCTCAGCCTTGGCTCGTCAGCGCGAGCTGGGGCAGGGTTGCAGGGGTCGCGGCAGGCAGTGGTTTTGATGTGGGGCAGCATTCGTCTCCAGCAAAATTTCGAGAATGCATCGCCATCAAGGTACCATCACGCTGACACCCGGAAAGACGAAATTCGATAGGAAATATCATCGATTGAACCGCCAGAATGCCGCGCAAACTCAAGTTCCATGAGCAGAAGCTCCTCAAGAAGTGGGTTGCCGGCACTCAGTGAACAGGGACTTCTCAGAGACTAACTCAGCACTTGTGAAGGCACGATTTCATCAACTACAAGCAGGATAACAACCACCGAGACCACGATGTCGCCAGGTAAGAACTAAACACCCTATCTTGTGTTGTTGTCGTCGCTTTCTAACTCCTCTCAGGCGATACATGATCCAGAAGCCCGAGGACTACGTATGCTCGTCATGAAGCGTCTATCGTTGTGAATTAACTTGCTGACCTCCGAATAGCACAAGTATAACAGGATATGTGGTGTAAGTGCTCTTCCTTGGTGCCCCTTGTTTTTCCCTGCTAACAACTTGATTAGTCCCTCCGCCAATTAGCCCATCGCCTCAGTGTATGTTAGCTTGCTTCGGGAAACAAAAAGAGATGGGCCTGTACTGACCCCCCCTAGCTCCTCCCCCCAGACAGCGAGGTCAGGAGGAAACACGAGACTCTGCTCCTGGACAAGCTTTACGACATGGGCATCCTATCGGTAGGTTCCTGCCGTACCGTTGGTATCCGTGATCACTAACATCCTCTACAGTCCAAGTCGAAGCTCTCGCAAGTCGAGCAAAATGTCACCGTGTCTGCCATGGCACGGAGGCGGTTACCCGTTGTCATGACACGGTATGTGCATGGTCTAGTTCTGCTGTATAACCTCAGAATGCTAACATGAGTACAGCCTGCGCATGGCAGAGACCGTTCAGGCCGCCACGAAGCTCATCGAGCAAGGGCACGTCCGTGTTGGCGTTGAAGAGGTGCGGGATCCTGCGTTCCTTGTGACAAGGAGCATGGAAGACTTTGTCACCTGGACCGTCGGCAGCAAGATCAAGCAGAACATCATGAAGTATCGCGACAAGGTGGACGACTTTGAGCTTCTCTGATGGCTTAATGTTACCCCTTTAATTCAAGCGAGGTCGCTTCTATTAGAAGTTAGACGACATGACCGCGAGATTTACGCCCAGCTCTCGCTTCGATTGGCAACGGACAGGCCGCGATGCCGGGGCCCTGCTATCCTCGATTGCCACTGTCTCGGAGACAGCAGCAGGGAAGACGCGGCGGGCATGGCGACAGGGAGGGCGGCCACTGAACCATACGCTGTAGGGACTTTGTGTTCCTAGAACCCAGCGGTTCTCGGTGGGCAGGCGGAGAGTCACTCTCCACCAAATTTTGGTCCCTACATCCGAGCCGTTCATAGACGATCGCCAAGGTATCTACGGGGGGTCACTTTCTCCTTGTTCAAAACTCAGGGGCACATCCCCCGGGTGCTGGTCGATACAGCTGGTTTGTGGGAGTCACGGCCTAGGTAGTTAATTAGGTAGCCCCTTCCACCTCTTCTGGGAAGGGTCACGCCTTTCAGCTCAACCAACTGAACTCAACGTTCTTGACTCTTTCCGTACCCCCAAGACCTATCCGTCGACCGTTCCTCGCGACCGCCCGATTGCACCCTAGCTAAGGCTCTGCATGTTCTGAAATTCTCCGAATCAGGCGTTTCCTGTATTTTGTCTCACCTCACCCTCCTCCGTCTCGCTAACCCCTACTTTACCTACCTACTTGCGTCCTACTATTTTAGTTTTCTTTCTTTCAATCTCTATTTCGGTATTCCTCGTTATCTTCTCTCTTCTAATCGCATCATCTATCCATTCAGCTGTGATAGAAGTGTCCCTGACAGCTGCTGGTGGATGAGACCCTGCGTTCTCTTCATCTGACCACTTTCTCTCTGCTCCTGTGATCAGTTCGCCAGCAACTGTTGAGAGGATGAAGGCCAGACATCACACAGCCCCTTCGGGCGAGCCAGAGCACATGTTGGGGGCCGCAAGAAACAGTAGCCGGCCTATTGTGCCCGACCGCTACTCCTCCGCCATTTTTTCGTATTGGACAGGGCTCAACAAGGCAAACACGGCCGAAACTCCGGCTGAGGAAGACCCATACCTCACGGCTTTGAAGCAATTATCCGCAACCCACCGCCCCTCTCTCGACGACCTTCCGCTGCATCGGTCGATTCCCATCGATGCGCCTAGGCCAACACCGTATGACAATTTCCCTCAACCCAACCCCATTGGAGGCCGAGCTGGGGAATCCAGCGGTGAACCCCGAGCAACAGGCCGAAGGTATCACAGACTGGCGGACGGAAGCGTTTACACCGAGTTTGTCGATGTATCTGCCCACGACCATCATGGCCATAGCTCGGAAAACAAGGTCCGGCCAGCCACCGGGGTCCGTCCGTTCAATATGGCGTCTCAAACGGATCACACCCGAGTGCCAACAGTCGGGACCCTCGGCCGCAGCGTACCATTTCACTTTCCAAAGGGAGCCGGCCGACCAGCAATACCACCCAGCACCACAACCCGCCATGTGCATCACGACAGTGGACAGGATTTCCATCTCTATCCGACCACTACGTCCGCACCTGATGGTCAGGAACTAGAAGGACGAGAGGCCCGCAGGAGCAGGTGGCTCCAATGGCACACCTCGAAACCGAAAGCGCAGCCACACGGTGGCGACGGTGCGTCTGATCCTCCCGAGCCTAGACAGAGCGGTAGGAAGCACGATACCAATACCTGCCACCCCGAAGGCCAGCAGCCATCCGAGAAGGGGCTACAGATCCAAGAAGGCCCCCGTACCGCCGGTACCCGGCAGAGGAGATGTGAGAGCGAATCGGGCGTGGATGATAGCATCCATCATAGCTGGTCTACCCCTGATTTCCACGACCCGCCAAAGGCGACAGTCCCCGAGTTCGGGGCTGCCAACCTCCCTAAACAACCCCCGCCAACCCCAAGAATACACCCAACAACACAAACCCCAGTCGAAATCCCACACAAGCCCCCGACAGTCGAGAAACCCACCAGACCCAAACCCGGACACGGCCGTCTAGCCATGTCCGAGTCTCTACTCCCTGACAACCAAAGCCACGAAAAGCCCCGTCCGCTAGGAGGAGAACATGAACATGGACTGCACAACCCGACGACAGCAGCAGCAGCAGCAGCCTGGGACCACCGCCGTCGACGCGACGCCTGGAGCTTGGATGACGACAACTTGCTGCTCGACGACGACGAGCCGGGCTGTCTCTGCAGTCTGGTGTTGTTGAGGGGGGGGCCGGAGCGGCGGTGTTGGAGCTGTCGCAGGCTGCGGGTTGGGGTGCGTCCGAGAGGACGGCGGCGGGCAGCAGCGGGGGAAGTGGATCATCATTCGGGGCTGGGGAGGGGGGTGGAGGGGGATAAGGGGGGTGGAGACGGTGGGGAGGGGGGTGGTTCGTTGGTTTGGTGAGTAAATAAATAGCTTGTTTGAGTAAGGTAGCTTACCTAGGTACCTATACACTCCCCAAGTCAAACAGTGTTTACCATGTCAGTTTATTTGCTCTTTGTTGGACCCCCCTTTTTTACCCCTGAATTTCTATTCAGGGCTATGGTTGTATGTACATACACCATGCCATACTCTTACTCCCTTGCTATCACTCATTGCTTGGGTATCATGTCAAGCACAGTGCGCAAGGCCTAGGCAGTACGCAGGGCATCGATGTCGGGGGCGATCCGAATACTGGATTTTCAGATGAACGAGGCTGGAACATGGGACGTTTGCCCGTCTGACAGGTTACGCAACATATGCGGTCATCTTGTCTGCAGCTGATGTTCAGACGGACGGAATGTAGTTCGACCGCCTTGCGTTGTCCCTGCATGGCCGCCTTGGGGTGACAGAGGGGGGAGCGGGGTCTGGATACCAACTACCCCGGATGGGGCTCTCGCTGCCCCTCGATCGGCATCGGCCGGGCAGTTCTTGGGTCGGTCGGGACTGTCGGTTTCACCGAGGTCCCTGCTGCCTATCCAGGTCGTTCCTGAATGCCTCGCACCGCCATTTCAATCGTGTTTTGGGAGTGTAATAGGAACCCTTATCGACTTGAACTCGTCACTCTAGCCAACTCAACCCACCTTTGCTCTTGGCATACCTACCCTCGCAACACAACCCCTCAGAAAACAAACAGCTTTACAAGAAGAAACTTTTACTCTAATCTCTCTCACACACACAAAAAAACATGTCCACCTACGCAGACCTCCTCGCCCTCGCACAGACGGACGTCTCGGCCCCGCTCCCCCCGGCCTCCCTCGCCGGCGTCTTCTCCCGGCCGCCCTTTGTCCTCGTGCCCGACACCTTCAACACGCGCGACCTAGGCCTCCTGCCGGGCTCGCCCGTCCGGCCGGGCTTGCTGTACCGCTCGGGCGGGTTCCTGGGGGGCGTCTCTGCCGAGGGTAAGGCCGCGCTCGCCGACGGGCTGGGCGTCAAGACCATGGTCGACCTGCGCTCTGTCCGGGAGCACGAGCGGCAGCCGGATCCGGTGGTTGAGGGCGTGGAGGGGGTGTGGGTGCAGCCGGACGACGAGGATGCGGGGGTGAAGCTGGAGCGGTTTGTGGAGGGGGATGGGGAGCAGGGGTATGTGGAGATGTATCTGGATGTGTTGAAGGTTTACCGGGGGGGGTTCAGGGCGGTGCTGGAGCGTGTGAGGGACGGGAGGGGGGAGGAGACGGTTTTGTTTCATTGCACTGGTGAGTCTTTTTCTTTATTCCCCGCGGTTTCTCTTTTCTCTGCTCTTCTCTTCGGTTTTTTTCTTCTTCTTTTTTTTTGCTGACAAGAGTACCTACCTTACCCAGCTGGACGTGATCGAACGGGCGTCATGGCTGGGTTGTTGCTCACTCTGGCGGGCGCCAGCCCGGAGACGGTTGCGCTCGACTACATCTTGTCGCGCGTCGGGGCGGAGCCGGCGCGGGAACAACTGCTTGCCTTTGCGCTGAAGGGGACCATGGCTGCGAGCCCCGACGTGCCGGGGTTCCACAATCTGTCCAATCTGAAGATCAGTTGCTGGGAGGCCTTCGTCAGGGCTGCCGAGCGCGAGTACGGCGGGTTCGAGGGCTATGTCACGAAAACGCTGGGGTTTTCGGACGACGATCTCGTCACGATCAAGCGCAATCTTGTGCTGGAAAACTGAGCATGTTCGTCGCCGGTTCGCGCCAGATATAGTCACTAGGATTTGCTTCCATCGTTCAAGGCATTGCGTTCGTTGCGTTGGTGGGTGGTTCCGAGCAATCGCTTGCATCAAATCACTATATTTGACGACTGAAAGTTCCAGATATGAAAAATATCCATAATCATTCCAATGGGACTTTTTGCTGGGACTTTGGGACTTTCGGGACTTTCAGACTGGGGGCCCAGTGGGGGGCTTCAACTGTCAAAATAAATGCCCCTCGCTGACGTCACGTTCTAGCGGGGCAATCTGCGCACTAACGTTACTGATTGTGATTGGTCCATGCCATTTCATCCCCTTGCAGTGGTCTGTCCCGGGACCGACCAACATTTGCTTGGCCCGGGCACTGCTCCCGACTCCTACAACTCCTGAACCGCCAATTTCGGATGGCCAGAACACCATCCGACAAACACACTTTGGGACATGCGGAGGTTCTTATAGTACACTACTACACTGGGATGCACGTGCATCATATTCTTGATCCTTCTACGACGCTGGGTTACACTAGGATTGTGAAAATGTCACCTCCACAGCTGATAAAGTCTCACATCAGCGCAAATTAAGCTTCCCACACCCCCAAGTACCGTGGTAGCAACTGAAGACGGATGCGGCACAGCACAAACCGTTGACCGACAGAGTCAAGTTCGTGCGTACTGAAAGCAAAGAGCGTATTGTTTGTCAGCGGGGGACTGAGATGAATGCCTTCAGTCTTCGTCGCACTTGATACTCTGTGTGAGTTATTATTTATATATAAGGTAGCTGTAGCTTTCGTCCAGACCATAGCGCCCTGCCTAGGTACCTACACTCTGCCTCCTCCACAGTACGCGATCGTGACATTCCAAAATGTTGTCCATATGCCCCTCCCTCCTCGCCATCGCGTCCCTGCTGGTCGCAACGGTTCTGGCCGCGCCGGCTTTTGAAGTGCCTGCTGCCCTTGCCCCGCGCCAGACTGCGTGCCCGACCACCTCCCGCTGGAAGGCCTACTCCTACTCGACCATATGGCTCTCCACGACCACCGTGACAAATGGCTGGTCGTCTCTCGGCTCCGTCACTTCCACCAAGACCGAGAAGGAGATTCGTACCATCAACACTAGAACCACCGTCATCTCCCCGGCCGTAACGACACTCCCGGGTGAGCTACAGCCCCGTTCCCTTTTTCTATACCCAACAGGCGTCGCCTATGCTCCAGTCCGCTAATAGTCGAGGACACAGTCACCACCACCTCGCCCATCGTAGCCTACGCCACCACGACAATCGTCTGGCAAACCTATACCGAGACCGTCACGTCGCCCGGCTATGCACCAACCACGGCCTGCCAGGTCACGACGGTCACAAACACCATCCCAAGCACGACGAGTGTCACATACACACAGGATCTCTTGTAATTTAGGCTTTCCTTCTGCAGTTCTATCATCTTCAGAGCATGATTCGTTACTAACCAACCCTCGTAGCTACGACACGACGTGGGCGAGCACGACGGGCCATGTGACGACAAAAACGGAAGTCTACTTGACCACCATCACACACACCGACACGAAGCCAGGGTCAACGACCTACGAGGTGACCATCACTAAGCCGCTTACGCAGACGAATGTGGATATTACATTTGCGACGGTGACCTCGACAGTTTGGGAGCGGGGATGCGAGTCGTGGGCTTGTAAATTGTGAGGTAGGTATGGGACTGCTAGGAGTATGTCCAACGTTGAGTAGGTGGGCCAAAAAAACATAGCACTGTTCATGTTGGTTTGATTCAATAGTGAAATGCTGAGAGTGATGCACCTTGTGTTGCGAGACCAGGGAGCTCCGGCCCAGTGGTGTGGAAAGATGTCTGCTCTAACTGCTGCAGAGTCACCTTGGCAGACCTTTCATAAGCTACAACTGGGAACTTGAATTATCAAAATACCTACTCAACAGGATCTCACTTATAGCTACGTAGAAATGGGGACTTTGTTCCCGAGCTTAGAGTATATCGCACTGAAGCTGAGAACAAGCAAGTACTTGATTAAACAGACAATATATACTGATTTAACTACATGACGAATCATCTACATGAACTAAACTACAGCTTCTAGCGTCTACGTATATATAAGCGTGCTTTTCAAACTTATTTCTGCACAGCTACAGTAAATAGTACAGATGCAGCATGTTTCTCTGGTCTCCTTGATGAATATTCTGTGCAGATGTAGTTGAGCTGCCAGCAAGAAGCTTAAGTGGGGCCAAAAGCAAGCTTGATTGGATGACATGATGGGACGTGAGGATGCTCGATCTCGATGCAACGAATTTCAGGGTCCAAGGGTCTCGTCGTCATGATTTCTTGGAATATATTACAGCAGGTTTATCTGTGGCAGCGACGAATTGGATGTGTGCGCCCAACACCATGTTCTATTTGGTAATTTAGCGATCGTGCAGGACACCATCAACATTGTCAATGGGGGTCAACCGTTTCTTTTGTGATGTCATGCCGTATGATGTCATGGGATGACATTGATTGAACCACAAGTTTACAATGGATCAAACATGCATATAAGTCCAAATAATCTACCTCGGTTTCAGGAGTCAGTATCATATCATTCACACACTCACCAACATCAAATCAATCAAACTCACTTCAAAACAACACCCACCTGTGTTTTAACAATACTTTGAACAAAACAACACCGCCACAATGATGCATCGTCACGCTCGCCCCGTCACCACAACCACCCGCGCTCACCGCTCTGGAGGCGGTCTCTTTGGCTCCCGCCGTCACGCAGCTCCTGTGGCCACCACCACCCGCCGGAGCGGAGGCGGCCTCTTTAGCAAGCGCCGCCATCACGCAGCACCGGTTGCAACCACAACCCGGGCCCACCGAACCGGAGGAGGCGGTCTCTTCAGCAGCCGCCGCCGCCATGGTCACCAGACTCACCACCAGCATCACCACACCGCCGTTGCACCCGTGGCAGCCACACACCACCAACAACGCCGGCCCTCCATCGGCGACAAGATCAGCGGTGCGCTGCTGAAGCTGAAGGGCACCATTACCGGCCGCCCAGGGCAGAAAGTACGTTAACCTTTTTCAAGATCAAATGTAAAAGGGGCTCGGCTAACTGATGGCGATTAGGCTGCTGGCACTCGCCGGATGCATGGCACTGACGGCCGCGTTGTGGCGACGCAGCGCCGTCGTTTCTTCTAAGCCTGCCCCACAGGAGGGCAGTTTGGAATTTATGGGTTATTAACGATGGGAGGAGCATTTATTTGATTTCAGTGTACAACACCACTGTATAACATAGCACACGAGATACCCCGAGTATTAATTAGAGCGTCGGACAAAGAGAAGAGGCAGTCTTGATGATGTATTTCAACTCGACATTTCGAAGTGTGATGGCTATTACTCCCTATCCCGATCCACAATCCACCGAGACATAGTTCTTCCCTATCACACAACTAGAGTCGGCAGGAAGGCGTGGAAGGTTGAGGAATGGGTGCATGTGGTGCATTGAATGTGCTGTGTGTGCTACAAAGGAGAAGAGAGAATGTAAGGGTTTAAATACACAAAGGAAACCCCAGTCCCGTGCTCCGCAGAGAGTGTTCTACCTAGTCAATCAGAAGCCTCCAGAAAGCGGCCCTCTCCTATGACAACTTGGTCACAACTCGTCAGCAACTCCTGACCAATTCGCTCCCTGCATTCCAAACCTCCCAGCTTATAGCCCAGCTTTCGTATCGCCGACCTCTTGATCGACTTCCTTCCACCAACAAACATCAAAGATGCCGCCGGTCGTTCCTTCTCGGTCACCCCCGCCCTGCGGTGGGAGCGTCGTCTGCTCCCAAGCTCCAGGCTGCGGCCAAACCTGCTCCCTCATCCTCGGCTTCGGCCGCCTCTACTCCCTCGGGCTTCGTGCCCATCAACAACTCCTCCGGTCGCGGTTCCTCCGCCACCGTCGACACTCCCTCTCGCGGCCGCGGCCGCAAGAGAAAGCGCACCTCCCGCTCGCGCTCCCGCTCGCTGTAAGCAATTTTTCCTGCTCCCCAGAGCTCCATAAATGACTTTCCGTAATACCAAGAAAGCCCGGCGATGTGTATTCCGATCCGTGCCTGGCTTGTGTGCGCTCCGCGATTGCTGGGTTCGGCGGCGAGTGCGAGGTCGCCGTGGACAAGAAGGACCCGGCCAAGGATATCTCGCGGTGCTTCCACTGCTTTAGTAGGAATAAGCTAAGTAAAATGGACTTGTTTGTTCCTCCCCAGAGATTAAACGTGATATATTGATGTAGCAAGAAGGGAAAGAGATGGGAAAACAAAGCGTCGTTGCAAAATTCACATCACATTTACATTGTAGCACGCCTTTTTGCGTATCGTCCTATGTTGTCGATTCCATAATCCCTCTTGTCTACGAACTATATCCGCCCTCAAAGTCCCCAGTCTCTTGAACGTCCTATGATTCGTTGGTATGTGCGGCAATGGCTTCTGTGACTCCTGCTACTATAACTCAGAGGGCAAGAGATGCACCTTCCGCAAGGGCGATAGCACCAAAAAGGGAGATGGCGATGCGGAGGAGGAGAAGTGCTAGTGGTCGTCGCGGCCCTCCGAAAGGCCAGTTTCAACGTCCGTTCCATCCGCTGCCACTTAGGTGGGCTGATTGAGGAGATTGAAAAGGTTCAGCTTGCCCCTGGCACGGTACCGGTTTGCTACCCCGGCTTTGCGATTGAGAAGCCGGACGTGGGACTCGGGATGCGCACTGTTGCTTCTGCTGTGGCTAGGGTAACCGACCGTGACAGGGCGCCATCCTGATCCCCATGGCCGTCCATCCCCGTGGTGGGGCGTCTATCCCCGTAGTGGGCCGTCTATCCCCGATACTTGAAGGCGCCCGAGGCGGAGGCACTGGCGCGGATGCGACACGAATGCAGCCACGACCCCGCGCTCATTGACGAGGTAGTGCCATACATGAAGCGCTTCTACGACCATGGCAGCAAAGCCGTAAAGGCCAGCTTTAGCAACAACCTACGGCTTCGGGACTTGAAGAGCGAGTTGGCCGCCAACCTTGCTTCTTGAACTTCACGGGATTTTCGACAAGGGAGAAGAGTTCTATATCCTATAGTAAGACTGAAAAAGACGTTAGTCTTCTTAATATATCTAGTATCCGTATAGGAGAGAAACTTACGTAGCAGGGTTCGGTCGTCTTAGGCGAACAGCTTTCCGGCGATATCCTCGCGCGCGAATAGCGCCTCGAACAGGAGTTAGTAGGGGGGGGCGGAAGGTACCAAATCAACGGTAGTAAGGGATATCGGGCTCCATTCCTACATATCGGTTTCGATTACTACTTGTAACTTTACTATACTAGTATTCAGCGAAGCGATAGCTACTACCGTCTTGCCGAGCTATCTCTATTTCTCTAGTCTTATAAAGTAGAGAAGAAGGGGGAAGTTGAAGAAAGAAAATATATATTTATATTAAACTAAGCCCCCCCTGGGCGCCCTCGTCACCCCGCCGCCTCCATCATCCACCCACCGACTCCGAAAATGAAACAAAAGGGAGCCCTCAACCTCAACCCCCCGAGGACCCCCATCTCCTCTTCCTCCATCTCTCTCACCCACCCACACCCGCCAAGGACTCCACCTCAAAGCCGAGGAAACCTCTCGCAAAACTCCCTCCCAAGAGTCTCAAGGTCGCCCTTGGCGGGCGTGGGGTGCCTCTTGCGAAGAGGCGGCGGCGACGACAACGACGTTCCATCCCAAGCACCACCACCAGCACCACCACCACCACCAGCAGCAACCGAAAACGCCGGGGTTCGGACGGCTGTCGCCGCCGTGCTAGACCCGCCCCTTCCAAACACAAATGTGTCTGTGGAAGGGGCGAGCCGTCCATTGTCGAGGCCACGGCTGTGAACCGCCGTGCCAAGGTGTGAGAGGCTGCGGGACTCTCTGCACCCGCCCGTGTGGCGGGCTGCTGGTGCTGCTCCTGCCATTGTTGTTGGGCTGCTGCTGCTGCCTTCGACAAAGGCACGGTGGTGGGGCGGCGGCGGCGGCGGTGGTGTGGAGGAGGAGGGGGAGGAGGAGAAAGAGGAGCTTGCGCGGAGACGGGCCTCGAACCCCGTCGCCGGCCGCCGCGACTGGTCTGCACGTGCCGCGAAGGGGTCCTCCTCCTCCTCCTCCTCCGCCGCCGCGGGGGGTGGGGTGTGAAACCCAGGGGGCACGTCCCCGAGCACCCGCCGCGCTTTTTCCCGCCCCAGGTTCCCACTCTCGTTCCGGCGAAGTCGGAGAGTGGGAACCTGCTCGCCCTGGTCCGCGAGTAGTGGTGGTGGTGGCGGCGGCGGCTCCACGACGCCCGTGATGTGCCGGATGGTGCGCGTCACGGGCGTCGGTTTGCTCTTGGGGAAGAGGCTGGTCGAGAGCTTCTTGAGGAGCCCCTTGTCGCCCCTCCACCGAGCAAACCTGGAACCACCGCCGAGGCTGCTGCTGCTGCCGGCTACGTCCTCCCCCTCGGCTTTTGTACTAGCCATTTTGGCGGCCGCTGCTGCCTCCCTCTCTGCCTTGAGCGCATTGCTGGCCGCCAGCATCTTCTCGACCTTGGCCATGACTTCGTCTCCGTACACGGCGTGAAGGCTGTCATCGCCACGCGAGCCAGCCGCGGGGCGACCGGCGGCAGTGGTGAGTGGCATCGTCGACGAGCTGGAGAGACCAGCCGCTGTGACTGGCATCGTCGCCGAGGTTGTGAGGCCGGTGGGGCGCATTCGGACAAGGTCGAGGGGGCCGATGGGATGCATTCGGAGGGGGTTGAGAGGGCCGGGCAGCGAGGGGGGGATGGGGCGGGCTTGGGAGAAGGGGTCTTCCTGCGGGACAGAACTCGGGTCCGAATCAGAGTGATTATCATGTTGAGAGGAGCTAGGTTCCTGTCGAACGAGACCCAGGCTGCTGGGACCGAATCGGCCACGGCGTTGAGAGGAGACGGTGCCTTGCTCCTGGCTGAAGCGCGGGGTGGAACCAAATATCCCGACATGCTGGAAGAAATCACTTTCCTGCTGGATGAAAGGCGGGATGGGACCACTTAGGTCGGTATGTCGAGCGGAACTGCCATCCTGCTGAGTGGCATGCGAGCTGGAACCAAACAGAGCATGATGGGAGGCACTGCTTTCCTGTTGGACGGAATGAGGGCCGGGACCGAATATGTTGGTATCTTGAGAGGAGCTAGTGCCCTGCTGGACGATATAGGGACCGGAACCGAATCGACTGCTGTGTTGCGAGGAGCTGTCGTTTTGTTGGGTAAAGGGTAAGCTGGGGCTAACGTGACTGGTTTGTCGAGGGGAACTGTTTTGCCGATGGATGAGACGTGGGCGGGAGCCGAATCGGCCGCTATGTTGAAAGGAGCCGCCCCTCTGCTGAGCGGGACGCGGACTGGCACGCCTAGGAGGTCTTGGAACCTGTAGGAGGGCTCGGTTTGGGAGGGGAGGAGGGATTGCTCTCTGAGTCCCACCGCGACGGGCAACTGGGGTGACTTTATCGTCCTCTCCTTCATCGCTGGCTGGGTAAACGACAATCTGCGGGACTGGGGTCGCGGGGCGGACCGGGTGCATTCGTAGCGGGTGGAGAGGCCCGGTGAGCGGGAGGTGCCTGGAACTAAATCTGTTGCCACAGTGAAAAGTGTGAGACTCGGTCAGCGAGAAAGGGATATTGCTACGGCTGAGTCCACTGCCGCTTGGAAAGGAGAGAGGTCCGGTTGTCGAGAGAGGGATATGGTTGCGACTAGATCCGCTGTGACACTGAGGGGGGAGTGGCTCGGTCAGCGAGAGAGGGAGATGGTCGGGACTGGATGCTCTGTTGTTTTGAGGGGAGAGAGACCTGGCCAACGAGAGAGGGAGGTGGCTGGTAGATGCGGTGTGACTTTGAGGGAAGCTATCTTCCTGGTGCGATGGTCTCTGGCCCTGGCTCTGGAAAAAGGCTTGGTTGGAGACGGGAGGAGGAGCTGCTCTCCGATGTGTTCTCTGAGTCGGAGGGCCATGGGCAACTGCTGGATTGATTTCATCGCCATCACCTTGATCGCTGGCCGGCTGAGCGACAACCTGTGGGACTGAGGTTTGATTATCAACACTGCCAGACCCTTCGACTTGTGATCTGTTGACTGGTGACAAGCTCGCGCTGCCGGTGATCGCGTCAACCCTCTCGCCACCGCCGACCTGCCGCTGACTCGTAGGGTTGCTCATGGCGACTTGAAGCTGGGGATTATAAGGAGCGAGTCGGATCGTCGGCTCCAGTTGTTGAAAGGCGAGTCCGAGGACTTGGAGAAAAGAAAGCGAGTAGTATTTCGCTGAAGTTGCGGAACGTGGGTGGTAGTGCGAGAAAAGAAGGTTCAGTGCGAGAGAAAACAACCTCTTACCGCCGCATCGACAGCTTCAGAAGGCTTTATCAGACGCAGAGAAGATGATGTCGTCGACCAGAACGTAATAACGAACCAGTTCCAGCAAGTTGATATTGTGAGGTGGTTGGATATCGACGCTGCGGTTCGTTGAAGAAGGAGAGAGCGATTCCTTCCCGGTGGTGCGAGTGACGGTGGGGGAAGCCATGTTGTCGACGGCCTTCTGGGTGGTGTACCCGCGTGTGATTCTGACGGGGGTTAGTGTTCTCGGCGGCCAAAGGAGGAGCCGGGGGCGGAAGACGTGGAAGATAAGACCGCTTCCCGGAGATGGGACCGGTCGACACGGCCGGGGCCGGCCAATAACTCCGGGGGTAGGCTCGGGGTCGACTCCGGACGGCCGAGTGCACAGAACGGAGACCCGTATGTAGGTACACTCCGCATTCGGGGTGCTGGGGAAAGCTGATAGGGGTAGCTGGAAGGGCCAAGGCGAAACGACATTCAAAGCTGGAGGTCGATGATGTGAGTTGTGCGGTTATTGATTGATGAACGGGGCGACACTGCTTGGGGTGAGAGATCAAAGTGGGAGAAGAACCCGAGCCACTTGCTCTTTCATTGCACCAGTGTTGGCCTGTCCCCTGAGGTTGCACTGGGCAAGGCAACAAGTCACAACCGCCAACGTCGCTTTGTGCTACCCTAAACTAGCAATTGCTATCTGCGACAGAATGGCTGGAGAAGGCTCTTACAATGAGTTTGCACTACGTCCAGGGGGCTCTCAAGCTGATAATGCCAGTCTTTGTCGGCAGGGTGAATCAGCCCCTGAATCCATATACAAATCACAAACCAACAAGAGAGGAAGAAAAATATGCTATTCAGAAGGTGTTGTCCTTGCATGTGGGCCTCTAAGACGCTATTCAACCGTGACAATTTATGCTTGATTTTTGTAGAGACAATTGACAGCAACCCAGATCTTGAGAGAAGGTACAGTACCAAGTTGAAAGGAGGTTGTTGACATGCCCCCGAGTCCCCTGAGTGCTCTGAGTGATTACCTCAGCAACAGTGCCAAGGCCCGTTTGAAATCTCAGGGTCTTGATTGGCGAATGCAACGGCAAAAACCAAGTGGGTCACCCCGCAAACTCCCGAGGCGGACCGTCAAGGGACATTTGTCCTGTCGGCTTCGCCCTTGCGCCCCCCGATTTGCCTCAAGACTCGACCCAATTTTCGTGGTCAACCCCGACTTCTCCGATTTTCCGACTGTACATAACTCACTTGGCCCGCTGCGGAATCCCGTGTCCTGAATCCCTCGAAAACCGACCCCGAACCCTTTCTGCCCGCTTCACCCTTCACCCGCCTTGACAATGTCGTTCTCGAGCCTCGTTCAAGATCTGTCCCTTCGCGACCCGAGCGCCCCGCGGAGGCGCGGCGAGGCCTCTGTTTCCACAGTCGACGACCGCGCTTCGCACGTCTCGATGGCCAAGTCGTACACAAGCACCGCTGCCACAAGCGTGAGCATCGCGGGAGACATTGGGAGCCAGCTCCACGCCGGCTACTGCCACCCGCTCGCGCGGTCATGGCAAGCTGAGCGGCAATTGACCAAGGTATGCAGCGCAGCGCCTATCGGACCTCATCAATCACCCTACTAACAAGTACCGCTCTCATCTCTCAGTCTATGCTTATCTACCCCCTGTTCATCTCGGATCAGGATGACGAAGAGGTGCTCGTCCCCTCGCTCCCGAACCAGTACCGCCGCGGAATCAACAAATTGGTGCCCTTCCTCGAGCCGCTCGTTCACAAGGGCCTTCGTTCCGTCGTTTTGTTCGGCGTGCCGATGCGGCCGGGTACCAAGGATGCGCTGGGAACGGCGGCCGACGACCCGGAGGGTCCCGTTATCCGCGGCATCCGGCTCCTACGGCAGCGGTTCCCGCACCTGTACATCGTGGTCGATGTCTGCCTGTGCGAGTACACGTCGCACGGCCACTGCGGCATCCTCCGGGACGACGGCAGCCTGAACAACCAGCTCTCGGTCGACCGCATCTCGGACGTGGCCGTCGCCTACGCGCGCGCCGGCGCCCACTGCGTCGCGCCGTCCGACATGAACGACGGCCGCATCCGCGCCATCAAGCTCAAGCTGATCGAGGAGGGTATCGTGCACAACGTCACGCTCATGTCGTACGCCGCCAAGTTCTCGGGCTGCCTGTACGGTCCGTTCCGCGACGCGGCGGGCTCGGTACCCTCGTTCGGCGACCGGCGCTGCTACCAGTTGCCCCCCGGCGGTCGCGGTCTGGCGCGTCGTGCCATTGTCCGCGACATCAACGAGGGCGCCGACATCATCATGGTTAAGCCGGCTGGCCAGTATTTGGACATTATTGCCGATGCCAAGGAGCTGGGCAAAGACCTGCCCATCGCGGCGTATCAGGTCAGCGGCGAGTTTGCCATGATCCACGCCGCCGCCAAGGCGGGTGTGTTTGACCTCAAGGCCATGGCTTTCGAGAGCACCGAGGGCATTCTCCGAGCGGGTGCCACCATCATCATCAGCTACTTTGTCCCGGATTTCCTGGATTGGCTGTCCACCTAACTGATGGGCTTAGACGGAGAGGGATGGTGTTTTCTTTTGGCGTTCCGGGAGCATGGGCAAGGGAGTCAAGGTCAAAACCGGGATGGTTATGTTGGGGGAGCAAACAGCGCTCCATTGGTTTCACGTATATACGTATGGCGATTTTCGCATTAGACAAAACGGCCCTCCGCGTTGGCCGAGTGCGTGGGCCGGCCGGCCAGTTATGGCGGCGTAGATGTTATATATCCGCTCCTCTTCTTTCTGTGGTCGTCTTCCTGGCTGCATTGCGCCGCAGTCGGTGAAACGTCACCAGGAGGCTTTTTACACCTACATCGGGGATAGCGGCTATACCTCTTGGAGCAGATACCCTTTTTGTTTTGGCTTGATCCTCAAACGGGCAGTCGTCTAGAAGCTTCAAGTTGAAGTTGGTTGGCACCGGTTGGGTCCTAGCTGTGCAGCGTCCAACATCATCTTCAACCTTCTTCTTCCTCCCGACCTTAGCTAAAGAGTGCGTAGGCATCTGCGGCTATCATTGGATGAGTATGCACTCCAAACCAAGACCGACACCCGGGTCTAGTTTCCCGGCGGCGGGCCGAGGGGCGCGGAAACCGGCTCGCCGTGTTAGAGCAACCCCGAAACGTCGGAGACTCCAGAGAGGGCAACGATTGTCGATGTATCTGGCTGCGGTGCTGCCGTCGGCCTAGGGCATTGGATCGGCCCAACATATGCCACATGAGCGGCCGCACTACGGCGAAAGATGGGCCTGCAGATGCTCTCGACGAGCTTCGGATGGCTCATGCACGATGAGGTCTGGGGTGCTTCCTGCACGGAGAACGCTGCCTGTTAGATGTCTCCCAATCCATTTATCTTCCTACTTTGTTTTTCCTCGCTCTGTTGATCTTTGTGTTCCCTTGGCGTAGGACGACTCCAGCCTTCTCTTTTCGTTCCCACTCAGATCAAGGCTTGCTTTCAGACGCGGTTACTCAGATGATAGGACCTTGATCAGTCGGTCGTTTCTGGACTTCGCTTCGTCATCTCCATTTTTCTTGCGTGGGGTGGTCTGCTAGACGGTTCACCCACATCTCATGACGGGCCGGTCCCTTCAAGAAGAGTTGTTTCTCTCAACTTACCCCCAGGTATCTGGGCGACTACTACTACCTGGGCGCTTAGCTAGTGCTTTAGAGACGCCGACCTCCTTCGCTCTTCGCAAACATGAACAACCACGCCACCTCAACCCACGGCCTCCACCACGAGGAGAAAGCCACCCTCCTCTCGGACGAAAAGCCACCCTCGGACGACCTCGAAAACGCCGCCCGCCTCGCAACAGCCCTCAACTCGCGCTTCCCAAAATGGAGGAAAACACACCCAGCCCCCCTCCTCCTCCCGCTCCTCCGCCGAACCGCAATCTTCCTCCTCCCCAGCTTCCTCCAACCCCCCCTCTCCCCTTCAACTCCACCACCATCATCCCCCCATAACAAAAGCAAACCCAACCCCACAGCCTACCTAGACGGCCTCCGCGGCCTAGCCGCCCTAATCGTCTTCTTCTGCCACTACCTCTACACCAGCTTCACCATCGCGCCGGGCCATGGCACCGCCCACTCCCACCACCACCTCCCTGAGCTCCCCTACTCCCCTTTATCCGCCTCCTCTTCTCCGGCCCGCCCATGTACCTGATGCACGGCCCGGTTTTGCACACGGTTGGCTATGGCATTGAGAGATGGGCGTGGGGGCTGACGGGTACGGAGGGGAGGGCATATACCGGGGGGTTTGTACTGGCGGGCGTGTTTGTGGTGCCCATCGTGATCTGGGTGTCGGATGTGTTTTGGCGAGCCGTGGATGTCCCGGCTGTGAGGTTTTCCAAGTGGCTTGAGGCGAGATGTTCGATATCCGACTGAGTGTTTTCGGCGTGTTTGGGTGGTGTTTTGTAGCGGTAAAATAGTGGGTAAATATCTACTGTTTTATGTCGAGTATGAGTCCAAGAGACGTCAATTGCTTTTATACCAACCTCAGCTCTGAGTTGTCCCTGTTCTCCATCGGGATATACCTCTCCCTCAACACGTCCTCCACACTCCTCTTCATCCGCTCCTCCCGCCGCGCAGCATCGTACCTCTCCGCCAGCGCCTTCTCCACCGCCGAAAGATGCAGCAGCTTCGCATCCACCCGCGACTCGGCCCTCTCCTCGGCCAAATGAACAGCCGCCTTTGTCCTCTCGACCAAATCATGCGCCTTCTCCATCCCCCTCTCCATCCCCTGGGACACCACCTCCCGCGCCTCCGACACCACCTCCCTCGCCTCCTCCCGCATCGCCTGGGCAACCACCACCGTCCTGTCCGTTGCCCGATGAAGCGCGTCGCTCACCCTATGAGCAGCAGCAGCAGCAACCACCCCCTGTCTCGACGCAGCGACGGGGAGTGGTGGCGGTGGGTCGTCGTCGTCATAGTAATACCGCCGCACCACCTCCTCCGTGTCCGTTTCCCTGACCGGCTCGCGCGACAGCGGCTCCACGCCCAGCAGCCGCGCCACGCCGTCCTCGGCCCTGTCTCGGACCGCGCCCCAGTTTTTGTTCTGCGCCCAGTGCACGGCCGACAGCACTTCGCTGTTCCACTTGGTCTTGGCCGTCTCGAAAAAGGACGCGCCCGGCCCCGCGGCGGCGGCCGTCTCGCGCTGGTACTGCTCGAGGCTGTCGCGCGGGCGGTAGGTGCCGTCTGGGAGGAGGATGGTTGCGTTGCGGCGGCGGCGGGCTGAGAGCGGGAGGGTCGGGTCTGGTGGGATGAGGGTGTCGAGCGTCCAGGCTTGCGAGCGAAGGACGGCGGATTGTGCTTGTCTGCTGCGGGTGTGCGTGAGGAGGGCGAGGTAGGTGAGGGAGAGGGTTAGGGTGACGCCGCCTGTCTGTTTGTGTTTTGGAGTTAGTTGTGGTGTTTTTGAGGAGGGGGGAGGGGGAGGGAGGGGTTTGGGCGCATACGAAGCCGGCGACGAAACCCATTGTTTCGGTGGCAGTGGGTTGGTTGTAGGCCGATTGGTCTTGTTCAATCGTGGGTTTCGCCTATAGTCTGAGATGGAAGCCTCAACCGTTCAATTGGCCCTGCGGATGGTGTTTGCGCCTGTAATTTGGCGGACCGGATTGGTGACGTAAATTTGAAGATTGAGAGGTTGAAGTCGTCGAAGTCGCGCTAGGCTAGTTCCTGGCGGGGCCGGCGATCTGGACCTGCGGTGGCCCGTGCTGCTGCCCGCGTGCTTAGTGCTGCCGTCCAAAAAATTCACGGTGCATCCGTCCCGACCGAGTTCAACGCGGCGCAACAACCCCAACCCGACGACAGCTTCCTCCAACCCCTGCTCCACACCACACCACCCGACCACCCGACCCGAGACCGACAGCTTCCCAATTATCTCGTCGACAAACAGCACATCATGGCGGGTGGTCACATGAAATACCGGCAGCTGTCGCGCGACTCAGCACACCGACAAGCCCTCCTCCGCAACCTGGTCACATCACTCATCAAGAACGAAGCCATCCACACGACATGGCCCAAGGCCAAGGAAGCCCAGCGGTTAGCAGAGAAGCTCATCACACACGCCAAGAAGAACGACGAGGTTGCGCGGAGGAAAGCACAGGGTATTCTCTATGTAAGTTAGCCCCCCCCCTTTCTCCCTTCCTTCTAAACCCAAAATATAACTAACCCCCCCTCCCCCAAAAGACCCCATTCGAAGTAATGCCCAAACTCTTCGGCGAGATCCGCGAGCGCTACCAGGACCGGCCCGGCGGCTACACGCGCGTGCTGCGGACCGAGCCCAAGGACAAGTACGACCAGGCGCCGAGCGCCATCCTGGAGCTGGTCGACGGGCCCAAGGACATGCGCTTCGCCATGACGGCCGCCGCCGTCGCGCGCGACCGCACCCTGGGCAAGCGCCACACGGACCTGACGCAAAAGAACATCGCCAAGGTGACGCGGTTCCGGCGCGAGGGCCGCGAGGCGTTTGAGGAGATGGTTGGCAAGATTGAGGGGATGGGGGTGTAAAAGATTCTTCTGTTGGGGGGTTGGTTTTGTTTGTGTGTGTGGGATACGTACGGGGTAAATAAAGAAAGGCCTGGGGCGGTGGGGGAAGTTTGGAGCGCAAACAAACAGTCCATGCTATGCATACTAGAGCTGTACATGTACATCACGAAACGAGAGTTGTCCCATGTAAGATATGGGGTGTGTTGCATGGTTCTGTCTTTTGTTTTTATACCGGCGTCGGATATACAATACAATACGCTGCTGCATCAATCTATTGGCAAAGAAAGAGAGGTTGCTGACCCTAGACAAAATCAAAGGTATCCCCCTGGTCGTGAATCATCTTGCCCACCCTCGACGGCCCGACAATCCTCTCCAGCTTCATCACATCATACTTGGAAAACATGACCCTCACCACGCCCTGCCCGTGCTCCAACAACAGCGACTGCTCGCTCTTTTGCAGATAGCCGCCCGCGATCTCCTGGTAAAACAGCGGGTTATCCGGCAGCCCGTACATGACCACCCTCTTGACGCCCTTGATCTGATAGCGGCGAAAGTGGTGGGCGCGCTCCGTGTACAGCAGCACCTTGTGGCGGCCGTTCAAAAAGTGCGACCGGGCGCGCGACGCCTCGGGCACGTCGGCGTACTCGGAGACGGTGCCGAACGACACGTGCTCCACGGCCGAGTTGTTGGCAAAGTAGTTGCGCACCCGCACAAAGTCGAGGTACGACGGGATGAAGACGAGCGTGCCGGCCGCGTCCCGCGCCTTGTGCCGCGTCAGCAGCGGCACGATGGCCCGCGTGAAGTAGGCGAAGCGCGCGTCCGGGTCGGCCGCGATCGACGCCGCCTCGAACCGGCTGAAGGTCTGCCGCGCTTTCAGGGGGAGGTGTTGGATCGTGCCGGCCGACTCCTGCTGCAGGCGCGCCTTGCCGGCCCAGTTGTGACAGTGCACGCGGAGCAGCTCGCTGAGTTCGGGCGTGTTGAAGGCGCTGAAGATGGCGGTTTGGCGGAAGTATTTGGCTTGGTCGTCCAGGTACCAACTGCGGACACGACTAAAGTCGCAGCCGTGGGCGTCTTTGGGCTGCATGTTGAGGTGCTCAAAGATGAACTCGACGTGCTCCCAGTTTTGCATGAGCAGGGCGTCGGCTTGGTCGACGATGACCAGCTCGATGGAGCTGAGGAAGTCAAAGTCGAGTTTCTTTTCCTCTTCGGACCCGATGGCCATGCGCAGGCCCAGCGGGCTGGCAAAGATGATGTCCGAGTTGTAGAACTGGGAAAAGTACTTGATCGTCTTGCGCGTGAACTTCATGCCCAGTCGGAACATGTCGTCGTCGCTGCCCGAGAAGAGGTCCTTGAAATCGTCGGGCTTGTCGTCCGAGAACTTGGACTGCTTGTCGATGTAACCGTCCTCGAAGCGCTTCCTGTGTTCTTGCTGGTCCGGCGCACAGACCGAGACGATCATGTCGACCATCTTGACGCAGGATTGCCTCGTGGGTAGAAGCATCAGTACCTTGGGGCGTGTGAAACCCTGGTCCCTCAGCTCCAGGTCCACATTGCCCTCGGTTCGGGCTAACCTGGCGTTGTTTTTGATCACTCGGTCGCGGGTCCTGTGAGGGGTTAGCTAAATTATTGGCTTTATTTGTCTGCAATGTACGTACTTGAAGATGTGGTTGAGAGCATGGAGACACGCCATCCGTCTGAGGCCTTGAGACCCTGCGACGGTCCGGTTGCAGTAGAGAATATCCTGGTAGTTGAAAAGAAGCGGCGCTATCGTTTGCTCAACCTGGTCAAACTTGGGGTGTTTTGGTTCCATGGCCTCTTGTAGTTTCTTCTTGAGTTTGAGGTCCGAGATGCCCGATACCGGTGCCGGTAATAAATTTCCTTCAGCGGCGCCAGTATCGGGAGTGTTGAGGAAAGTCCTCGTTGACTTGCCTGCTACCCGCTCCAAGTGCCACTTGTTCCCCTGGATGGCCTTTAAGCGCGGCTGCAGCTCCTCTTCCTTGGGGTCGGAAAAGTGCACCTCGAACGGGTCCGAGGTGTCCAGATCGTCGTCCTCGTCGAACAAGTCTTCCGGTGCCGCATCTGCTGGGTCTTCCTCGGCCTCATCAACCATGTCGACGTCCCGATCCTCATCCTCGCCACCGTCGTTAGCAGGTGGCTCCGCCTCCGGCTGCGAGGATCCGTTGTCGTCGGCCGAAGTATGGTCCAGTTTCCGCCGTTTTGCTTTGTGAGGGGCACTTTCGACGAGACTCCGCATCAAACTCATGTAAGGCTGGCCGGACTGCTCGGTCTCCTCCTCATCCTCCTCGTCCGAGTCAACCTCCAGGTCATCCGACTCATCTTCCGAGGGGCTCCCAGCCTCGCTCTCAGATTCGCTATTTGGTCAGCGCCGTGTCCAGAAAAAGGTATCATAGGAGGATACATACTCCTTTGAGGCCAGTCGTTGATCATCAAATCGAGCACCCCGGGGTTGGCGAGCCACAGCTCTTCCTCGCCCTCTACCTCTACCTCTACCTCTCTCTCCTCCTCTCCCTCCCAATGCTCCTCCTCTTCCTCCCCTTCCCCTCGTCCCCCCTCCACGGCCCGATCCTCCCCGACTGAAACCTCCCCGACTGGAACCCCCGCGGAATCCTGCGCGGCCTCCGGGTGCCATCGTATTGCGAACAATCACTTTGTCTCAAGATTGGAAGCTGTGTTGACTTCTAAAGGTCGACTTAACGAAAACGCGGTTACCTTGAAAAAAAGTTGTATGAGAGTGAAATCTTTCAGCCTCGTCCGCTGAGAAGCTAGTCAGAGCTAATCGGCAAGGACCTCGACCCCGGCATCCCCACTTAAATGGTTCGTAGCCTTGCCCACCTGCACGCCACCTTCTTATCGGGTCGCTTATCTTAGCGCGCACAACCCAGGTCCCGCATTCTGCTGCAAAACCAAAATTCGAGGCCAACTCCGGATCGAGCAGTGAAAGAAAAGAAAGGCTCCGGTCTTGCTGCGACGACCTTCCCCGATCCTCCGCGACCCGCCCAACTCCCGTTCCTACCCCATCCGCTGCCGCCAATTTTCTGCGACCCGGGGAAGACACCACACCACCTACCTCACAGCACTTTAGCAACAAGACATCCAACATGGCTGTCGAGCAAGAGCACTTCGTCCACCTCGCTCGGCCCCTGGCGCCTAGCCTCATGGGTTTCGCTGCCGGCAGTGCCCCGCTTACCGTGAACGTCCAGCCCCAAGTATGCCCGCCCACCCCTCCCCCCTCCAAACCCAGTATAGCTGCAACCCCCCTTTTACTCCTCAAAGAACTCTTGTTCTGGAGATACTCACATGCCATGGAACTAAACATTAATAACGTCCCCCCCCCGCCCTCCTAGGCCGTCTTCTCCGTCATCGACCATGCCGTCCGCCGCGACATCCGCGACACACAGTCGACAAGAGTGATTGGCGCCCTCGTCGGTACCCGCAGCGAAGATGGGAGCGAGGTCGAGGTGCGGAGCACCTTTGCGATCCCGCACACGGAGAACGAGGACCAGGTCGAGGTCGACGTCGAGTATCAAAAGAACATGCTCGCCCTGACCCTCAAGGCATCGCCGCGCGAGACCCTGCTGGGGTGGTACACGACCTCACACGAGCTCAACAGCTTCTCGGCCCTCATCCAAAACTTCTTCGCCTCGCCCGAGACGGGCACCTTCCCGCACCCGGCCGTGCACCTGACCATCTCGACGGAACCGGGCGCCGGCATCGCCACCAAGACGTACATCTCGGCGCCCGTGGCCGTGTCGCCCGACCGCGCCGCCGAGTCCTGCCTCTTCATCGAGGTGCCCCACAAGCTCCTCTTCACCGACGCGGAGCGCGCCGCGCTCGGCACCGCCACCGCCGCCGCCGAGACCGAGACCCGCTCGGCGCCCGTCTTCTCCGACATCGAGGCGCTCGCCCAGTCGCTCGAGTCGGTGACCGACCTTCTCGAGCGCGTGTCGGGCTTCGTCGGCGAGGTGCTCGACGAGGAGCGCGACGGCAACCAGGCGCTGGGCCAGTACCTCATGAACGCGCTGTCGCTGGCGCCCAAGGTGTCCAACACGCAGATCGAGAGCGACTTCAACAACCACATCCAGGACGTGCTCATGGTCAGCTACCTGGCCAACACGATCCGCACGCAGATCGACCTGGCCCAGCGGCTCGCCACCTCGCAGCTCGTCGGCTTCGACAAGGAGGCCGGCGACAAGGGCGGCAAGGACGGCGAGGACGGCGGCAAGCAGGAGGGCGGTCGCGGCGGGAGGGGAGGCAAGCGGGGTGGCCGCGGCGGTGGTCGGGGCGGCGGCGGACAGCGGGGGGAACCTAGGGAGCCGAGGGAGAATGGCGAGTAAAAAAAGAAAAATGAAACAAGCAAGTTTTTTTTTGTGTGCTGCTTCAGTCTACAAAAAAGCTAAACACCTAATTCCCGTCCGTCTGTCCGTCTGTGTTGTCGGCCTTGGCACCGACCTTGGGTTGGTTTTGGTGCAAGATGGGAAACTCCTTGGGAACGAAGCGTGGAAAGAGGAAAAAAGCCATATCTCACTTATCTCGGGCAGAACGGCAGGCAGCATTTGATATAAGGGCTGGGGCGGTTTAGACCCTCGTTTGTAGGCAGTATCAAAAACCTCTGGGGAACGAAACAGCGCGGTGGCATTTGGGGGCGGATAAGTCATGGACATGATGATAAAGAAGAGCCAAAAGAAAATGAGATTTGATGACAAAATGGATAAACAACATCCCCTCTCTTCAGGTCTCTCTATTTCTGCACATCTATAAGTCTGGTGTGACCCCGAAACTATATCCCCTCTCAACCCTTTGTGTTCCTTTATCGCCGACTTGATGCAAAGGCCGCGAGACCGCCCGCCCCCTTTTGCCATACTTGCACCTGAAAATGAGCGGGGAGCGCGTGTTCCCCCAGCGCAATGGTTTTCTCCAACATCACAAGCACCGCCCGCCTACTACTCCCAAAAACGCCCCGATGCATGCCCTTCCCCCCCAACCCTGTTGCGCCATTCATGAAACCAGTATCCATTTGACTCCTGACATCGCTTCCACGCTTAAAAACTCCTCTAAGTGGAAGGCTTCTGCGGCAATGTGGCGGGGTTGCCGTAGTTGGGAAGATGGCTGAATGCTTGACCCGGCCCCGGGGGCCCGGCAGGCTTATTAGGCATGTGCATGGGGCCACTCGGAGGCATATGCTGTGGCCCGTGAGGCGCCGGCACATGAGGTGGCTGCTGCACAGCGTGGTACGGCGGCATCGAGTGGTTGGAACCTTGTCTCGTCATACCATACGGCCCGGGCATGGGAGGCCCGAAACCTGGTTGTGGCAGCGGCTGCTGGAACCCGCTGTAGGCCATGTGTGGAGAGTGAAACTGCGGGCTGCCATGACGAGGGCTCGATCCTCCATAGGGGCCAGGCACAGGCGGCGGTGCCAGCGGAGCTTGCAGTGGCAAACCATTGCCCGGAACGAACGATTGCGTTTTCGGATTGAACGCTTGACGGCTGTAGCTGCCTGGAATCGGGTGTTGACTCTTGGGATCGCCGGGGTTGACATATGCCGGAAGCTGCCCATAAAGATAGGGGATCCCACTAGGCGGTACCGGGCTCGACCGCGGGGGGTAAGCGGCGGTCTGGCTGAAGCCTTGCTGCTGCGGCGGCCACGCTGGCTGCGAAATGCTTGGCACAGGACTGGCGTACGACCCGCCCATGGGAGGATTCGGAGCTCGGAAAGCTTGCTGTGGTGGCGGAGGCACAGTTTGCGGCACAGTTGGGGGTATAGGCGGTGCTGGGTACTGTAGCCAGGTTAAGAAAGGATCTTGAACAGTGGGAAAAGAGGGTGGGCTTACGGTTGGCATGCCGGTGTATTGGGGGGTGAACCCATTGTTTGGCATCATCGGTGACGTGTATGGCTGGGCGGGTGGGTACATGGGCTGCGGTGTGTTTGGGTATGGCTGCTGGAACTGCCCGCCGTTGAACGGAGCTGTGCTGACCGGATAGTACTGAGGAGCCGAGGGGCCCCAGGTCGGATGCTGAGGACCACACCAAGCAACGTACTGAGACCGCGACTCAAAGCTCTCCGAGTCATCCCGGCGCTGCTTGGTTGGCTTCCTCTTGCCGCCGTTCGGCTTATCCTTGGCTGAGACTGAGCTGGCCCGGGACACACCATTGCCATCTTCGCCATCTGAGATCTCACAATTAGTATGGTGTATAGAGAACCTTCGGGGGGGGCTGAACCTACCTTGGTTCGAGCTTTCCGACTTCTCAACGCTCCCAAAGATCCGCTGTCGCGCCCTATTGTATGCCTCTTCACGCTCCTCCCTAGTGAGTCTGGGGATGACGATTAGCACGAGTGATCATAGCTAATCTGGTTAATAAGAAACTTACTTCTCCTTCCGGGCGGCCTTGTTGGAGTCGCTACCCGCATCCGAAGTAGCTTTCGAAGCGGCGGCGCTCCCGGAACCAAATTCTCCCTCCTCTCCGCGGCGCATGATCTTCCGTGGCAGAACGACTGGGGCGGGGGAACTGCTGCTTGGAGTGCTTGTTGCGATACTCGACAGAGAGGGAGGAATCCTGCAAAACGGGGTCCTGAAGATGCGCACTGCTCCTGCGGCGGCCTCATAAGAGTGTGTCATGTGGTAATAGTCGGCAAGCCTGTGGGTCAACATTCTGCAAAACGAGTTGCTCGGAGGCAAGTCCATGTAAGGCTCTCTATCGAGGTCACGGTTAGCGAATGCCGGGAGAAGAAAGGCCAAGGTGAGAACAAACTTCGAGTCCTGAACAAATTCGATGACTTGCTGCTCCAACTTCAGCAAGAATATACGGTCTTTGGGCGACTGCATTGCCTCGAGGAGTTTCTCGTCTGGGTTCTGGCTATAGAAAGCGTTGGGTGCTAGACCATCGGGAGTCGCGGTGCCACCGACCAGAGACACCTTCGGGTCGGGCACCACTTGCTTGTCCGAGATGCCGCTCTGCGGTGTGTTCAGACCTTGAATCTTGTTTCCAGCCAATATATGATGGGCCGGAAGAACCCGCGGCGGCATGTCTCCGATCTGGATACGCTGGATGCGAGCGGCAACGTCGGAACCCATGCGGGAACCAGTCATGTAGGAACCGCGAATCGAAAAGGCGTCGTCGTCCTCTGCGGCGGCCTTGACACTGGCGCTGTCATCTGGGCGTAGCGATTCCTTCTCGTCCAGGGCGAACGTGGTCCCCGAGGTGATACTCTTGCCGTCGAGACTGGGCGGCTTGGTACCCAGCTCCGAATTGGAATCGGCCCGCTGGGATGTGTCGTCTGATGGCGTCTGGCTGTTGCCAATCTTGCTCGAACTTTCTGCCACGCCGGATACAGATCCATTGACGACGAGATTGAGCGGCGCTCTAGCTTCCAGCTTGAGGTCTCTTAACCCCGTGACCATCTTGGAATCGGCGAGTTGCTCGTTGCCGGCTACCTGCTGGACATCGGAAAAAGAGACGGCGGCACTTGGGGAGACTGCTGGGACGATGGCAGGAACTGCGGCAGGTGGGGCCGTCGAGGGGGGCGCGATCTCCTCTCTCCTGTCTCTGACAGGGGCCGAGTCGAGCGCTCTGGCGACGGTGGCAGTATGTTTGGAGCCCTTGGCTGCCGATGCTGCAGCGACCTGGACGCAAAAGGTTGTTAGCCGTAGTACTTCAGAAGCGATGCAGACGGGAGTGCAAGGACGTTGACATACCCTTGCAAACGACATCTTCCGGACATCGTTCGCCATGGTGGGAACTGCCGCCATGGCTGCGGCCCTGAATATTACGGAGAAACACCAAAGGGGATTTGTACCGGGTCGGTGGTGAGAGCGAAAGCGAGCCGGGAGCGACGATGGGTCGGTCCTGGGATGAGCGGGTGAGCGGGGAGGCGGGATGCGCCGAATCGATTTGTGGCCGGGCCGGTGCAGGACGATGGGTCCGACGAGAAATCAAGAGATGAAGCGGAGCAGGGCTGTCCAGACCGAACGAAGGGCGCAGGTAATCATCGTGCGGGGGAGATGGATGCGTAGTCAAGCAAGTTGGACGGTTTCCCACGGGCAGCAAGGCAAGGCAATGCAGCGATGCAGCGAGACCTAGGTGCTGCTGCGAGATGCTGCTGCGATGGTCTGGTGCCGCACACACCTAATACCTCCTATCGCAGAGTCTGGGCGTTCGCCGTTCCAGGCGTCTGTGCTCTGTCTGTCTGAAAAGCAGCCGCCACAATTGGGCGGTTGAGGGAAGACAGATAGATCTCCCAGGTCAAGGAGGGGTGTGCGATGTTCAGGACAGACGAAAGGTGGTTGCACAAGGAATAATTCTAGCGAGAGACTGTCCACCAAGTCCGTGCAGGTACCTCCCTCCTCTCTTGGGTGGTTCCGAGGGGAGGCCTGAGGAGTGGAACCGGCTTTTAAAACTGAGGCCCCACCCGGACTTTCCTAACCCTGACGCGCCAAAACCCGAGGCAGCAAGAAGCAACAGGAGACGGAAAGATAGGCAATAATGAGACGCTATAACAGGACGAGGGAGGCAACTTTTGAAATGAGGTAGACAGAAAACGGAGGAGTACTTTGGCAGTTTCTTCCATGACACGCCCAAGTGCCGGCAATGCCGGTGCCCGGGTGTTGAGTGTTACGTGACTTTCTTCAGCAAAGTCATCCACGCCCGTCGAACATGCTCTGAAATGTTAGGCTTGGAAACAGGTTATGCCTGGTGCATGATTTTGGGAGGCTTTGGGTGTTACAGGTCACACTCGAGACAGATCACGTTGAAAGAACAATCAAAAGCCTTGGGGAATGTCCGTGCTCCACTGCTCGTGTTCGTTGTTGCAAGGTCGATCTCAATTCTGCCATAGAAAAAAAAGGCGGTGGCCAATCTTTCAAGGAACCTCTGTATGCGTGACGGTAAACAACTGAATACCAAACTAACTTTCGCTTCAGTCGTCAATCGCCAGCAACCCTCAACGCAACAAATGATCAAACCCATTGTCCGCTCGGTGTGTCGATGAGCCTTTCAACTTTTTGGTGCTATCCATAATCGCACCATCCCAGAAGCACCAATTTTCAATCACAATTTGTTAGACCTACCTACCTTAATTTGGACCGACCTCGCGCCGTCGCGACATCGCAACCTGACTGTTCACAGGTCGCTATCAAGTATCATCAAGAGGCGACAGCCAGCAACGAGATCGAGATGCATTCCTATCGTGGGCGGGCTGGGCCATCCAAGGCGACACCGTCAACTGTGCAATGCCAGAAGTGCCTCAAACGAGATGAGTGGTCCATGCCATAAGCCCTCTGTTCCTTACTGACAGCCGCAGCACGGCACTACTCGTACGAATGCAAGGCGGCGCCTGCAGAACGCCCATATATCGCCAGGCCGTCCCGCACACAGCAGCTATTCAACCCCAAACTGCTCCCTAAGCTCTCAAACGATACTCCAAATGTTTTGCAGGAGAAGTAGGTCATAAGCCGAGTGCCATGACGAGCCTAGTTTCATACTGACATGCCACGTAGGAAGGGGGTAGCGGATGGGGAGCTGGCCAAGCGGGAGGCCGAGAGGTCGCGGAAACGAGAACGCGAGATGGACGAGGACGCTGCTTTGAGGGAGTCACCGCCACCCACGCGGCGCAGGTCGCCCTCTTACGATTCCGTCTCCAGCATCTCCACCCGGTCCCCCTCTCCAGCACCAAGACAGAGCCGCAGTCCTCAGCGGAGGGAGACACGAAAGGTTTCTCGGAGCCCCTCGCCTCGCGGTTCTCCGGGCCGTCGGCGGTCGTATGACTCGGACGACCGCTACTCTCGAGGCCCCTCGGAGAGCCCAGAGCGCGGCTACACGGGCCGTGGCTCGCGGCCGCTACGTTCCCCTTCACCGCGCCGGTCTCTTTCCCCTCAACGCGAACTTGGACACGGTGGCTCTCCCGGGGTCGGCAGGCGTGAGAGAGACTCGTATGCGAGACGCACGCATTCCAGATCTAGATCCAGGTCCAGATCTCCAGTGAGGCGAGGGGATAGGGGAGGCAGGCATGGAGCTGGGAATTACCGAGATAGGGACGATCGCGGACAGCAGCGGAGGAGAAGCCCATCGCCGCCGCCGCCGCCGCCGCCGCGACAACCGTCTCCCCCACGGGAGAGAAGCCTCAGCCCCTTCAGCAAGAGGTTAGCACTGACGCAGGCAAGGAACCAGGGAAGATAGGTTGGGAATTCCCGGGTATCATATGCATACTTTTTTGTAGGGGTCCCATGTAGCTTACCAGCCGCCGGAGGAATAAAACAAAGACAAAAACCCTCGCGGCGCCTCTTTAATGCAAAGCCCATATCCCTAAACGAAAAAGAGAACGACAAAAGCCACCCTCCTCAGGCCATCCCAAACTCCTCCGCCTCCGCCTCCCTCTCCCTCCGATTCTCCTCCTCCTCCTCCCGCTCGCGTAACCTCATCCCTTCCACAATCGCCGCCCCATCCAACATCCCCTCCGCCTCCGCCTCCGCCTCCACATCCCCTCCTCCCCCCTTCTTGCCCCCCCGCGCCGCCTCGGCAACCGCCTCCGCCTTCTTCTCGGCCAGCCTCTCCCTCACCAGCCGCGCAATGGCGTTCTCGGTCCGCACATGCAGCACCTCCGTCTTGAGGTTCAGCTCCCGCTTCAGGTCCCAGTTGGGCTTCTTGGGCTGCAGCTTGAACAGGTCGATGCCCTTGTCGTCCTGCGCGTCTGCGGCGGCCTGCCGCCGAGACTCGGACTCGAGGTCCCCGGCCTGCTGCTCCAGCGTCGGCTTGTCGAGGGCTAGTAGGGGCGGGGCTTCGAAGCCCAGCTTGGGGCCCTTGGTCTCGAAGTCGTAGTTGCGCCCCGAGAGGTGCATGCGCGCGACGTCGTTGGTGGGCGGCGCCGGGGAGGGTTCTTTTTGTTGGGTTGCATGGTGGTTGTTGCTGCTGCTGCTCGGAGTGAGGTTGTTGTCGTCGTGTGGTGGTGCTGCGGCGGCGGCGTCTGGGGCTTCTGCTTCTTCTTCAGTTGGCTGCTTGCGCTTGAGGGATTTGAGCTTGGCGAGGCGCGCTTTGCGGTCGTCGCTTGCTGCGCCTAGAGTCGCGTGAGATGACATGTTGTTTGGGGGGGTTGTTTGGTGGTTCTGGTGACGAGTGGATGTTTTGTGGTGGTGTATTTGCTTGTTTCAATGCGAGAGTCAAAATACGTCAAGGTACAAGCAACAGCAAGCTTGCAGGGGTACGCGACGCTAAAATCTTGCCTGCCGGGCCGATAGCGTACCTGAGGTACTGTACAAGTAAATTACAGACCAGAAGCCCCCGGAAATATTCTCTCGGTCCGTTATCCGTACATCGCCCGAACTTCCTACGACTTCGCGCTTCAACATTACATGGCGTCGAGATCTGCCACATTACGCACCTGAGACTTCCGACCAACCTCCCCGCCAGATCGCCCGCTCCCGCAGCGAGCCGTCCTCGGATGCAATGCTGCGCCAGGCCGGACGGGTCTGTCGGTTGTGTGCCGCATCCACACGACTTGTGCCATGGCCTGTCGAAGCACGACCACCACTCCGTCTGCGACACTCGAGATTCCTTCAGACCTCGCCGCCTTTAGGCCTTACCGCGGCCGAGCCGACAACACTGGCCGACACGTCCAGCAACGCCTCGCCCCCCACCTGGAATGACACACCCGGAGACCCCGACTCCGAGACCTCTCTTGCAACCGATCTGCCGCAGCAACCACAACGCCCAGTTGAAGAAGCACAAGAAGCCGGGGAAGGCGAGGGCGTTCCGAGATTGACAAACTCCCCCCCCAAATGGAAGATGAGAAGGAACCGACTCGACCATATGCCCGGGTTTATTCATATATACAATAAGACGGGGCAGAGTGTTCAGGAGCAGGTGGCGATATACCGGAGCTGGGATCATGAACTCAACGACCTCTGGCACCGTATGGAGGGTGTCAGAGCAGACGGCCCCAGCCGCGCGAGAACCCAGGGCTTGGACGTGCTCAGGGAGCTCATATCCTTCAAGAGCTTCGAGGATATGGAATCGTATTGGTTCGGGAAGGCACGGAGCGAACGCGCGCTCGAATGGCCAAGTGCGATTATGAGCGCCATGAACTTCTACCCGGAGAAGACCACACTGGTGTTGGAGGCCACGTTCGAACCAAATGTCACGCCTAACTGGGCAGTGGCGGACGTCTTCTGCTTCCTTGTCCGATGGTCTTCGACACTGCCAGCTGATGGCCAGAGTGAGCAGAGGGCCCGGCTTTCGGGACTGCTCCTTCACCTCCTCAACAATAGTCGCCCAAGACACTACCAGTTGCAGCAGTGGGTGCTGGGGAGCATACTCTCTGTATGTGAACCTAGCGCGGCAGCCGAGATATACGAGGCACTCCGACGGTACCATCACCCTCTCCATTTCAATACCAAGCTCAAGATTGCAGGGCTCCTCGTAAAGGATGGACAATACAAGCGGGTTGTGCTCAAGATCCTCAAGGAAATCCTGCAGGATGGCCGCGTGGATGCCAACGACCCTCGTTGTGCGGCCCTGGCTACCGAGCTCCTCAAATTGCCTGAAGGGTGGGAGCAAGGCCGCGCCGCGCCCGTTGAGATACGGCTGCTAGCCGAGACCTTCGAGAGTATTGTGGACCTCGGCCTCTCCCCGAACGTGATAACATACACGGCCCTGATGCGGGCTCTATGCTTGACCGACCAGCTGGACGCCGCATGGAAGGTCTACGAAGTCATGCGCAACCAAGGGACGGCTCCAGACGCGCACGTCTTCTCCGTCCTCCTAAACGGGGCCAAACTCGCTGGCAGGCTGGACTCGGCCATCCGAGTCCTCGAGGACGCACCAGCAGATGCTTTGCGGGAGCCCTACATCTGGACCGACCTGATCCACACCGTTCATCTTGCCGCAAAGAAAGAAGCCAAGTTTAAAAGGCTTACGCCGCCGTACGCCATCCCGGCATTTCATTCCATGCTTCAGGTATACGCCAAGTTCTTCAAGCTGGGTCCCCTGCAAAGCCTCATTCCGCTTGACTTGGCTCATCGCCTCGTAGAAGGCGATTGGGACAACAACACTGAACACTGGGACTACTGGGATTTCAAAGCAAAGCTGGCTCTCCCTATTGACCGATTACCCGCCTCCCCGCCGGACAAACTCGTCGAGCCCAGCATCGAAACCCTGGGCTTCATGCTGCTCGGCTACATCAATAACTTCTCCACCGCACAGCCCGCCCTGTCGTTCTACTCGCACTTCCGGAACCTACTCAGGAACCGTGACCCTATCGCTATCGGTCTCGTCAGCCGCAACACTCTCCCCTACGACGTCGTCCTCAACTCCATCACACAGAGTCCCGGCATGCTGCGCGTGGCGGTCGACATCGTCAAGGTGATGCTCAAGGACGCCCAGGACTCGGCCGCCGCTCTCGGTAACCCGTCCGAGCCTACCCCGATCCCTACGACAACACCGGCCGATCCGGAGCACGCTTTCGGCCTGGAGAACACGGCCGACTTGGGGAGCATGGTCGGCCGAGAGAGCACGGTCGACCTAGGGAGCACAGTCGACCCGGAAAGCATTATCGACTTGGAAAGCACTGCCGACCCGGAAAGCACTATCGACCTGGAGAGCACTGCCTGCCCAGAGAGCAATGTCAACCCAGAACAGCAGGACCAAAATCAAGACCAGAACCAGCAACATGAAGCCGCCTCAACCCCCACCAACCCCCACAGCCCCAAACGATTCACCAACCCCGCCTTCTACCACCCGCGACCGAGCGTCTACACCTGGACCATTCTCCTGCGCGCCTTCATGCAGGAGCGGCACGTCCGCAACGCGGCCCACATCCTCAGCATCATGGCCGGGCACGGCGTGCGGCCGGACCTGGTGACGTACAATACGCTGGTGTTTGCCTACGGGCGCGCCCAGGCCCACAGCGGCGTGCGCGGCACCCTCGAGCAGCTCGAGGCCGCGGGTTACTACCCTGACCGCTACACGGTGCGCGGCGTGGCCAGCCTCCACGACAACGAGGACGTGCTGGCGAAGCTCGAGGAGCGCGCCGAGGACCGCGACGCCGCGCGCCTGCGCGAGGTCCGGCGCGCTAGTGCGGCTTTTTCGGCGGGGAAGCAGGAGGAGGAGGAGAAGAAAAGGCCGGCGCCGGCGCCGACGCTGGTTAGGACGGCCAGGGGGGTGTTGAAGCAGAGGAGGGGGATGCCGGGGCCGTCTAGGTTCATGCTTGTGGGACCTGGTAGGCTGCGGGAGCAGGCAGGTTCAAGTTCTCCGAAAGGGATGACCGTGTCGCGGCAGTTGCGGCTTGATCCGGAGCATGGGCAGCTGATGGAGCCGGAGGAGCTGCAGTGGAAACAACCGGACCGGGAACGGCAGCACCAGTGGATACAACCGGAACAGCAGCAGCAACGGATGCAGCCGGAGCAGCAGTTTCGACTTGCTATGGAGGAGCAGTTGCGACTTGATTCGGAGCGGCAGCAGCAGCAGCGGCAGCAGATGAAGCCGGAGCCAGAGCCGCAGCAGCAGCTAGAGATGGAGCCGGAGCTGGAGCAGCAGATGGAGATGGAGCCGGAGCCGGAGCAGCAGATGGAGCCGGAGCCAGAGCAACAACAGCAGATGGAGCCGGAGCCAGAGCAACAACAGCAGATGGAGCCGGAGCCGGAGCCGGAGCCGGAGCAGCAGATGGAGCCGGAGCCGGAGCAGCAGATGGAGCCGGAGCCGGAGCCGGAACAACAGATAGAACCGGAGCCAGAGCAACAACAGCAGATCGAGCAGCAGATCGAGCCGGAGCAACCGATCGAGCCGGAGCAACCGATCGAGCCAGAGCAACCGATCGAGCCAGAGCAACCGATCGAGCCAGAGCAACAGATCGAGCCGCAGCAGCAGATGATCCCGAAGGAGCAGCAGCGGATACAGCCAGAGCGGCGGCAGCAGATACAGCCAGAGCGGCGGCAGCAGATGGAGCCAAAGCAGCGGCGGCAGCAGATGCAGCCAGAGCGGCGGCAGCGGATACAGCCAGAGCGGCGGCAGCAGATGGAGCCAAAGCAGCGGCAGCAGCAGATAGACCCGGAGCAGCAACAGAAGCTGGGGTCGGAGTGGGACGAGTATGCGCTGCAGTTGAACGCCTACTTCCAATTGTGTGACGACCTGGCCCGGAAACGGACGGAGGAAAAGTCGAAGAACAAGTCGAAGAAGGAGCCAGAGGAGGACCTCGGGGAAACCCCCAGGAACCTCTGGGGCGGAACTGTCCGGGATAAGTTTTGACGGCAAGACGGCCCAACAACAGAAGGCTGATCCGGCGTTCCCTACCGCCCGTCGTCAGATTTTGATGGCGAACAGCGCGGCAGCGGTGGGGGGAACACCACCCCACCTCTTTCTTCTCAAGGAGGAACACCGCAAAGATGTGTACTATTTTCTGTACTATACCTGTCCTATCCATCATCTTTACTGGATACCCCCATCTGATGGATGCCCTACCATCCTATTCATTCCATATACACGTCGTGGTCCACATGTCCTGTCCCCAGTGGTATGTACATACATACCGCGTACGGCAACCAGTTTCCGTCCTCTCCCCCCGCTCCGGCAACCGACAGACAGGGTGACCATCGAAACACATCCTCCATCCCGTCCCTCGTTCCGAAACAGCGCAATCATATCAAATCCAGCATTCCTTTTCATCAGGCTCCGGAGACAGAAAGTCGTCAATCTCGGATAGCTTCTCCTCGGTCGTCAATCGCCGCCTGGGTGGTCTCGCCCGGTAGGCCGCGAGGTCGGCGCCACCGGAATCGGCGCGGGTTGAGCGGGTTGCGGTGGAGCTGGTCGAGGTCTTGGGCGTCCTCCTCCTGCTGTGCATGCTCTTGCCGCTGCTGTCGGTGACAGCGACGCTGTGAGTGGAGGTGGAGGTGGAGGCGGATGCCTTGGAGGACCGCTGCTGGTGTCGATTTCTGCTGTGGTTTACACGGTGGCCGTGATGGTAGCCTGTTGTTGGTGGTGTTGGCATCGGCACCGGCAGGCGAGGTACAGGCGGCGGAGGTGATGAAGACCTGAGGGAGGAAGGCGAGCGCCATGTCGGCGGCCGTGTCCAGGGGCCGCTGTTGTTGCTAGGGTACCGTGAGTGGCTGCGCTCTGTCGGTGGGGTAGGTAGCGGCCGTCCGGGTGTTGGCAATGTCGGCAGCTCTAGCTCGTGGTATCCGTCGGAAAGGAGGTCTGTAATGTCCAGACAACCTGAGGCGAAGATGCTCAGCCGTACGGATGAGGTCGGTGGCGGCTCATCCCACGCGGGATAGTCGCTCGCCGGGTCGGGAAAGAGTTCCAGGGCAGGTGCTGTCGATTCCTGCCTTTGTTGCGAGCATGTAGCAGAGAAGGATCGTTCTCGAGGGCCTGCTGGCACGGGTGGCGGAGGTCGGGTAGGCGGCGGCGGGGGAGCCCGTTCCAGTTCAGGGTCGGCGTAATCAGGAGCGGGCAGACTGGTGGCGGAGATCGATGACTTCATGGTATGGTTGTCGTTTTCATCTTCGGGCTCATTCTCGCCGTCTCCCTGGGTCGCTAAACCCAGTCTCTCCCCATAAATCTCGCCCTCGTCGACCCACAATCGGGTGCGCACGCTGCTCCAAAAGCTCTCTACTTCTTCCGGGTTCCGTCTCTCCCATTGGTGATCCAATTTCGGTGCGCTGGACTCGGATGCCTCTTGCCAGGTGAGAAGCTCACTCATCAAGTTGTCCAACTGCTGGATAGGCGACGAAGTTTCAATTTTGGTTGGCGGGGCGATGTCCCTGTTTCCATTCTTCCCCTGGTCATCCTCGTATCTATCCTTCCGCTTCTTCTCCGTCGCCGGCTCCCTGGCACTTTCCTTCTTGCTCCTAACCCGCTGGATCTTGGTTTTCGCGTCCTCGTCAGCACGGAAGTCCAAACATCGGGCTAGTGGTCTGTTGTTGAAGTAGGACTTGTGCTTGAGCAGGGTCAACGAGTAGTCTTCGACTTGGTAGCCGACCTGCGCGGAGGGGAACATTGAAGGTATCGTGCTCTTGGAGTGGGCCAGTTGAGTTTCCGGTTGTTGTGGTTGTTGCAGCCGCCCGGTCGCTTCTTTGTTGTAGTTGTCGCTGTCGGGGCTACGCTGACAAGCTTCTTCGTCGGGAACCCGAACTCTCTCGCTCCCACCGGATGCTAGTCTCGGTCGATTGTCTGAAATGGTTGCCGACTTCTCAAACAAGCTCACCATGGCCCGCACCGACCGATCCGATGGTTTCGTTCCCGAAGATGGACCATTTTTGGCGAGATTCGACGAGAAGCCCTGCATGAGTCCGCATCTCTCGATCTTTCTGTTAAGAAGTCGGTCCGGGCATGGCGGCGACCCGCTTTCCCGGCGGTCTCTTTGATGCGGGTTATTCTCGTCCATGGCGGGGGTTTTGATTCCGAGCTTGTTCTTTGCCGTGGAAATTGTTGGTGAATGTTCGGGTTGGGATGCGGATGCAAATTGCAAAGGAAGGAGCAGGTTTGCAGGTAAACCGTGGTTCCTTCCATTTGCTTCGAGAACGCTCAGAGTCACGGGTTGCTCAACTCGATCACAGAGGGAAGGAGCGATAAAGGCTTCTCAACTACAGATTCTGGGCGAGTGAGGAAGGGACGGACCCCTGGGAGCCCACTTGCCTCGTCTTCAACCTTTCTCCGTCTCTGGCTTTCTCAACCTCTACTCAGCGGTTTCCGTTCATTTCATCCCCGCACTATAAACAATCTCGTTCAGACTCTCTACCGGCTTCCTACTCTCTTCGTCCTCGACCAACGCGATTCACACCCTCACGTTCCCGCAACCAGCCTACGTAACATCAAGGACCACGCAAAGCACAGCGGGCGCAAGTGACTGACATGACTGCACATTGCCGTCTAATAAAGGGGTAAAAGAATTGTATGATAAACCGTGGTCAATATGCACAAAAGCTCACTGCCTACTCTCGAGCTCGGTAAGAATTTTACAACTTTGTCGTATGTTGTTTACATCGACTAGGGGAACAACGGCACAATTACCCCTATCTTTTGTTTACTCGCCCACCCAATCCTTCTTTCCACGTGTGGTAACATCGTTGCTAACTAACTATATCAGGGGCACAAACAACAAGCACAACATGATACCTTATACAGGCATACCTGCTGTCAATGTTCCAACCGCGGACTTGGGAGCTGTTGAGTTGGTAGCCTTGTTCGGGGTCGCCGGGCACGAAATCCCGGAATCTTTTTACAACACTATAGCATTGGACAGAATATGTTATTAGGCGCTGATGGCGGCTTTTACCTTTGTCGATCATGCGAAGATGCCCAACATGGGCTGGCAAGTCTGAAAAAGAGCCTCATGTTCTAAAAGTCGGGAACGCCGTCAACAATGTCATCAACCAACGTACCTGCAGGGTACAACACCCAACCCGGTCGCCAAAAAAAAAAGCAAAGACAATAGCCATGCCATGCCATCTCGGTTCCTCTGTTGAGAGACAGCTGTGCCGCAAAGGCCGACGGAGCGGCTGCAGCTGCATGAATACCGGCGGCGGCAGTAGATGCGGGTAGGGGGTGAGTCAAGAACACAACATCAGCCGCTCGGGCAGAAACACGAATTACGGTGCCGCGAAAAGTATTCCGTCTCTGCCCTCGTCATGAACTTCAGCTCTCGACAACAATGCGACGCTGTCAACGCCGAAACGGAGAACCCCTCCAGAGCCCCTCCAGAGCCCCTCCTCTCTTGTCTCGGGGACTTCGGTGTGTGCCGTCTTTCGAGGACGCCTCGGTGGCAAATGCGCGATGGTTGAGAACTAAACCCAAAAGCCTCTCCGCATTTCCCGATCGAGACACCGCATTCTCGCCTTGAAACCCCCAACCCCCGCAAGCTCAGCCACACCCTGGCCACAGGAAGCGGCCGCCTCGCGTTCGAGACTTTCCGCGGCGTTCTTGATTGACCTTGAGTTGTGTCTGACTTTCGCGTGATTCCACGCGACGGATGGTGAGACACGCACCTCGCTATCTATGATCGACTCTCTCCACTGTCCGTGATCGAGACCATCTCCTCTGTCTCTCTCTCTCGGAAACCGGTCTGCGCTACCCTAGGAAGTATACTATCTACGGAGTATCTCAGAACATACCCAGTAGTGATTGGCCTATATCCGACGCGAGAGATCGGCAATGTCTTCCGTGGGTCTTGTGGTTGCGCGCAGAATTGGGAGGGGAGGGGGGGTGTATCGCGTCCAGGCACCCAGGCGCCTGCATGCGCCCATTGACAGAGGTTGACTCGATTTCCACTGCACAGTCTCGACAATCCACACCTAACTAGACCCGTGCAGGAGGTGGGAAAAGGTCCCGGGCAAAAGGGTCGACGGTGATCCTCGACCACATTCCAGGTCCCAGGGATCATCTCGTGGTGGTGGCGTTTCGTGTGCAGACTGCAGATGTAAATTCCGCCTTGGCTTTTCTAGATCGGCGTGTTGCGTTTGCAGACGCCGACCATCTGACTGCGTCTTGATGCCCGAATGGAATTAGAGAGAGTCCTAGACTCCTAGTATTTGTCAGAAAATGTATCCGGATGATACTTACTGGCAAATCCCGACGTGGCCCTCGGCTTTCCCGAGGAAATCTTCAAACCGGCCATCTTCGACTTGCCCCCCGTCCGGTACGTCTGACTGACTCTGGCATTCCAAGACTTGGGTGTAACCGGTGATCAACTAGTGCGGTGCCTGGCGCTACACCGCATCGTTGGCATACTCAAAATTTACATCTGCAAAGAGGAATGGTTGGGTCTAAACGCAGGGCGTCTGAGGTGGTGGCACTTTCGGCTGCACGGGATTTTACTTTGCCTTTTGGTGTTGAGTTTTACGCGCTGGCTGGAGAATGAGGCAGACACTTTGCCTTGCAAGGCATCATGGGGGGCGCCTCTCTCTCTCCCCTCTTTCTCGCCAAGATGGAAGGGGAGAACACAAGCGTTTTGCTAGTGTCAACGTCTCGGGGAGAACTGAACAGTCTCTCAGTTAATCGCATTCAACCCAGCGTATTATTACAATTAGGTAGCCAAGTAAACGACGCCATATCCTGTAAAGCAACTCCGACGAGACCAAGAAGAAGGTATCAACAAGAAGAAATCATAAGCTAGGTATCTCTGTGTGATCATGCAATCATAAAACCCGCCCACAAACCTGTAGACCAGCCCAAGCCAGGACAAATCCAAGAAAATAAAACACAAACAAACTTGACAAACAACAAAAAAAAAAAAAAAACCCTCAATCATCCTCCTCCCCCTCCGCATCCTCCTCCTCACCATCCATTACCCCCCCAACCGGCGGCGAAACCACCACAATCTCCCCCTCCACCCCCCCTTCCTCCTCCTCCTCCTCCTCCCCATGAGCAATAGCAGCACCACCAGCAAACCCCTGCTGCTGCTGCTGCTGCAGCTGCACAGGCGCCAAAACAACCACATTCCCCCCCGGCCCCCTCTTCAAAGTCTCCCTCAACACCCACCCACCACCAACCCTCGGTTCAATAATGGCCACATCCCGCCTACTAGCCCACTCGACCAAACTCTCATCGCCCACCCCCCCAAACACCACCACCTTTTTAGGAGGAAGAGTGGCAGCAGCAGCAGCAGCAGAAGAAGAAGAGGGATCATCCATATGCTTCGCCACATGCTCCATGCGCTGGTTCCACGCGTCGGCGCCGTGAAAGGGGGGCTGGTCGCATCCGCGCAGGGGGCAGGCCATGCGCGTCGGCAGGTGGCAGCGCGCGCGCATGGCTGTTGCTTGGAGGTCGCGCACGCGGGCTTCCCAGGCGGTGGTGGTGGGGTCGGTTGTGGTGATGGTTGTCTTGGTCTTAGTGTTGCGGCCGCTAGCGGTGCGTTTCTTGCTGCTCGTAGCAGTAGTGGTGGTGGTGGTGGACAGAAGGGAAAGGCGGTTGTCTTTGACTTTTTTGGGGGCGTGCATGCGTTGTAGGTGCTGGGTGAAGAGGTCTTTGCGGTTGAAGATGGCGCCGTTGGGGGCTGCCGCGCCGCCGCCCCCGCGGGAGTGGGAGTCGTCTGCTGCCTTGGCGCAGGTGCCCTCGGTGCAGACCCAGTAGTGGAGGAGGAGGTGCTGGGTCGAGACGTGGCGCTTCCATTCGTTCTTGCTGGCAAAGGTCGACGCGCAGCCGGCAAAGTCAAAGACGCAGTTGAAGGGGCGGTAGTGCTTCTTCTTGATGTGGGCGTCGCGGTCCGGTTGGGAGGCAAAGTTGAGTTTGGGGCAGTCGGGGCAGGCCGGGGGGGCTCTGGGGTTGGTGGAAGAAGAGGACGAGTGGAGGGCGCGGGAGATGGCGGCCTTGTTGGCTCCGTTTCGTGTCCGACGTGATGGGGAGGAGGCCGTGTTTGTGTTCGGGTTGAGCCCCCGCCGTGCTGGCGCCCGCGGGCTTGTCTTTTGTCTCTTGTTTGGCTGGTAGTCGCCGTCGGTATCGTCGCTGCTCTGTCGTTGGGCTAGAACTTCGTCATCCGAGCCCGTGTCCTCTTCCTTCGACAGAGGCGGGTACTGGCTCGATGCCTCGTTCCCCTCGTGTACCATCTGGTCAGGGCTCGCGCGCATGTTGGCAAAGTCATAGATGATAGTGCTCTGTACCGGCTCGGCATCGCGGTGACTGGCGTGGCTGTCGAGGCTTTGTCCCAGCTGGAAGAGGTTGAAGTCGGCGGCGTCGTTTTCGCTCTCACCATACTCAGACTGCGGGTTGGGGTTCACGTCAGAAGGGTTCACGTAGGCTGGGCCCATGCTCCGGAACTGGACGTCATAGGCGATATGGTCTAGGGGCAGTTGCGATTGGTATGGCGAAAGAAATGTGTCAGGGGGTGTTGGCGGGGCGCCGTCGTAGTGCGACTCGCTGTCTGCGCGAGGAGGGCTGTGTGCACTCGTAGATGAGGGCGCCTCGATCGACGAGAATGGGCTTTCGAAGCGGGCGCGCGTCGGCCGCGGCACAGAGGAAATGCCCATTGCCGCACGGATAGGGGGTTGAGCGGGTGCTCGCTTGGAAATGTCGGCAACGAAGAATGGTGTCTCCAGTGTCTCTTTGAGGGACCGTTGGCAAGGGGCGGCCCAGGAGTCGTCATACCAGGTCCATGGGGGACTCTGAAGGTTAGGGTCGATGAGGGCCCTCATGTTGGAGTCCGCCAGGCCGTCGCCTAGCCCGTAGTACGGGTGGAAGGGCATATCCTCGGAGGGGAACGTAGAAGCCCCCTGCAATCGGGGGTCGGTCATCTTGGGACGATGGGCCGCGAATTCGTCGAGGTGGGATGTGAGTGCTCGAGGGCTTGCGGAGAGGAGTAGGACGACGACGGACAAGGTAGGAGATGGTGTATTCCAAGGTAACGCTGCAAGGTCCGAGCGAGAGGTGACGGTACAATAAGTCTGTGTGTGAGAATGTAAAGGCGAGCAATGAGGCTGCGGCGGTGGCAGGATATATGTATGGTCAAGGTACGGAAGCTTGGGGCTCACTCTTGACTCGACTGAAAGCGATGCAGATCTGCCACATGGTGTGCGGGAAAGTGCAGTTGAGAGAAGCGAGGGGGGCAGTTGATAAGTGACTGATCTGTTGACGAAAATACAAACGAGATGTACTCCCGCTCAGGCGGGAGCCCCCTGTCGGGCCACCGTCTTCCTGTCCCTGCTGTCCCTGCTGTCCGGCTGCCCTGCTGGGGGGGGGTGTGTCCCGGTTCCTCTCGAGCACCTCGAGCAGAGCCGCATTGGTACGTACCTTTTGTCTGCCAAGCATGGCATGCTGGCCGCCGGGGCTGAGCATGCCCGTCTTGGCAGTGTGGTTGAATCTTGCGCATGCACTCAGATGCACCCCCCTGAACGCGCGTGTTGGCGTCAACTTCAAATCGTCCTGGCTGTGCCGCAGACGTGATACCCCGGCTGACAAAAGGGGGATAGCGAGCGGTCAAGAGCCAACAGCCGATCAGAACTTCAGAAGGGACGCGATGGCCGTTTTCGAAGACCCGCGTCTGTCCGTCCGTCTCGTTGCGCAAGCAAGCGAGCAAGGGGGCACCACGGGCGGGCCGGCGGCATCGTGGGTCGCGGCCCATGGCCACGGCCCAGAGCGCGCCAGATATCGGATATTGTGTTTGATCCTGGCACCCATCCATTTTCTGTGAGGCCGTAGAAGCCAACATGACGTGACTTTGCGGCTCTTGCTTGGTGGTGCAGCAGGGAGGCAACGCAACGGCAGTGCTTTGTACATACGAAGTACGGGTTAGTGGAACTCGAGCACGCCCCCAATGTGCGGTCGACTGCTGCTTCTGGCGTCGGTTGCTGGGGGGTGGATGGCAGATGGCTGATGGCGATGAAGAATTAGATCAGCGACAAACGGGCACACTGTTTGAAAAACGCCCCATTAGCCAGCCATCAGCTCGCCAGGGTGCATCGCCCAGGCTGCCCGCCCACTCCGCGCATCCGCATTGTCGATTTTTCTCCACGGTTTTTCTCCCGCTGAGGAACCACAAGTCCACAACGGGCCAACGGCGGGGATCGATGATCAGCGCAAACGATAAACGGCGAGTCCCGCGGTCCACCGTTTGCATGCGCGTGGAGGTGGAGTCATTCAATGGTTCCAGGTTGTTCAACGTTGGTAGGCGAAGCGCGCTAGTCAACGAACTAGTTAGCGTCGGCAAGGCGTCCACGAAAATGGAGGCATTCATCTGACCGGCAATTTGCTTGGCAGCGATCCGCCTGAGGCGCCTGAGCCCTGACCCTGGCACCTGGCTCTTTGTTGTCGAGGAGAATGCCCCGCAAACTCCACTGCACCCTTGCCAAGCGCAATCGGGGATTGACCTCCTCGAAACCTCCCCCGCCATTCGCGAGACCAGACTGTCATCGGGACCGCCTTTTGAGGCCCACTGCGCCGAGAATGCCGTGCTGACCGAGTAACGTTAGAGCGGATGCAACGAGCGTTGCATTGTCACTTTGTCAGAGACCGACGAGAGCTGTCGCTTTGGTGTTGATGTCGGCACATCTGCCGCCGCCCGCCAGCTCGCGACATTTGACAAATCGACAAATTGACAAATTGACAAATTGACAGATTGACAGATTGACAGATTGACACCTCGCACCTCGTCGATCCATCACTCGGTCGCCCGTGCATGGCTCGGTCACGCAAACATCGATTCGTCGATTCCGATTCGGACCGTCATGCACGTTGACAACCGCGCCGTGGCACGTCACCAGGCAGAGGGAGCGAACGAACGAACGAACGCGGCCTGTTTTTTGCCCGGCCAAAGTGAGCCTCCGCTCCCGCACTCTCCAGAGGACGGGAGCTAACTATCAGCGCACAGGAGGATTAATACAGGTAACGACTGGTTGGGCCTGATTGGGCTGGGCACGCGGCTCATCCCCCATCGCCTTGCCAGCGACCTGACCTGGCTTTGCCGGTTTGGGCCCTCCTCGTCCTGTACCACCGTGCGGATCCCGGCTCAGACAGAAAGAGGCGAGACTCTAATTTCTCCTTGCAGCATTCCATCTCCCTCAGGTTCTGTCCCCTCGTCCCAGCTCGACAACACTGATTCGCGAGAGCCCGCATTCAGCCCCCCGGGCCCACCCTCATGCTCTCACGTTCGCATGTCCCGCCTCCAAGCTGCATGCTTCGCCGGTCTCGTTCTTTTCACTTGGAGTCCACAATGAGCTGGCGTGTGGCGTCGTCGAAGCCCAAGCGAACCCGCAACCAATCCATTGACGAGCTCTGAATCTTGCCAGCCAGAGACGCCGTCCCGGCGGCTACCTGTCCCGTGAGCTTGTCCTTTCCCGAGTCCATGGGAGACAACCGAAAGGGAAGGAATAGTAGTACATAGAGAGCCCCCGGCAAGAGGTTGGTAGGCACGCCACAGCAACCATGACTTGACCACACAAGGGTTCAACCTTGTGTTACCAACCCCTCGCCAAGGGACACGACACTCCTCGCGTCTATTCCCTTTCGGTCTGCCATCCCTGTGTTATTGGAGCCAATTTAATTCCGGATAACTCTTGGTGATGGGCAACCATACCGGCAGTCCGGGTTGGCGCACTGTGGTATCAGCGCTGTCACCTCGATTTCAACCCTCCCCTTGCTACCGTGACATTGGATGCGATCAACCTCTCCAACCACTCGGGGAAACCCGAGCATGAACCACTCCCTACTAGCTAATCTGAAAAGCTCCATGCAGCCCCCACAAGCAAAAGACTCTGCATACTGAGGCCGAAACACACGACCCGACCAACCCACCACCCCAAAGTCTTTCAACCTCTACGGGGATGGATGAGTGCGAAACGGGGTCAGGTTCTTTTCGGGTACATACATACCTCCGGTAATTAGTGAGGGCGAGCAAACAGGCCCTCCCGGATATCCGGGCCACGCTAACAACGAACACGGCTTGCTTGCCCTCGAGTGAGTGAAACAACTGCGCCGCGTTTAGACACCTTCAGCTTCCCCAGCTCCCAAGCATCATCAACAAGCCAACCAAACCACAAAAAATACGTAAGGAAAACAAGGGTGACGAAAAATGCAACTCCGGGGACACGGGACCGGGTTTACCGCTAAAACCAAACCAACCTAGCCCTCCCTCCATCCATGATCCTCCACACTGAGTGAGAGAGTGAGAGTGAGACACACCCATCTCACTCCTCCGCTGAACCCCAGACCTTCAAGCCACGCGCGTCTAATCCAACAAATCCCTCCTGCGTCCCAAACGCCGGGACCCCCCCATTCAAAAGAAAACAAGCACCATGGAATAATACTCCACCTGAGTCCTCCCCGGTCTCCTTTTTTCGACGCAAGGGGTGAGGAATCCTCCTTCCTACTCCGCCCGCACCACCCACTGGGGAAAGGCCTTCTTGCTTGCGTTAGTTCCTGTCTCACTTGTCGTGTGGTGTGTTAAACGCTGTGGCTAACGGCCTAGGCACCCAGGTTTTAGGGTGACGATCGAGTTGAGGGGTAGGGGGGGGGGGAGGGTGTGTTGTGGTAACAATAACCTGTCCAAACTCCGTCCAAAAAAGATCTTGGCAATCGATGATCGAGTGGAAAGGTTCCGCCTTTGTGTGTTTCACTCGCGCATGATATTAAACGCTGGAGCTAGCGACCTACCTAATATTGTCTGGGCAACGATCGAGTTGAAAGTTCCCGTCCGCGAAGAAGGGGTGGGGGGTTTGGTTGTGAGACTAACAAGTTGCGTAATGCATTTCAACATCCTAGTAAAGCTGGAGTTTCCGTCCGTCTATGTATGAGAAGAGCGTTTTGTAGTCCTTCGTACCGCATGAGTCCATCACATGCCCCGTTACTAGTAACACAAGAAGGACGAGAAAGGAAGAAAAGAAAATCCCAGATCCAAATCTAAAGCCCTGTCCCCGATCCAAGGTAGCCCCGCCGCCCGCAGTGTCCTCCCATCCAAAATATCCCAGGGTATCACATCGCTGTCGTTAGAATTTAGCCATCAAGCCATCAAGCCATCAACCCACCCCCCACCTGCGCCTGAACCTGCGCCGGAACCTCCGACTCGGCATCGCTCTCGCTGTCCACCTTCTCCACTTCGCAATCATTACAAATCGTGTGACCACACTCGTCATTCATGCACATATGCGTCGTGTTCTTTTGCCAGAAGTTGTGACAGGAACACTAAAAAGAGTGACACACACAAGGCGTTAGCAATGGCCCATACATACGATGGACGAATAGATGGGTACTAAGGGGGGGAAAGAAAGGAAAAAACATACGCAAGTCCATAGAGTCACCTTCTTCCCGCTCCCACCACCCCCCTCCCTGCGGCGCTTCGCCCTCGAGGAACCATCGTCCTTGTCTCCGTGCAAAGACCGCTTGCGCGAGTTCCCAGCCCGCGCAGATCGCCTGCCCTTGCCCGGCGTGTTGTTATCCGGCGATTCGACCGGATCGGTGTCGACGTGCTTCCAGTCCTTGATATACGCCTTTGGCATTTTCCTGCCGTTGAAGTGATCGTCAATGTGGTTGAACCGCTCGCTGTGTGCCGGGCCCTCCTTGCTAGTGGGCACAATGGTCATCTGGCAGAAGCCGCACCAGAAGCGCGATTCAAAATTGCGACCCATGCGGCAGTCGGCGAGTTTCTTGTCCAGAGCCGCGTGGTCATCGATGGCGTGCTCCCTTTCGAGGTGCAGTTTGAGCGATTCTCGGCGGTGGCAGACCTTGCCGCACTCCAGCTGGTCCGGGCGGTCGACCTTCTCGGCGCAGCGCCAGATCTCGAGCTGGAAGTGCTGGCTGTTTTCGTGCCGCTTCCAGTCGTTCTTGCTGCCGAACGTCTTGTCGCATTTGGCAAAGGTGCAGGCGTAGGGTCTGTCGTGGCGCTTTTGGTGTTTCCTAATGGGTACGATAGCTGTTAGCGACGGGGCCGTTGAAAAGGGACATGTATTGGCATACTTGAGCTCGCAGCGCCGCGTGAACGTTTTGTTGGGACAGTCTGGGCACTTGATGGCACGGCCGTTTTCGCTCGTGGTCGATGGAGTGACCAGGAGCTTTTGGTCCTTGGTTTCTGTCTCCGCTAGCGCTTGGTACCCGCACTCCTTTAGGATCCTTCCGAGCTTGCCCGTGCTGATCAACGACTGGATAATGGCACTCGCCTGTTTCTCATCATCTAGGTCGATGGGTTTCGGGCCATCAGCGCCCGACTGCGCCTCAGATGGGGATCCCTTGATGTAAACCTCATCCGCCTTGGAATATTGAGCGCCGGTATCTCGGAGAAGGTCGGTCGCGCTGTCCAAACCTTCATCATCTTCCGAGTCCGTATCATGGACGCCGTCCTCGGAGGCGGAATCCTGCGGGTCCTCGACATCCATCTCGTCTGGCACGCTGGACTCAACTTCCTCTCGCTCCGACGGGGCGGCGTGTTCCTCGAAGATCCCGGGGCTGTCGTCATCGTGGAAGATTCCGGGGGCGTCGTCTTCCTCCAGTTGGACCACCTCCCTTGGTTGTACCTGGATATCAACGGGGCCAAAGGACTCGACTTCGGTTCGCGCATGGCTCAAGGTGCTCGGAGCAATGCAGGCCGGTTGATCGACGGCTGGAAACGAATCCGTGGCCGAGGCGCTCGCTTCTTGCGGGGATGGCCGCGGCATGCCAAGACCGGAAAGTACCCGCCCCATGTCTGGGTGTATCTGGGCGCTGTTCGTTGGGGTTTGATCCATGTACTGAGACGCCAGGTCTCTTTCCTCCACAGAAGGGTAGCCCGCGTACGACGGAATCATGCTACTCGTCTGGGCAAAGCTGCCGCCTCCATTCATCATAAGGTTGGCGGGTGCGACGTGGGCTTGATCCGGCCCGGCCCATGACGGCTGCGAGACTGAATCCGAGCCCATGGCCACACCCTCTTCTGCAACGGCTTCGGATGACCCGAAATTACCAAGATCCGCTGGGCTTGATGACCTGCAGCACGAGAGTGTTAGCGCCAGTCTGATGGTTGCTGTCGGGCTACATGGGCTTACCGCAACATAAAGCCGCTCACATCGGCGAGGTCAAGGTTGTGCTTTCTCTTCAGGTGTTGCTTGAAGTTATCCTGTCTCGGCCAGTTCTTGAGTTTATCGCACTGGTCCAGAGTGCAGCGATAGATTGCGCCGTCTCCTGCGGTGAGCTTGTGAACACATCGCTTATGTCGGTCAAGGTCGTTATTGGTGCTGAACCCCTCGGTCGCCTTTCGGCAGTTTGTAATGGGGCATTTGAAGGGCTTGTTATGTCTCGCTTGGTGTTTCCTGGCGGTTCGGTGTCAGCTGAAGAGAGCAAGGGGCCCAGAGGACTGTCAGAACTTACTTTAATTCTGACTTCGTCTTGACTGAAGCATTGCAGACCGAGCACGTGATGGTATTGGGGTTTGGTGTTCCCAGCGTGGACCCTCGGCCGCGTGCTTCCCGCCTTCGAGACTCTTGCTTGGACGAGACGTTGTTCTGGCCCATACCGGCAAAGAGGGATACGAGGCTTTGCGTCTCGCTCTGATCCACCTCACTATAAGCCGAGGGGTTGGCCACGCTGTGCCTGGCCATGATGCTTCCTCCATATCCGGAATCAGTTTGAATCCCTCCGACGCTCTGACTGACGGTGTCGGCGTCTGATGGGGGTGGAGCGCTCCCGCGGCCACCAAAGGTTGAAAATGTCCGGCTGAACGATGGGGCGGGGGCTTGCGTCTTTGTTGAGTCGCCACAGATAGTGCCCATGTTCAAGGCAGACCAGGGAGCTGCTCGGTCATGGATGAACTGGGTTATCGGCTGAAACCCCTGGTTTGGCACCAATGTCTGTTGATGGGCATGGCCGCCGGTGAAAGCCTGCGGTCTGCCCATAGGCTGCCCCGCCCCCTGGCCCTGGGCTGGGAGGGGCGCGTATGGTACGAGATGCGGCATTCCGAAGCCTGGCATGGTGATAGAATCAGGAGATCCGGGGGAAAGGTCGCCACGGTTGAACCGCTGGCAGCATTGGATAGAATCAGAATCACGGGCGCACGAAGAGTGAGGTAAGTAAGGGAGGCATCATACCGGATACCCGTCTTGCTGGGGGTACGGGGGTTGTTGCGACATGATGCAGGCCGTGACTCCTGGGGGAAGCCGTGAGCGATGTTGGAGGTCGATGGACTATATAAGTGGGTGTTAACAACCAAAGCTGTCCCTAAGCTGTACCTAAGCTGTCCCTGCGTTGGCTTTGCAGACGTCCGAAGTGCCCGCAGAGCCTAGACGAGTCTTGGCAGGCAGCGGTGGATCCCGTCCTGAGCCCAAGATGGGATTAAAGAAGGGAGAAAGCACATCCGTACCTTGATGGATGGACGTCACAGGCAACGTTCGGACGAGAGGCCTCCTCCCTGTAGTTATTCAAGGCGGAAATGGGAAAGCCGTCGGTCGATGCGCTTCAGACAGAAAGACAGAGAAGTGCGGTTGAAGAGCAGACTGGAGCCTAGCCGCGGATGCGCTGCACATGCCTGGCGAGACCTGGAATGGGGCAATCGCGGACCATGAACGAATCGATTGCTATTGTTTGTTTCGACTGCGAGGTTTTGCGCGATGTATAAAAAGACGGCAGTTAAATTTTTCAGTCTCAGAGACGGTGACGGGATGAGCTGGCAGACATCGCGAATGCCAGGTTCTGGTTGGGGGGGCCAGACAGCCTCACTTTCTGCCTGGGTTTCGGTGGCAGGCAGGCCCAGGCGGGCTGGGCTTGGAAGCCAAGCCCACTCAGTTTCGGTGAGACAGGGCGGTTGGAGGGTGGTCACGTAGTAATAGTCACGTGGAATATGGGGCTCAGAGCGTGCACAGATTGACCGCTCTCTTCTTTCTCCCCAATCAACTTCGACAAACAATATCGGGCACTTGCATCTGTGCGAGCGCGAGAAACGCAAACAGCGAAACATCGGATTGACGAAGCCAATTGTTTTTGCCGGGCAACGAACGAATCCGCCGGTAGTCGACTCGCCGACTTTCAGGTTGGTCGTTTCGTTATGGTAGCGAATCTCGTGACCTACGAAATACGAATACAAGACGAATAGAGATGCCGAGCTGGATTCTATGACACTGCCCTGAGGAACAAACATTTACCTCACCCTCCTTCCCTCATATCCGGCCCCCACCCCCCGCCCTCTTCTCTTACGGCTTAAGTTGTTGGTCAACTTTCGTTCCGGATACATACATGGCTCCGTTACTCTTACATAGTTGTGCCAAGGAGTGAAGAGCCAGCTGTCAGGTCAGCGAGGCTCATGGGGAGGGAGCCCGAGAAAGGATGTGTTTTGGGGTTCTGTGACTGATCCGGTCCGGTCCGGCCCGGGGCGGAAGCGCCCCGGGCTGCAGGACCGCCGCCGGCTCGCCGAACGGGCTTGCCGGGGAGTTGCGTGATTTTGCACTTTTGGTGGCTTCGATCGGACTCGGGGATTGGGAGATTGGGTCTGATGCTCTGCGGCAGCTACTAGTCGGACCAGAAGCCGGCCTGGCAAGAACTGCATGTTTGCGCAAGCCACTCAGCCCATGGTGCAGAAACCAAATCATATCTCAACTGCAGCCTTCAGATTCCCGCAGGTTCTGGTCGAAGCTGGCTTGCATATTCAAATCGGCCCCAAGAATCGATCATATCCTACACGTGTCTCAGTTGCACACCACGAAGCCCGCTCCGTTGCCGACTCTCCACAGCATCGGGTTCTGTACGCTCCCGGTTCTATTGAAGAACGCCCCCGAAGCGGGCCGAACACCCCAGACACATCGTTTCCGCCCTTGTGCAGTACGGGACCCCCCTTGTCTGATCACAATGGCAATCACCCTCGACGGCCTCGCTTCGTTGATTCGCCTGTCCGTTCAGCTTTGACACAAATTCCAAGCAGAAGCTGTGTAGCCCTCAGTGTTCGAGAATCCAAAACGGACGTTGAGTTGAGGGTCACAGGGTCTGTTGTATCTCGGTCCACGATGGGCTTTGTGAACAGCCAACCTCATCAAGTTCAAGGCCCACACTGTTTGCCTCCAGCTGCAGGAAACTGCACCGTGTTCGGAATGGTCTAGTCAGCACTGCAGGGACTAAGACAGGTGGTCCATCGTCATCGACGCCCGTATCGGACAGAATCACCCGTCAACGGCGAATGATATGCGCCCCCATCCTCACCAATGAGTCATCTATCAAGCCCGACCCGGCGACGATGCTGGGCAAGGATGCTCCGTCACGCTCCGTCATCACAGCATCTAAATTCTCATTGCATAGCGTCCCACACGGGGCGCTCCTCACCTCCAACCACGCTCGCCACGGCCGTTTTGGTGCTGGACATGCAAGTGTCGATAGGAAGTACTGGGTAGCGTGTGATGTCTGGTCGCGAGTGGACAACAAAGCAATGCCGCCGGCTTTGATGGAGCGAGAGCTCGTGGATGCCCCACGCGGATAACTCCCGCTGCTGGATATATATACTATAAGAATCACCGCTCTCGACACTTCCTACCGGTCATCCATCAGCCACGTCGTTTGCAACCACCAGACTTCCCGGACATCTAAATCCAGGTACCCCGCCGACTATCACAGTAGTCCATCCTTCCGGTGCCTCCTCACATCACCAGCTCTCGACGCCCGAATCTCTAAACACACCAACACCCTCCACTCGCGCCACACAGCTGTCAACATGTGTGACTACGACGAGTTCCTCTTTACCTGCGGTCACTCGGCCATACGCTTCAAGTGCTATTGCCACTCCGCCCGGAACCGTACGTCAAATTCCCACTCTTCCCACTCCCCTTTATGGCCGTTTCGAAAGCCATTGTTCTCCCGACACGGTGATTTTGCTCACCGGACCACGCCCGGATACATCCTAAATAAAAATCCAAGATTGCTGACATAGGTTGTTGGAACAGACCCTACCCACGCCTGCCGCAGGGTCAAGAAGCTCCGGGACTGCTGGTTACAGGGCCGGAAGTGCGATGCGTGCACAGCGGCGCAGGCGTATTATAACAGCCAGGGACAAGGGCAAGGTAAGTGCTGATCCTCCATAACGCCCCCGACCCGACTCGACCACAAACCGTTTGTTTTTGTTGAGCCGAGGGCTCACTGACGTCCTTCACAGGCGGTGGCAATGGTTCCTAGTCAAGGACGTGGAACCGGTGACGAACTGTTTTCATGCTTTATGAAGGTATTCCCTCAAATAGTCCATTTGTAGCCGAAAAAAACATGTTTGTGTTTTGTGTCACAAGACCTGGCCCCCTGCTTCGTCCCAGCCATGCATCTGTGACGCCGTCCGTGTAACTGACGGGTACCTTGCATGAAAGTGACAGATCCGATCACAGGGGGGTACTACCAGTGTTCCGGAAAGGAGGTTGAAGAAAGGTAAAGACAGGGCCAGAGGCCATCGTCGCTGGGAAGACAGTTGCCGTAGTTTATTGTACCTCGTACCTACCGATGCAGCAGAATCATAGGCACCGCATAGTAGTACTAGGCGTAGATGCGACGAGTTCTCGAGGTGACATCTCCTTGCCCCCCCCCCAGTTGCTGGTTACCTAGAGTTAGTTGACGGCGGGATTCGGCAGTCGATGAGCCACACAGTGGACAAGAACCGTGTTACAGTGCTACGGGGCACAGAGAACAGGGGCGGCGAGTGCCGCTCAAGCTCCCATCAATATCTATTGTGGTCACTGGCAGTTTAAGGCAGATATCTTCCCAGTATGTCACACGACAACTCAACACTACCTACTTTGACGCCCGCAAAACCGGTCAAGGACATACATCAGGATCTAATGCCAATCTGGCCGTTCCTGTCATGTATGTACTGGCATTCCTGAACCTCAATAAACCCAACGCAAGAATCCTTAGGAACAGGGGGGCAAACCCGAGCAAGGAACAAAACAAACTGACAAGCATCACAAAACATCACTACACAAACCCAACTAGCCCCTCACCATATAACCAGCAAACCTCGTGTTATTCATTCATCTAGCTACTCCCCCACCTCCTCTCACTCCTCCAAATTCGTCGCCCCTTCCACCCGCCCCACCACATTATACCGCTTCGAAAAGAAAGTGACCCAGTCGTTCAGCGTCGACTTTTCCTTGTCGGGCAAGTCCTGCCACTCGGAGCTCACGTCCTCGGGCTTGGTCGACGTCTTGCCGAGTGCGCGCGAGGCGTCCTTGCCGGCGAATACTATTTTTTTTGTTCACGTGTTAGTAGGGCGGTTAGTTTAGTTTAGTTAATAAGATGGGTAAGGGAAAAGGAGAGAGAAAAGGGTGGGGGGGTGTTTGTTTACCGTGGTATGCGCCGCCTGGCTGGTAGGCTTTGTTGCCTGTTACGTCGTAGACGATGCCCTATAGCAAGGGGAGGTGAGTCAGGGTGTTTTAGGTTGGGACGGCTTGGTGAGGGGGGATGTACATACCTTGATGGCGACGTAGCACTTTCCACCATCCTCTCCTGAAGTCGGGTGTTAGTTGTTTCCCAAAGCCAGGGGTTCATCCAAGCTCCTCCGAGACAAGTCTCGGGATGTCTTGCAAGACAGCTGGGCGTCTCTCTCGAAATTCGAAAAGAAAAAGAAAGGGACGGTCCGTACCGCCCGCCTTGGCCAAGTCCTCGAGGGAAATAGGGTCATCCTTTGGAGGGTCCAGCTGGACGGGAGTCTTGGGCTCAAACTTGCCCGCCATTTTGCGTTTGAGACTAAAAAAGGAGGGGTCAACCAACCGTCAGCGTCTCTGAGTTTGCCAAGAGATAGATGGGACTGAGCCCGTGAAGAAAACTCACTGTGTAGTGTTGATAACTTGTATGTTTGACTCTTAGTCTCAAAAAAAACGAGGAATTCAAAATCCAAAACCACTCTCAGAAGAAGCCTTTTCAACTCACTCGATGAGGTTGAGATGCGACGTGTGCCCGAGGGTCATGAAGCAGGTGGGGCTTGCTCTGAGCTCTGAACCTCGGGACGGGATGGAGCGAGTGGCCGACAGGGGTTGTTGGGGCAATGACGTGCGGCTGCCCCTGGGCTCGTCAGTTTTCTGGCCTGAGGCATCGACAAACCGAAGGCAGAGAACTCCGCCAAGAACTTGAAGAGCTCAAGCTTGGGCCTCTTTCCGCAAGTGGACTTTTCATCGCCAAACTCCAAGCACGACACAACACGCGCCGACTTACACACACCAGAGTCGACTCAATTGACGGTCCAATTGAGGACTAGCCACCTCTCACTTCAGTATGCCCGTTCTTCGGGCTGCCGGGATGCGGTCCGCTGGCGCACTACGGCTCTCGCAACGATGCACATCCCCCCTCGTCCTCCGATTACAACCCAGCCGATGCCGACAACAGACACTACTCGCTCTCTCCATACTGCCCGCTAATCACCAATGCCGCCCGAAATCAACGTCACCACCAAACCAGGACTCGGAAAGCTCGGCTAAGCAAGCAGGGCAAACACCAAACCCGTCTCCCTCCCTCAAGGGCATGCTATGGCGCGCCATCAAGACCGACACGAGCCGCGCGTGGTACGTTATCCGGCACACCAGCTTCAGCGAGGTCATGCGGAGGAACCCGGGGGAAGCGTTTGGCGCTATCGTGGCGTAGGTATTCCGCACAAACGCACGGAAGCGGGCCTAGCCGGAACTGACAACCCACCAACAGAGTTGTGGGCGCCGTCGCCATCTTCGTCTACTGCGTCTACGCGTACTACACTTATTTCAACAGCCGGCAATTCACGCGATACCCCGACCCCGTGGCGCAGGCTCTGCGAAAGGCCCTCTACTTTAGCAACCACGACCCGGACCCGCAGCGAGCGCTCAGGTACTACAAGCAGGCGCTGGAACTCTGCGACCAGGAAGGGCTCGACCACTTCTCGGACGACGTCACAGGCATCAAGATCCAGGTGGCTGCATGGCTCGAGAATATCGAGAGCTACCAAAACGCCATCAGCGTGCTGGAGAACCTGCTGGGCGACTGCAAGCGCTGGGTCGAGGTGATGGAAAAGAGCGCCGAGGAAGGGAGCCTCCCCAAGCTCGAGCCGCCTCCGGCCGTGGCCGCTAAGGAGGGAGAGCCTGTTGCCCTTGAGAAGCCGCTGGAGAACATTTGGGCCAAGCGGAGCAGGCTTCTGGCGAAGGCGGTAAGCATCAGCGTCAAGCTTGCCAACCTCTACTCGGACGAGCATGTTTTGGAGCGGGAGCTTGCTCACGAGCGGCTCGTCTGGGCTGTCGAGACTACTTTGAGGGAGACGCAGAGGCGCGCCAAAGAGGGTCCGAAAGAGGGGGAGGGGGCCTGGATGAGCCCGGAGGAGATTGGCGGCAGTTTGGAGGGTGAGCAGGTCCATTACCCCGTCCCTGCCTTATCTCGATACTAACTTTGACTTGCAGCGCTTGCACAGAGCTATCAGGATAAGACGCAGTATCATCTTGCGCTCCCGCTCTTTTTCCAGGCCCTCAGGCTATGCCAGGATCCTTGCCATATTGCCCTCTTGAGTAAGCCCTACACTGTACAAACCTATTTTCTGCCCTGGGACTAACATTGTCAGTGAACAACATCTCGACCAGCTTCGCTGAGCACCCGCTCATCCCGGCCGGCGACGCCCCCGTGCATGCCATGATGGAGGATTCCAAGACGTGGGTTACGGCAGCCGAACAGCGCGCATCCTACCTCGCTTCCGCCCAGCGGTGGGCGCAAAACGCCATTAGCCACGCCTCGGAGCCGCAAGACGAGAAGCGGACGCCGGAATGCGACCAAGCCTGCGCCGTCTCGCTCTCCAACCTGGGTTCCGTGCTGGCGATGCTGGGCAAGACGACCGAGGCGCGCGTCAAGTATGAGCAGTCGATCGCCCTGAGCAAGAAGTTCGGCTTCGATGACTACGCTGCCGAGGCCGGCGCCAGGCTGCAGAGCCTCCCCAAGGCATGACATCGATAAAACCTCGTGTTTGTCATCGTCGGTGATACCCCGCGGCGTCTCACTCGGCGATAGCCATGTCTCCGAGGACTACCGGAACAAAACCAACTCTCTGAACTATGTACTTCTCGCGGAGTCGCCGACGGTTCACGTGTTGAAAAAAGCTCCACATCACGAAATCTAAAACTTGATTTCCAACAACACGGGAACTTCCCGCCCGTTGATTTCGCAACCCCGGAAACGGCCATGCGAAAGCAGAGACCCGACAGATGCGACTCGGAGGCACAGGCACGGCATCTCGGGGGGGTAATCCCAAATGACGACATGACATGATCCGTCAGACCATTCTCCGAGAAAAGATCCTGTTTGTCCGTTTGCCAGTTTGCGGTTTGCGAAACAAAAGGCCGAGACCCGACGGTATCGGCGGCGGCAGCGGGCACACAAACAGACAAAAGCAGGCCGACCCGACAGCCGCGAGCCCAGTTGGCAGTCGCAGGCACCTGGATGGACCAGGGGGAGAGATAATTGTTAGCCACACCGCTGCTTTCTCATTCGTGCCATGCAAAATCCCTGTCGGCGCACGTGTTGGAGGGGTTCAGAGGAGCAGGGGGGAGGCGGGGGTGTTGCATTGTGTGCATCTCGGATCATGCAGGCGTTGTCACTGGCGGCTGCTGCTGTTCAGGGGTCCTTTTTTGGACGAGACGAGACGAGACGAGACGAACCGTTTTTTTGTTGAACTCCGCGGCCTACTTAGGTACTATTACTAATACCGCGGGAACGGAAGGGGGAAAAAGGAAACCAACAATCATGTATGTACAGATAGTGTTGTGAAGGTCATTACGGCCAGTCGTTGTACGAAACGGTTTGTCCTTCGCGCGACGATGTCCCTTGGCCAGAAGGGGTGTATATGGTTTGTCTTTGCGCGACGATGTCCCTTGGTCAGACGGAGGAGAGGGAGGATGGGTGTGTACCTATGCAGTGCGGTTGATGAAAAAGGTTGGGCTTCGAGAAGGATAGGTAGGTAACTGGCGAGCCGTACCCGACCGACCGACCGACATCACATTACAGTAGCGCGCCCCGCGCGCCCGCGCCGACGCGCACACTAGTGAGCGGCTCGTCGCGAGGGTAAAAAGAAAATCAAAAAAAAGGGACGAACCACACATGTCGACGGAAATGCTGGTGCCTGGCAGCAGCGTGGTGCATGCCGCATGCATCAGACCTACCTAGTGGTGGAGGTGCTGCTGGCCCTTTTTTTATTCGGGATGTGCTTCGCCGTGGCCCGGCATACAGTGTGGTAAGGTCGGTAACCAACCAATATGGCGTCCGGTGGGTGGGAAGATGGTTGGCACTTTTCGGGTTGCCGATATTGTTTAAGTTGGTGTGTGGAGGGTGTGGTCGTGCCTGTGTGTGTGCGAATAATAAGGTGTTTGTGTATCGGTAGGATATACCAAGATGCTTGCTGTATTGTGTCGGGCTGGATATTGGACATCGTGGTTACCTGGTTTTCTCCATCTCCATGTCTCACAGGAATGATGGTGAGTGGTGGCATACCGCACCACTTTTGGGACGAACTTTTTGGGACGAACTTTTGGGACTTGCATTCCCGTTTCTTTCACACCAGACTGGACCCACCATCGGCGACAGGGGGGCTGGCATGGACTTCGGTCGTAAGTCGGGCCATCATCTGTGTAACCATCGGGTGTAAGCCGGCTTTTACATGGTCGAACCTGACTGCCGGTTCAAAGATATGCGGATTAAAGATTTCAGGGTCCTGTCGATCATCTTCTTACGTACACGGGCAGTCAGAAGACCCTCGGGGCGGAGATGCCGGGTTTTGTCTCGGTACGCAACGTTACCAGCTTGTTTAGTGATCGAATGAGATATCAGAGACCGGAACGAAAATAAGATCATTGGCCAGGGCAAGCGACCTCAAAGAAGTCGGGGCTTCAGCAAAGTTGGGGGCTCAGCGGGGTCTCTGATTGGCTGGGCAACCCCAAATGGCGGTCTTGGCAGGGACGTTTAAGCTTAAATCGAGCCAACTCGAACGGCAGGCTACCTAGGTAGTTAGGACAACAAGCGATGTCGTCGTTCGTTGACAACAACACTAATCATGATATGTACAATGGTTGTATTAGGTAAGCGGTGGGTCTTTAGCCGACGGCATTGCACTGGGTGTCAATATCTCTCTGCCGCTGTCTGTTGTTCGTGACTAAGACCCTTTGACGTACAGCAGCAATGAGATAGACATCGGTTGGGAAAACAGAAACGTTCGCTTGTAGAGAGAGAGATACAGAGGGGAGTTTGGTGTTGAAACTCGGAGGTTAGTCTCCTGGGAAAGAATCCTTCGATTGCTACGCAGCAGGGTTTTCTTGAACTGCATGTGAATGAACCCTTCGTATAAGTGATACAGTTTTGCCATGTCGGCAAAGTGTCGGCAGGTCGGGAAATGCAAGGCACTCGATGCGGGCCGCCAGTCCGCTCCCGTCGGCCTCAACGCCGGTAGCTACCATTGGTGGGGATCGAGGTTGAGCTTGAGCCGGGCCCGCCAAGTCCGCCGATTCTTTCACTTTGAGTATCAACTTTGGCTTTATTTGATGTGTGGGCCCAACGAGAGTTGAGACGGGAGGTACTGAATGGAGGTTTGTTTCCAGTTTGTTTCCTGAAAAGAACCCCACAATGCGGCCGGTTGACAGTGGCTTCGGGGCCGAATACGGACATCCCGGTTCGAGGTCCACTTTTCCACAACGCACCTGCCGAAACGGCACCGGGGGCTCAGCGTCGTGACATGTAACATCCATGGAATACCTCTCGTCGACGAACTGGTGGGTTATCAGATGCGGCACCAAGACCCGAGCGCCAGGCACCAGCTTTTCTGAAGCCGTTTGTGGTACGCTAGCTGCGGTGGAGGCCCGGTTGTCAGCAGTTACATGCGAATTTGGAATCTCGGATGGGCCCGCCGCCCCGCTGACATATCCGCATTCCGGGGACCGTTGACCCCGCGTCCGTCTCCAAAATTCCTTGCATTCATTGGGTCTCTTCAACCGATTCATTGGAAACCTTCAATATCCGGGTTGAGGCTAGTTCTCTCTCTCTTGCTCTCCAAGGCGCGGCGGGAAGGAGGGTGGGCAGGTCAACCCGTCCCGCTGTGATGGGAACATGCTTCCGAGTGGGCGGGTGTGTTCGACTGTGCTGCATGGGCACGGGTAGGCGGCGATCGAGCCAAAAAAGACAGCACGGCTAGCCAGCAAATGAGCTGCCGTTTTATTGAGATGCCTTGAGAGGGCGTCTTTTGGAATGCGGGGGGTCATCCACAATCAAGCTTTCCTTCTCTACCCTCCCGAATCGGGATGGCACACCCGACCTCCAAGGACAGCACAACAGCAGATCGTGCTTTCCGTAAGAATTACAATGTGATGTGTCAAGTCTCTGTCAGGCAGCTGACCTTTCCGCAACCTAAGGTACCACCACACTCGAGGGACCCGCCTCTCCCAATCCGGGTGAGTGCTGTGCATATGCGTCTTGGCACAGACAGGGACAACGACAATCCGATCTCGCGCCAAGCCTCCTAATTAACCTTTTCTTCAACGACGTTTTGCCCACTTTCCAAACGAAAGACATATCCCAGCCGCCGTTGACGGGTTTGCACCGCCGTTTTGGGGGGTAAATTGATCCGCGGGGCACCAGGGGGACCTTCGCAGCGCCAGAAACGAGCAGCCGAGATCGAACGGCGACTGGACCGTTCGTATAGCGCATAGATTGCCAGCAAGCATCTCCATGTCCCTGCGCACACCCCTCCCTGCCCCGGCCACATCGGGGGGCGTTCGTCAGCTTGGGAAAGCGAGAAGCCGCAAGACAGACCTACATAGAGCAAGAAACACAACGCCCATCGGGCTGCGACGAACGCCAGCGTCAGTCTTTGTCAGACGCTCGGTCGCATGGTAAGGCTTCGGCTGGCCCGTTCAGCCGCGTGGCGAATTGGCTTCTCCGGGACCTTCCCCTTTCTGTTTACTCGATTGGAGCAACCATCTTTGACGTCACTGCCTGGAAGGAGCCCGGGGTTCCGCGTGCTTTTCTTGTTGTACCCCGTCCGCTCTCGGATGGAACCCGGCGTCGTGCGGTCGAGGGGAAGAAGTTTTCGTACCGGCCGCAGAGCACTATCAATAATCAGACAATGCCAACCAATACCGCGGTTCCGAGAATACATCGCGACAGGGTCAAAGCCGTTCCGACCACCGGCGCCCCGTCGCTTTTCGAATGTTGATTCCGCAAACCTGCTTGGCAAGAGGCGGGAGTCGATTGCAAAAGGGCGGTAATGTATTTTGTATTGTTCATGTTACGCCCTTGCCGATGTCCATGCATGTCTCGAGATACGTACCTCCTTCCCCCCCCTTCTCTTCCACTTCACCCCCTGCCCTGCACATCGCCTCGTTCCCGCAGCCATCACGACCCCTGTTGGCGGCCCTAGGACGCATGCAACGCCAAGCCATACCCGCCGAGAGGGTTGCAGCTCTGTTGGCTCCGTGTGATCTTGTGGGTATGTCCCTAGCCCCTGCTTTTCTATTACTCCCTATGGGTGGAGCCTCGCCTCACCTTACAGCCTTCTCATGAGAAGGATAATGTGGGCGGGAGGAACCCTGATCGACTTATATAAGAACGGGCCCCCAGGTCACAGCCAGGGTCATGTCCTTGCTCTCGCCTTCTCGCTTTGTGATCATCCCGCTCAACCACGCCCTCGGTGCGCCTCATAACAACCTCATCACTGGCACAAGGCTACACACATATATCCACCCATCATCAGCCTTCCCAACCAGTGCCATGGAAACCATCGGGAATTTTGTCGACTTCCCTTCGCCCCCCAACTCAATGTACTACGTTTACGGGGACTCGGAACAATATCTGTCAGAATCTCAGAGCCCAAACAACTCGGTGAGTACCCCACGCCCGCTCGGCACAGAGCCAGTAATTCTGACACTGGCTCGTAGTATGACGCAGCGGCTGGAGAAAGCAGTCTCTCGAGTCGCTACCCGAGTCCGGGGCACGAGGACGGAGACGCCGCGGATCCGACAGACCAGCAAAAGCCAGCATCCAAGCGGAAACGGGAGAACCGCTACAAGAACGCCCCTCCAGCGGTGTTGTCTGTACGTAGCACTTCCCACCACCCTGTCTCCAAATTGCAAAGTTTTTAACTCGACCCTTCTTTTTGCAGCGCCGGAGAGCCCAGAACCGCGCCTCGCAGAGAGCGTACCGCGAGCGCAAGGACCAGCGGATAAAGGACCTCGAGCAGCTGCTCGACGACGCCAAGCAGCGCAACGACGTGCTCAGCCAAGCGTACGCCACGCTTCACGCCGAATACGTGGCTCTCAAGACGTCCGAGATCAGCGACCAAAGCTACCCGCACCAGCAGTATGACATGATGCCCTACGGCAGCGGCGCGCCCAACGGCAGCAGCAACGGCATGGGGCTGAACCACCACACCGGCAGCGTTGACGGGCTCGACGGGAGTGGTATGGACATGTTTGTGTACTCGGACCTCAACGCGGCTGGGTACACCCTCTGAGATTTTGTGGATTGTGATGGCGGCGAAAACACAACCCACACACACACTCACTCTGCTCTCTTTCTCGCTTTTGGTTGTTGCTCGCTATTAGGGGGCTCTCCTACACTGGGAGATTCAGACAATGGCTGAGCCAGGGAACATACCACTACCAGAGTCAGGGGGGGGCGGTGGCATGCTCCGAGTCAGCAGAGGACGGACGGCCCACCTACTCAAAACACACTGAGCAGCCGCGGCGCGGCGCGCAGAGGCTCCATCCAACCTTCTTCTCTGTACGGTGGGAGAGGGACGAGGCAGCGTCAAGAAGAAGGACTTTTTTTTGGAGCTAACCGTGGCGCCACGGATGGGGGCCGGTTTTGGGTTGCGCATCGGGGAAACCGGGAATGGCACCTGGGACATTCGCCTCTCGCCCGCCACTCCGCTCTTTGGAATTTGGGCGAGGCCGAGTGAGGCTGTGCTCCGATCTCATGATGACGGGAAAACGTGCCTCGGTTTGAACGAGGAGGGGGGAGACCTTCCGTTTCTGGGGAAAAACGGAGCTGAAGGGAGGGCGGCGGGCTTTAGTTAGATATGGGATCATTGGCGGGGCTTACTTGGCTCAAGCCGTGGCGTTCATTATGGTTTTGGCGTTTCTTCTCACGAGTGGGTGAGATGGGAAGGCGGTTTGCCTTTGGGGAGGTTGGTTTTTTTTTTTTTAGCTCTGCTCTAGCTGGGTTCATGACGGGATGGGAAATACCTGCTGGATGGGACATGGATGACATGACTTGATTTGATGATATGATCATGATAGCACAGGGTGGAATAGAAATATGATGCTTGCTGCAAACTTTTGGCCTTGATTATGTGAACGTGAAGGGAGGGCAAGAGACTAGTGCCAGTTACCTAAAGTGGTGTTATGGTGGTGCGCTTACTGTTCCCCCTTTTGAAGCGGGCAGGGGTGCAGAGTACTCCTAGTCCTGCCGCCACTGTACTCGAACTAGTACTAGGAATCCGGCTACGCTAGAAGTTATACACCTGCATAGCAGGATAGGAGTGTATCTGATCACCGTCCTCCTATTTACCCACGTTCCTCTAAACGCTACCATGGTCTCGGTGCCAGATGATGCACTATTAACACTGCTGCTTCCACACCTAAGCAGCGAACGACTTCTCAGAGGAACAGCTTCGGGACATTTAAGCTCAGTGAGATCAAAACAGCTTGATTGACCCTTCTCACTTGTCAATAGCAAGCCGCGCTCGCTGTCAAAGACCTAGTGAGTGCGAGGTAGCCAACGCGTCCGCCCTCCTCCGACCCGCCACCCCTAGATGTCGAATCCCAATACTACGAGGTTTGAAGTAGTAGTGTCATGCCTCGGACGCAATAAAACCTAGGTTCTCACGGCTTCTTTCTCTTGCGAGAGACTGCTGACTCTGCCCTCAATATATGCATCCTCGAATGTAACATTGACTCCGATCCGATCCTCTGCGTAGGCTCTTGTCTAACACTTTGAGCCTCTTTGGCGGCCCTACCGGCTTTGGATACTTTTTCTGTGAAAGCGCTAGATCCTAATATGCCCTCGAATCAGCCGACCGCGCAAATCAAATGATTATGATAAGTGAGTACTATGTAAGAGGTGAGAAGGCTCAAAGGGAAGCTGGAATGGACCCGGAAACTACGGGAGCTATGCAACACCACCCAACATATCGCCAACAGTTCGGTAAATCTTCATTTGGTAAGGAAGGAATATCACCCTCGTTAGGTCTAGAAAATAAGAGCGAGAAACAATGCTAGATGCTGGTGAGGTGCATGTATCTACACCTCGTAGTGAAAAAGGGAGAGGATTTATCTTTCGACCAACCGTCATGTTTCGACTTGCGCGTTAGCGCTGAGTACTAGAACCCATCTGTTGTCAGTCTGTTGCTCTGAGAATACTTCGCTTTTAAACCTATGGCAAAAGGGGTTACGCTGCTCCTTGTCCGATGCTCCTCCCTATTCTTCTTTTACTGATCCACATCTCCTGTCCCATAGTGAAACTGTCCTAGTGCCAGAGGCGAGTCATTAGTTAACGGGGAGTTCATAAGCACCAATTTCAGAACTAGACACTCGTCACAGTTTGACACGCCAAGTGCATTGGGAAAAAAGGGGGGGAATTGTTCAGTCCACCACCACTCGGGTGCAAGTTCGATCGCGTTGTGTAGGTGTCCCTATAGCGCAACTCGACAGCACCCTGAACTCGGGTTTTAGGAGAGTAAATATCGCAGCAAAGACCCCAAAACATGAAGATAACACCATACAGGTATACAGAGACACGGCCCCTCAAGTCCCTCAACCATGTGAACAAGCCATGGGGATGTCACGGCGCAAACAGAACAAGAATGAAAGCATGGGCGAGTGTCACAAGAAAATTGAAGGTCACTGAATTAATTTATACATAAATCTGGACATGGTGCTTCGTCAAACAGCAAAGCAAGAACACCCCGTGAACCATTGATTGCAACATGATACTTGGCTTGGTCATTCCGTTAATATTTACCAGCCCGGACCTAGGTTCCCTCGACAACAAGTCCAAAACATTTCGATGCTCGCCGTCTGTAACTATCAATCTTTGCCAACCATAATAAGACCCAAAAACAAGGGGAAATAAATGTTCAATCAACCCAAACGCCACGAGTGTTACCAACCATGACAACTGAAGGGGCATGCATAGAAGCCCCTAGATACAGTCCGAGTCCCCAGCGACGCATGGCCGGCCAGTTGACTAGAAAAGAACCTGGCCGTATATAGGTACCTATCCTATCCCAAGGCCAGAGGAAACAACGAGACAGGGGCTGAGATGATGCCAAGTTCGGTACGTATAGTACTTTGCATAAGGTGGGCGGGGCCTTTTTGTATGGCAGGTAGGTCGACTTCAAGTAGGTAGAGAGAGGTACTGTGCTGACTTTTTCGTCCTGTCAGTACGTCACACCACCCAACAACGACACCACATGGAATAGGGGTAGTAAGTAATCAGGGTCTACTGACACGTACGTACCTTAGACAGTCTGGCAATGAAAGCGTTCCCGAGCCCACACATGGATAGGTAGTGTTGTGTTGTGTTGTGGGTTGGTTGGTTGGCTATGGGTTGGGTGCATCGACAAAGGGCGTCAACCTCGACGACGGGAGCGGCCTGATCAACAATATCAGTCAAATAATTCCTATTCGGGGTGTCTCAGGAGTAGTTTGGGAGCACAACGACTCCTGAAACAGAATTATGCTCCCGAGACAGCCATAAGGGGGAAGAAAGGGCACGGGTTTGACGTACCACTCCGGGAAGGGGGCATCGCGGGTGCCGGGTTTCCTCCGGCAGACCACGCGGCGGGACGGCGGGGCGCCCTCGCCGCTTCGCTTTCCGTACCACCTCAGGCCGCCGGAGGGGAGTCGGCTTGTTGAACGGATTGGGGTTGATGAGAACATTCTTTTTGGGGTTTTTCTTTTTGGTTCGGGAATTTCGGTGCTTTCGGAACTTTGATGTTCGAAAAAGGGGGAGGGTGGGAGGGGGGGGACGGACGGACGGGGGTAGTAGTAGGGCTGCAGCATGGAAAAGGGTGTCTACGGCATTCTTTAAGAAAGCAAGTCCAGCACTCACAGGACGGGAGGGGATCGTCGATGGGCTGGTTCTCTGTCCACTTGGTGATGGGGTGGCTGGCGTTGGGGGCTGCTGGTTGCTGAATCAGCCCGTCTCACTCATCTCCCTCTCCACTTGGGAGGCATCACCGTTGGTGGTGAGGCTGCCGGAGAAGCCACTCGGGGGCCATCTGTGTGACCCTCGCATGCAGCTATGGGTATTGATGAGGTCAGGATATCCTGACACGAGAGGAGAAGATGCTGCGAAGTCATGCTGGGGGTGTCTTGGCGCCATTGGTGGCACGAGTTGCTGGATGCTGTAAGACGATGGCGTTAGTGGGCTGCTGCGTGTCAGCAAGACCGTGTCAGAAGATCGCTGCTGAGTGGAGGAATCTTCGCTTATATATGGAGTATGCTATGCCGCACCACAACCGACCGACGACTTCCGGGACCCGGCCTGGTCGTCACCAGCATCTCCACAATCATCCGGGACACCAACCCCGGACTTGAGCTTGGTAGCTTTTGAATCCGATGCCGAGATGTAGCACGGACTCGGCGGCGAGATACGGACGTCGGCGATGGCTCCGAAGACCAAAATGGTACGCTGGATAAACGGCTAACACCAGCGATACCGTGCTGCTACTCGCCAGTGATAGGCTGGTGGATATGGACAGCCAATTTACCCTAATATCCTGGGCCCGATAGCTCTCAAGCCGCCACTTTTTAATCTAGGAACAGGTTTCCTCTGGACGGAAACGATGAATGGGCGAGGATCTGGAGCGACATTCCAGGCGGCGGAGCGGGATCTGGGGGAAGAATGCTGCGCTGCGATACTGGCAGAACCCATTTTTTCACCCACATATACCGAGGACACGAGCCGTGCTTTCTTCCAGACTGCTAGCTGCCGGTGCGATCCCCCTCCTGTTCTTTTGTGCAGCAATTGAACAATGCCGTTGGTGGTGGGTTGGCAGGTCTAGACTACTACCATCTTCAATCACGACCTACATACACCTCGATCCACCTGAGACCAGAGGAACGCCGAGGCCCTCGAGATAGACGACTCGATCCCTCTGCTCCTCGGTGGAGGCCAACATGCAGCGTCGCCCGGCTTGCCGGCGAACCCAGTTACGACCATGACAATGGGGCTCGGGAGGCTGCTGGGGCATCTGCTGGCGACGCTCGTCCTTGCAGCCTGTTTGTCCAGCGCCGCCGCCACGTTCACCAACTCGTTTGACGGCATTGCGAGCGGGTCGAGCGTGGTGCTGACCTGGGACGGGTTGCAGCCGCAACAGTACCCGCTGTGCATCACGGCGCAGGTGATCGACAAGAACGGCGATGGGTTCCGCGCGAATTCGTATCGGGCGAACATCACAAGTATGTCGTCCCTCCTTTTGAGGCGATGAATGGACTCAATGGAGAGACTGGTGCTAACGACGAGGTTAGCTGGCGCCACGGGAACTTCGTTTACTTGGATAAGTGCGCCGTATCCGCTCCGTTGGATCCCCGGCGGGCTGTATCAGCTGGAGCTGAGACCGATGAGCTGGACGGGGGGTCATGCCCAACTGCTGGCGACGTCGCCCTTCTTTAGCATATCGGAGACGGGGACTGGAGCAGGGTCGACGACGGGGACGACGGGGACGACGGGCCCGGTAAGACGACATTGACTTTCGGGAGAAACCCGACTTGAACCTGTCCAAGCTAACGATCCGGCTTCAGCAACCAACACCGGCCGACTCCCAGGGCGGTGACGCATCGGGCATAAGCACGCCCGTGGCTATCGGACTAGGGGTGGCCATTGGAGTGCCGTCGATAGCGGCGACGTTGATTGTGGGCTTGTGTCTCCGGAAACGCCAGCGCCGGGCGGCCATGGAAAAGCGACGGCTGAAGAGAAGCGAGTTTGTCATTAGCTGAGCAAGTATTCCGTAATGACTGGGTGTGCACAGTAATTTGCCCGGAGTAATCAACAACAGTGAGATACTGGGTCATCGGGAGGCCGTGCCGTGCTGTGCCAGAAAAGAGAAATTGCCCTGTTACGTACGAAGCATTCCGAAGTTGCATTGTTGGATTCGTTCTGCATGGTGCACAGTCCGGAGTGACTGCAGAGAAGGTGGGTGGGCACACAACTGAGCACGCAACTGAGCCAATAGACGGCAGAGACCAGTGAACGCACGAGAGAGGCTGTTCTCGGTCGGGATGAGGAGGGCATTGTCAATGTGTGTCGGAGCAATCTCGAGTTGTATTTCACTGGATCCGCTTTGCTTCCTCGGATGACTCGTGTAATAAGGAAAAGAGACAATTCTGTTGTTAAATGCTTCGTATCCTCAGCCGACGTCTTGTTCCCCGTTCGTTCGCTGGTCCCTAGCCCGGCTCGGTTGGAGAAGATCGGCGCGGGCCAGACTCTCGGACTATCGAGGGCGTATTTTAAGCTCTTATCCCACGTTCCCGGGCCCCTGGTCTGGCGACGATCCGGCTTCCAGAACCACTACACACTATTTACAGTCCACTCTCCCAGAGACCCCGCGAAGATTGGGGTTTCTGGGAGAGTGGATGTCGTCCAATATTTTCTGCGAGAGATGGCTGCTGGACTGTGCAAACTGCAGAATCATTCAGGCACAAACCGAGACGAACCAATCGAGGCGGGGCCCCGGGCTCTTGCCCGCATTGGACAGGACCCCTATAATTCAGTGTGGCGCTGCTTCTTGTTCCTGCATCCGGACCCCTCGGACGAATCCACATCCCGCCGCCCGCTTAGACGCCGCTTCGACGCGTCCCCGGTTCGCTCGGATCGGATCGACCCTTGTCGAGCAATACGCCCTCACGCCCTCGACGCCTTTGCTTTTCACAAACTCGATCCGCTTTGAGCTGCATCAACATTGCCACGCGCGCTGGGCCGGAGGGAGGATCAGGGCGTTTACAGTTCTGTACAGATTACAAAATACTTCTCTTCTGAATGGCTTCCACGACCTCATTCTCCCTTGACCATTGATCGGATGACCGAGAATGGATATCAAGCAGCCGAAGGACTGACTGTGAGTCGTGCACAGCTCGCTTCGGACGATGGATCCTGCGTGGGCCGTGTGTCGTTCAGGCAGGATGCAACATTCTGGGCGCCGATGGACCATCCGAGTCCAACGCTTTCCGCTGGGCAGTGGACACGGGCTCCATGCTTGCTTGCAAATGCGCCCATTGTTGCATCTCGCGGCCAATGAGCGGCCCCTGCCCCCCTAACCCAATATTCAAGCGCCCCGGGTTGCCCCCTTGCGCGCCAAGGGTCGATACGAATCTGGGCTGGAGCCGCCGATGTGGTGTCCACTCTGAACGTTGGGTGGGACTATTGGTTCCCAACTGGGAAAAGGTTCCTCTTTGGCGATGTGGTGGCCAGCACCAACTGACAGCCCAGTCTGTCATGCCATGGCCCCCATCACTCGGCTTGCCCGGGAGGAGGTCCCTTGCCTGGGCTCCCCTAAAAGCCGCCGATGCTCCCACCCACGGCCGGCCTTCCTTCTCCTGAGCCTGATGCTTCTCCAGCCAAGTCATCCACGCTGCCTCTCCAGCAAGACCAGAGCATTGTTTTTGCTCGTCCTCTGACGTATCGTACGTCGAGCCACTCGTTATTCTCGTTACTATACACGCCGACCTCCTGATGGCTCCCTCCATTGTCCGCCTGGGCGCTGCTGCCTTGGCCTTGGGTGTCTCGAACGCCGCCACCACCTACCAGCTCAAGGAGTCCTACAACCCCACCAACTTCTTCGACAAGTTCAACTTCTTCAACGAGCGCGACCCCAACTCGGGCTTCGTCAAGTACCAAAGCAGGCAGGAAGCCACACGGCTCGGTCTTATCGAGACCGGGAACAACGATGTGACCATCGGCGTCGATTCCACCGGCTTTGACCAGGACGGCCGGAGCAGTGTCAGGCTTGAGAGTCGCAACACGTACAACAGTGGCCTGTTCATTGCCGACTTCTCTCACTTCCCCCAGCAGGCATGTGGTGCTTGGCCCGCCTTCTGGATGGTTGGCACCAACTGGCCCCAAGACGGCGAGGTCGACATCTATGAGGGCTGGAACATGAACCCGCGGAACAAGGTTGTGCTCCACACGGACAGCCCCGACAAGGTCGGAACCTGCCAGATCGAGAAGGGCGACTTCACCAGCAGCATGGTCTACAGCAACTGCTGGAACAACGCGCCGGGCCAGCCGGGGAACACGGGCTGCGCCGTCGAGGAGAGCAACGGCCTGTTCGGAAACCCGTCCGGCGGTGTCTGTGAGTTATTAGCCTAGCCCTTCATCTGGACCGCATCTAGCAACGAAAACTGACAAGTGATTCCTCAGACGCTACCGAGTGGCAGGAAGACGGCATCAATGTCTGGAGCTGGGCCCAAGGAAAGGTCCCCGCCGACGTGAAGAGCGGCAAGCCCAACCCGGCCAACTGGGGCAAGCCCAGTTTCGCCGCTGGAGGCAAGAAGTGTGATGTGAAGAAGGCCTTTAAGAACATGCGCATGGTTCTGAACATCAACTTCTGTGGTGACGCTGCCGGCAATCTGTGGGGGGAGACGTGCAAGGGGAGCACCCGGGAGGCCGAGTGCTACACCTACGTGCAGTGGAACCCGAGGGCCTTTGAGGAGACGCACTGGAAGATCCGCGGCATCGATGTGTACCAGCTCGAGACGGTGACGGTGACGTCGACCTCGACCACCAGCACGAGCACGAGCACTTCCACCTCGTCCAGCACTTCCACCTCGTCCAGCACTTCCACCTCGTCCAGCACCTCGACCTCGTCCAGCACTTCCACCTCGTCCAGCACCTCGACCTCGTCCAGCACCTCGACCTCGTCTAGCAGCTCGACCTCAACTTCCACTAGCACCTCGTCCACTGAGACCTCGTCCACCGAGACCTCGTCTACCGAGACTTCTGCCACCGAGACCGCCACTGAGACCTCGACCACTGAGGCCCCGGCTACTGAGACCTCGGCTTCCGCGACTGAGACTGCCAGCGAGACGGAGACTGAGAGCGAATGCTCTGATGACATTGCCACCTCGACTACTGGCACCGTCCCCGAGCCTACGGACAGCGTCACGGCCACCGTGACGGCCTCGGAGCCCACCGAGACCGAGACGGAGAGCGAGTGCCCCGATGATGACTACACCACCACTGAGTCGGCCACCAACGAGCCCACCAACTCGCTCCCCGACGTGACTGCCACCGAGACCGCCACTGAGTCTGCTACCGAGTCCGCCACTGAGTCTGCGACCGAGTCCGCTACCGAGACCGCCACTCAGACCGCCACTGAGTCCGCTACCGACTCCGTCACCGAGTCCGCCGAGCCCACCAACTCGTCCCCCGACATCACGGCCACCGCCTCGGAGAGCTTCACCACGTCGACCATCTACACGACCATCACGTCGACCATCACGTCGTGCGCGCCCACCGTGACCGACTGCCCGGCCCGCACCGTAACCTCGGTCATCGCCATCGGCACCACCGTCTGCCCCGTGACCGAGGCCACGCCCACAGCCACGCCCACGGCCAGCGTCAGCGCGACGCTCCCCGAAGGCTGGACCACATCGACCATCTACACGACCTCGTTCTACACCGTCACGTCGTGCCCGCCGTCCGTCACCACGGGCTGCCCGAGCCACGAGACCACGACCGTCATCCCCATCGGCACCACCATCTGCCCCGTCGACGAGGCCGTCACCACCCTCCGCACCTCCACCACCGTCTCCAAGACCACCACCGTCGTCGTGCCCCGCCCGACCGGCGGTAATGACACCGACGAGGGGGAGGAGCAGCCGTCGTCATCCAGCCCCTCCGTCTCCCCCACCCCGTGGGTATCCAGCACCATCATCGTGCCGGGCACCAACACCACTGGCGTCAGGCCGACTGGTGGTGTCGTCGTGCCGCCTGTCGAGGTCGTCACTACCGGCCCCCCTGGGTCGACGCCCAGCGGTAAGCCGCCGCTTGTGGAGGTCAATGGTGCGGCGAAGGCGGTTGGGAGTGGGTTGTTGATGGCTGTTGTTGGTTTGTTGATGATGTAATTGAGTTTTTGTTTTTGTGAGCGCGGTGGGAGTTAGCGATGATGCGTGGGAAGTTTCAATTCGATGGGGGAGATTTTTTGATCGAAAGATTTAATGGTTGTTTGGTGATTATAATAGAAGGAGGGATTTGGTTGTTTGTTGTGGACTATGAGTGAGTGAGTGAGTGAGTGAGTGAGTGAGTGGGAGTATGTCACGTATGTTTTGATGATCGAAATCTTCTGTCCTTTGGGACGCCGCTTTGGCTTTCAAAAACCGTTGTGGGGGGTTGAAGAGTGATGGAGATATGTAGCTGAAAGATGCACTCCTAACTACCTTAGGTAAGGTACATACCTATTGATTCAACTCTTGCAGGTCGATGCTCAACGGCGTGGTTCCAGACTCAGACGTCCAGTCCAGGGTTAGGGTGCGGTAAGGTCGTCGTCGGGCGAGATTCGGGGATCCATCTCTATCCACTGTCAAATGTATGTCCCACATAGGTACCTAGCCGGCTTCTTGTTGAATTGTTAGAAATACAATCTTGACCTCTGAAGCGTCGTCGGAACAAGCAATAAATCGGTGGCCGATCGGCGCTGCAAGGGTCCGGTCGGGGTAGTTAGCGGGTGGGTGCATGACATCAGCCCTAAGAACACCTAAGAACACCCAAGAACACCTCGGTACCTGGTCGAAACTCCGACCGAACGCGGGAACGCTACATCCCGCATCCTCACCACCACCGCCGCCTTGTCGAGGTGCCGCGATTGACGGCCAATTCTTGGTCGGACGCAGTTGCGTTTCCCACCGACGCCGACGTCTCGCGAACCTGCCAAACCGCAACCATGTTTAGGGTCCTCCGCCCGCGATCCTTCCCCTCGCAGAGGCCGTCATGCGTGCTTCGACTGCGGCCACCACCATGCCACCCGACCGAGAGCCTGAGCCCGAGCCCGAGCCCCTTTAGTGCCGCCGCGCGAAACATATCCCTCGGCCGCCGTTTACCACCTCCCACCCAAAAACAGCGAAGCGCAACAACACCAGCAACTTACTACTACTACCAACAGCGCTTCTACAACTACAACCCCAACCCCAACCAAGGCAGCCGCCCGCACGACCCCTCCCACCGCGACGCCCGCCTGCGCACCGCAAAGCCCCTCCTCCACTGGCGCGGCTGGCGCGCCCTGAACACGCCCTCGACCTACACCGTCGCGGGGCTGGCCGTGGCCGCCGCCCTCCTCTTTTACTTTTCCCACCTCGAGACGGTGCCCGTGTCGGGCCGCACGCGCTTTAATGTCTACAGCCCCGCCAGCGTGCGCCAGGCCGGCGCGCTGGAGCACAAGCGGCTGCTGTGGGAGCTTGAGACCAAGGGGGTGCGCGTGTTGCCTGGCTGGGATCCGCGGACGGTGAGAGTCAAAAGGGTGATGCGGAGGTTGTTGCCGTTTAGTGGCATGAATCAGGAGGAGGAGGAGTGGGAGGTTTTTGTGGTGGAGGATGATGGGACTGCTAACGCGTTTGTGCTGCCGGGGGGGAAGGTTTTTGTGTTTAGTGGGATTTTGAGGCTTGCACGGAATGATAGTGGACTGGCGACCGTGTTGGGGCATGAGATTGCGCATAATCTGGCTGATCATCATGGGGAGAGGCTCAGCCAGGATGTAGGGGCGAGTATTGTTTTGTATAGCTTGGTGATTCTGGGCGGGGTGTTTGGGCTGGGGCCGTTGATTTTCCATTTCTTTGGGTCGCGGTTTTTGGATGTCGCGTTTGGCTTTCCCATGAGTCGGATGCAGGAGAGTGAGGCCGATTATATTGGGCTGATGATGATGGCCGAGGCGTGCTATGACCCGCAGGAGGCGGCGAGCTTTTGGGCGAGGATGGAGCGCGCCGCCGGCCAGGAGGTGCCCGAGTGGATGAGCACGCATCCGACGGTGGGTTGCACGAGTCTTCTTTTCCTCGGTCTTGTTGTTAGGGTGGCATTGCTAACGGTTGGCAGAACACGAACAGGATAAAGAAGATTCAGGAGTGGCTGCCACAAGCCATGGACAAGCGGGCGCAGAGCGATTGCAGTTCGACGACAGCCTTTGCCGACCTCTTCAGGCAGGCGTTACGGACTGGCCATGGTGTCATTATCGGGTGATTTGGGCACGGGGAGTCTCCGATTTCTTGGAGTTATGCTGGGATAGACGGAGTTTTAGGCGTGGTTCACCAAGGGGCGGTCGTTTATGGACTCGGCAAGTTGCCCAGGAGAACTATATCATTCTCCCACTTAACCTCTTTCGTTGTATTAATACGGAGGGACAGTCAACCTCAACTTCAGAAAGAATACCCGCTTAAATTAACTCAGTACGATGCTGATGTCTGGCCATTATCAAAACCACCCCGAACCTTCATCTAACGCCCTCCCCGGCAACCCGCCGCCTCCCAAACAACACCCTCCACAAGCCAAACCTCCTCCTCCCGCCGCCCCGTCCCCCAGTCCTGACGGACCCCACCTCGGACATGATCCTCTCCTGCTCAGCAGCCAGCTCCCTCCGCTCCCGGACCAACCGCCTCACCCGCAACACCTCCCGGCCCAGCACGGGAAAGATCTGATCCACGCCCTCCCCATTCTTGGCCGACACCTCGAGAAACGGCGGCCCTTCGTCGGCGGCGGCGGCGCCGAGACCAGGCATCCGCATCGCCCGCGCGGCCTTGAGCCCCTCGGTCCAGCCCACCGCCCGCTCCTCTTGGAGAATCGCCACGGGATCGTCGTCGGCCCCGCACGTCGGCGGGTCCGACTTGTTGCCGACGAGCAGGATGGGGTAGAGCCGTCCTCTGTCGCCCCCCACCACGGTAGCAGCAACACCAGCGACAACACCACTACTAATGCCAGAAGAAGGAGAGGAGGAGGAGGAAGAAGAGGTGGCGGTGGCTCTAGCAGGGGCAGCGGTAGCAGAGGAGGAGGAGGAAGAAGAGAAATAGTCGCGCATAAACTCGGCTAGCCCCTGGGCTAGACGGAACGAGGCGTCGTCGCGCACGGAATAGACGAGCACGGCGGCCTCGGTGATGGAGAGAGCCTGGGCTAGCATGGGGTTGCTGAGGAGGTGTTTGGAGGGCATTTCGAGGGCGTCGATTATGTAGGTTTGTTTTTGGGGTTGTTGGGTTTTGGTGCTTGTGGGATTTGTTGTGGTGGCGGTGGGAGTGACATCGAAAGTGATGGGGTGGCGGCAGCCGCGCTCGTAGAAGGGGTCTGGCGGGTCGGATTCGTTGTTGAAGGTGCCTTGGCCAAACTTGGACGGGTTAGCTCTCTTTCCTCGGGCTCATAGAGGTTGAGGTGCTCACTCTCGTCAGTATGGCTGTCTTGCCTGTCCCCCGCCCGCCGATGACGAGCACGCGGAACTCGCCAGCGGGCTTCTGTTGTTCTTGCTGTTGTCTCCGCTCGGCTTCTTCTGCTTGGCGGCGTCGCTTGTCGTCGTCGGCGGTTTCTTGCCAGCGGAATATCGCCTTGAGATACTTGGCCTCTTCGGCCGACCACACTAATAATGAGTTGACCATTCTGGATCGCTTTCTCATTGCACTGCTGATGCGAAGTGGTGAGGTCGAGGTCGGGGTGGAAACCAGCAGCATTCTAGAACAAAGTTGCAGGATTCTTTGTTTCCGAGTTGAGAAGAGGTTTCGCCAGCATTCTACGACTCACCCGGGATCTGGCAGCCAGCAGCCGAACCACAAGATGGGATGAGACAAAGAGTTGGCAGCATGAACACGGACAGTCATCGCGGGCGGACCGCATTCTGGCAAATATCAACCTCCGACATGACGGTGATGCCGGACGGGGTACCAGATCAACATTGTTCCGCGCCCGATAATCTGGGGAGTCTCGCCTTGCGGTAGGAGAGCAGGCAAAAGGCAACGGGGAGTTCGCTCTCTTTATGATCTGCGGTTGTCCGTCAAAGGGGGCACGGAGTAGGCTAATATCGAGTCCCGAGTTTTGTGACAAATGGATGAGACTTGTAACAGAACCCCGTCAGGCCAGTTCCTCGCCTTCGTCCAATTTCTCGATGCAAAAGAAAAGAGTGTTGCCAGACCAAACTGTTGTTAATAAGCTGATAAGAGGTGGGTACCTATGTACCTACCTTAGTCAACCCTACCGGCGGCGTCGGAGGAGAGATTCGGCCAACCCCTCAAAGGAAGGTACGGAGAAATCCGTAAAGTCTCCTTGTCGCAGATCAGAAGCCCGTGTCATGCTGCTACGCCGCCGTGAGATTTAAAGCTCGTGGCAGCCAAGAGTCTCGTCTCACCATTGATCCTCCCGCTAGAAGCAAGGGTGCGGCAGAATGGTGTGAGGAGAGGGACTTCCAATGGAAGAGCATGGATGGGCATTTCCACCAAAAAAAAAGAAAAAGAAGGTTAAGACGGTCGAGGTTGCAATCATTATCTGCTGCTGCACTCCGAATGCTTACTTCGTCCTACCGACATGCGATTATTCGATGCCGAGTTGCACAGTGATGCAGCCGTACAGACGGACGCAGGTGCGGGAAGGATGCCGCCAGGTCGACAGTGGGGATGTCACTGACGATCGGTGCCGAAGCGCCGGGGTGGACCACCTGAGCACGCTAAACCCGAACTGCTCTAGGCGGCTATTATTAGGCTCTGACCCCATCTCGGCGCCGCTTGAAGCTTTTTGTCTCTCGTCACTCGTCACCGGCGAGCCGGCTTGTTGTTGCTGATTGCATTGCTAATTGCGCCGTCGTTTCATCGAGCTGCCCGGAGGTGGAGTCGGTCTCCCCATTCAGCTCTTTTGCCCGAACCGACCTCGAATGAAGCGAAAATCGGTGGTTGCGAAAAACAAACATGGGATGAGCTCCGAGGTGGTGCGTCGCTTGGTGACCCGGCCCCCAACATGGGGCGGGCTTACTTCGTACCAACAGAAGACGCGGGGCATGCTCGGCTACACACCAGGCCGGACCGCTCTGGTCCCGCAAGTCGAACCGCTGGCCCTTGCCGTCGCTCTATGGCACAGGTCTGATGGTCAGCAACGGTGCAACCCTGCCAGGCCTTGGCTCTCTGGGGCCTGGGCAACCTGGAACCCTCGGCGAGGTGGCCTCTGCACGAAGCTCTCACGGTCGGAGCGATGGGAGGAATCATGGAAATGCCTTTGGTCTTGATGCGAAATCTAAACATGTCCTGACCTGGTTTCGTGTGGCCCATGCGGTGACGGCGACGTGCTCCTGAGTCCTGACGCCGGAGCTGAACGCGAGACCCAATCTTCAGCCCTATCGGCGGCTATTCGCCAAATGCCTCTGGAGCGTTGTGGCAACGGGGATTATTGGTCCGCCCCTGTCAGCCAACCACGCCGTCCACCGTCGCGGTCTGAGCGGCACGGCTGCAGGACCTCCTAGTCGCTAAGCTCAGAAACCTGGAAACCTGCAGGCACACTTAGGCTCGCCCACGCGGCATACATGGGGCTGTTTCACCGACGGCTTGGAGAGCGCGGCACTCGTTTCCCTCTTGATCGCTTTCCCTCTTCTCCCAGGTGCTGCTCATCCGGGCACTCGCGCTTCGCTCTGCGTCTATTACCCGCCGATGATAACTTCGGATTCTGTGAGACCATGATATAGCCTTCCAAATGGATCACTACCCACCTCGGCCGCGGCCACCGCCGCCGCTCCGTTCCGCCACCTCGACCAGTGCCTTCAGCAGGATATCAACCGTGTCTGACTTTACGGATCTCGACAGCTTTCAAGATGGCACAACAACAGGCGCTCCGCTCCAAGCACGGCCGTCGCTTTCCTCACTCCAGACCTCCAGCGTTGATAACCACGCCGGCTTCGGTCCTGGTTCCGGACCGGGAAATCAAGGTTACACCTATGCCAGTCCCACCTCGTGGGCCGCTTTTGCCGCCTCCTCCCAGAACATTGGCTATTCGCCGGTAGCCTCGACAGACATGCCACCGCCCTACAAGCAAGGCCGGAACCACGCCCAAAGGCACCATGAGGCAATCCTGGAGGAGGATGCCGCCGACCTGGGCCTGGTTCACTCGGCTGCCTCGATCGCCGGCAACGAGACTGAGAAAAAACCACGCACTCGCGTCTCGTCAGTCCCAATCTTCGACTTTACCAATACCCTGGGGCCGACAACCAAGGCCGATGAGGCTTTTATGAAATCGCTGCAGGTGCAGGAGGCCCATGGGAAACTGACGGGCGGCCTGGGACTGGGAATCAGGACGGGCATGACCTTGACCGAGTCGGCCCTGCTGGCAGCAAGCCCTGTCTCCGAACGGCCGACAAGTCGCACCTTCTCGCGGGTTAGCAGGTCTCTAGGCCGGACAGAGACGGTGAAACGGCTGGGGCAGAGTGAGGCGAACAAGCGCGGCGAAGTCATCGAGGTGGTCATGGAGAATGCTCCGGCACATGCCGCCAAGGTCGATATCAGCCTTGTCTCGGGCCACGACACCGACGATACCCAAGACCCCGTGCCGTTCGTTATGAGGCAGACGACGTTCCCGACACGGAAAGCCACCACTACCGTCTTTTACCCGCAACCCAACTGGAAGCCTTTCTCCATGAGGTGGCCGTACCTGCTTTTGCTGAATGTCCTTTCGGTCGGGCTCGGAGTCGGTGTCGAGCTGCTGTATCGGTCTTCCACCCAGACCCCGCTCGTCGCATTCCGGGCGCCTTCCGAGATCCCCACGGCCGAGTACTTTGCCATCAAGTTCCTGCCCATGATCATTGCCGTTTCGTACGGTGTGCTCTGGCAGATCACCAACTTTGAGGTGATGCGTCTGGAGCCCTTTTATCAGCTGTCCAAGGAGGGCGGCGCGCTGGCGGCAGAGTCCATCAACGTCGACTACCTCACCCAATTCAACCTCTTCAGGCCGTTCCGCGCCATCCATTACAGGCACTATACCGTGGCAGTGTCAGCAGTTGCCAGCCTGCTGGCAAACACCCTCGTCCCGACACTCGGCGCGGCCAGTCTCATCCTCTCTCCGGACCGCGACACGCGCCTCAAGTTCCCCAACGCCGAGAAGCACATCCTCATCCACCACGTCTGGGCCCGCCTCCTCACAGCCACCTTCTTCTTCATCGCCCTCCTCAGCTGCATCCTCTTCTACCAACTCCAAACCCGCCGGTCCGGCCTGCTCGCCGACGTCAAAGGCATCGCGGGGCTCGCCTCGATGGCGACCGTCAGCCACATCCTGATGGACTTCAAGGACATGGACGTGGCCACGCACCAAGACATCCACAGCAAGCTCAAATCCCACCGCTACGTCCTCCGCAACTCCTCCCTCGCCCCGGACGACAGCGCGCCTCCCAAGCACCCCCCCTCCTCCCCCTCCTCCTCACAACAACAAGAAGAAGAAGAAGACCGCTACACCAAAAACCACCTCTCGGCCAACCCCCAACCCCTCATGCTCCGCCCCCACGGCGCCCTCCCCTTCCTCGCCCTCATCCTCCTCTTCACCGCCCTCCTGCCCATCATGCTCTTCACCCCGGCCACGGTCCTGACCGACCGCGCCCCCTGGCTCGTGACGGCCCTCGCCGTCGTCATCAAGCTGAGCTGGGGCGCCCTCGAGACCGACGTCCGCCTGATGGAGCCGTACTACATCCTGTCGCGGCGCCACGCGCCGCCCAAGACGCTGTGTCTGGACTATACGGCTATGCCGTTTGGGTGGGTCGCCATCAAGGGGTTGGTGAATCGGCATTGGGTGGTCGGGTTGGTCGGGATGGGGACGGTGGTGGCCGAGGTGTTGACCGTGTTGGTTACTAGTCTGGCGACGGTTGAGGGGAGGGTTTTTATTGCGCTTGTTGGGCAGCCCGGGGGACCGCAGCAGCAAGTCGGGAGGAATAATAATAATACTGCTGGTGGTGGTAGTATCAACGCTGGACAGGAGACGGTGCCGAGCTTTTGGGCGTCGCTGGCGCTGGCGGTGGTCATGTTGCTGTACATGGGCGTGGTGGCGGGCTGGGTGTTTGTGCGGCGGGGCCGCGTCTTTTTGCCGCGGCAGCCGAATACCATTGCCAGTGTGCTGGCGTATATCCACCAGAGCAAGATGCTGTACGGGTTCGTGGGCACGGCCAAGCTGAGCAGCGCCGAGATGGTCGGCCGGCTGGAAGAGCTGGGCAAGACGTATGGCCTGGGCTGGTTCCAGGGGCGGGATGGGCAGAGTCATTGTGGGGTCGATGAGGAGGAGCTGTTGAGTGGGTACAAGGTTGGGTATGATTACTCGAGGGCGACCAAGCCGTGGGAGGAGGCCGAGGTGAATTGGCTTTAGTGGAGGAGGGTATTCTTGTTCCCGGACTGCATGGCGTTGACGGGTTTGGTGTGGTGCATTGCTGGCGTATGGTCTAATCGGTTCCATTCTTGTATTTGAAGTCTAGGTTTGGGGTTACATACCAAGTGATATCTCACATAGTGAAACTCTTTACACTCAAATATACCGCCTGCATCATCTGATAATGACGTTCAAGTGTATACAGGGTGTTTCTTGATTTTATGCTACGCCGGATGTGAAAGCGAGGGCTGGGGGCGGTTACATTTTTACCTCGACTTATTATTCACGGGTCCTTTACGGCGGAATTTGACAGGAGTGGCAGAGATGGTGGTCTCCTGTTACACGTGTCGGGTACGGACGGCGGCCCGCAGAAGGATCATTAAGACGGCGGGTGGGCTGCGGCGCTGTGGCAGGCCAGTTGGCCACTTGGTTGGCCACTGTGTTACTGCGTGCGAGATGGGACGAGTTGAGTGGCTTGGTAAGAGTAGAGTTGCTCTTGATGACGCTTTTCTGTAACATGGAGATCATCGAGTGTGTTGGGCTGATGTTGGTGGCTGGTCACTCATGCTTTTGTGGAGGGACGACTTGTCTAACCTCCCTAATTCAACAACAGGAATTTGATGACGGGTATGTTTCTTTTGTTTACTTCGGACGTCATGGAACCCGAGGCCGGTGGGTGGTATGCAGATCTCTCGGTGGAGTCCGAGACGATGTTCGAAGCACAAGTAAACAAACCGATGTCCTTCGTGGTGGGCAAGTCTGCTGTATCTAAACCGGGCATTGTGCTACATAGTAGCACTCTAGTTCAACCGGTTCAACCTCCCATGCTTGAAACGCATATGCTCAATAAAGTTGCATTGCGCAACTCTTAGGGCCATTGATGGAACGAGTTGCAGATGACCCGGGCCCGCATCGGATCGACAGTGGGAGGATCTGGCAACCCAGCGTTTCCACGGCAAGAAAACAATAAGACGAAACAGAAGTCTGATGTCGTTGAAGAGGCCCAGCCTCATGGTCGATCGTCGGTTGAATCTTGGCACCAGCGATGGTCAAGGCAGGGGAGGGGTTGTCTTGATTGGAATGCATGCACGCCTGCGTTGCCCTCTGCGAATCTCGAGAAACAACAATCAACAAACAAACAGCCCACTCCACTTGGGCGAATCTGCGACTTCTCCAACGTCCAAACCGGGAGAGACTGCGCCCGCGAGTCGTCACGGTTGTTCTGAAGACGACGGCCAAATTGTGGGACCTTTGTCCGTCCCCTTCCCGGCAAAGGCGGGGGGACAAGGTTTCATTGCAACAAGGGACGAAGGGGCTGTGCAAGTCTCATCAATTACCTACCGTATTCACGCTATTGCCCCGTATTTCGCGGTTGACGAAGGAAACACGAATTGTCGCAGAATGAGCTGGAGGCTCGCTGGAGATTGGACCGGATGGATTCGACATGATTGCGCACACAGTACAGATAAACGCCGGAAATCTTCAGACTGAAGGATGGACGTGTCGACGATCTAGAATCCGGCTTAGAACCTGAAGGCGTGGATCGGTGGGACACTGCGCGGGGCCGCCGGCAGCTGCTGAAGCGGAAACGCATAACTTAGGCGCTGCCCCTGACCTTGTTCAGGGGAAGGCAGGAGCCGCCGCGGAGGGAGCATCGGCTTGGCGGCCGCGGTTCTCACGGCCAAGATGCCCAATTCCTCAGCCAAGCGCTTGGATTCTTCTTGTTAAAGACAAAAAAATAAAAACCCACGATTCCGTGGACCTTTCCACATCTCAAATACTCCGCCTAGTTTCGAGTTTCAGAACGTAGGCTGAAAGAGGCGGATGTTTGTCTATCAACTGGGCGCACCCACCATCTGTTAAGGGTCTACGTTGCGCTCCACAGCATCTCTGGTGTGTTTGGTGTTGTTCGCTAACTTGGCGATCTCATCTCCTGGCGTGCATTAACTCGCGGTACTTGGCGGCCGCCCCCTGCAAGCCCCCCGTCGTCGAGAGTCCCCCGACCCCGTGTGTCCCTGTTTTTGTCGCTCATTACGCAGCGCTTCCCCCGTCACCAGACACGAGACACTGGCACCAGACGCACCGACTGAGGCGACCCGCCGTCCATTCTTTTTCGCTCTTTCGACTTCATCGCCCTTCGACAACACCAGCCTTGCATTCATACTTGCAAGACCGGTTCTTCTTCCCCACCATCGTTTTTGCAAGCACCGGTGGAAACCTGCGGCCAGGAATTGAGCGCGGCTTCTCTCGCTTCTGCTCTCTCCTGCTACAAACTCGACCGGCCATTTCGGTTTCCTACCGCCATTCCCAGTATCAATTCGCTTTCACTTCGACACACATCGCCAGCGCCTCGCTTGCTGGTTTCTCTAGCCTCTCTCTTACTCTCGGCTCTGGGCGCAGGATAACGACCAGACCGACGAGCGAACCCCCCGAAAAGGCGATCTATCTAGCTACTATTTAGCCGCCGGACTCAACGCCGCCCCCCTCGCGAGGGAACGACAACACATCGAAACCCTCAACTCCATCGTCTCTAGGTCCAGCCAAAAATGCGGTGGTCATTATCAAGGCCGCTTGCGGCCCTGGCGTCGCTCGCCGCCCTCGCCTCTCCCGCCCTCGCCGAGCCGATCCTACAGTCCGACTCCCTCAACGCCTGCCAGGAAAATTCGGGCTTTACGGCTAGTTTGTTCAAGGTCATTTTCACACCCAACAATAACTCGGCAAACGTCGACATCGTTGCCGTGTCGTCCGTCCAGGGCAGCGTCATCTTCGATGTTTCCATCACCGCCTACGGATTCGAAATCATCAGGAAGCAGGTCAACCCCTGCGACGCCGGCCTGGCTGGCCTCTGCCCCATGACGGCCGGCAAGATCCCGCTCAACTTCAACCTCTTTGTCGACGACGCCGCCGTCGCCCAGATCCCCTCCATCGCCTACACGTTCCCCGATCTCGACGCCAAGGTCAGGGTTTTCATCAACATGACGGACGGCTCCGAGGCTGGCCACAGCGTCGCCTGCGTCGAGGCCGTCATTTCCAACGGCAAGACGGTCGACCTGCTCGGTGTCAAGTGGGCCACCGCCATCGTTGCCGGCCTGGCATTGGTGTCTTCGGCCATCGTCTCGGGCCTGGGCCACCAGAATGCTGCCGCCCACGTCGCTGCCAATGCGCTCTCGCTCTTTGGCTATTTCCAGGCCCAGGCCATGCTTGGCCTCACCGCGGTCCGCCTGCCGCCCGTCGTCATGTCTTGGACCCAGGATTTCCAGTGGAGCATGGGCATCATCGAGCTCGATTTCATGCAGGACATCTTCACCTGGTACCAGCGCGCCACCGGCGGCACCCCGTCGACCATCTTTGACTCTCTGACCACCGTGTCGGTTCAGGTTCAGAAGCGCGCCGTCGAGATGGCCGGCGCCGGTATGGGCCTGGCGAAGCGCTCCCTCGCCATGATGCCCGCGAGCATTGCCGAGCCCGTGACAGCCGTGGTGAAGCGCGGGCTGATGAAGCGGGACAACATCCAGACGAGTTCCGGGAGCTACATTGTGTTTGGCATCCAACGTGCCGCCTTCCGCGCCGGCATCGAGTCGACCAACTTGTTCATGACGGGGCTGATCTTCTTCTGCCTCCTGGTCATCATCACCTGTGCTTGTGTGGCCGCCTTCAAGGGCATCTGCGAGCTGGCCGCCAAGAAGAAGTGGATGGACGGCGACAAATTCCTCGAGTTCCGCAACGGTTGGCAGACGGTCCTCAAGGGTATCCTGTTCCGCCTGACCCTGATCGGTTTTCCTCAAATGACCATCCTCTGTCTCTGGGAGTTCACCCAGAAGGACTCGGCTGCCTTGGTCGTCCTGGCCGTCTTTTTCCTACTCGGCATGACCGGCACCCTCGGATGGGCCGCGTCCAAGGTCATCATGATTGCCCGCCGCTCCGTTACGATGCACCACAACCCTGCCTACATCCTGTTCTCGGATCCCCAGGCCCTGAACAAGTGGGGCTTCTTGTACGTCCAGTTCCGGGCCTCTGCCTACTACTTCATCGTCCCGGTCCTGGGCTACGTCTTGGTCAAGTCCATGTTCGTTGCCTTTGCGCAGAACAGCGGGACCGTGCAGGCCGTCGGCTTCATCATTCTCGAAGCCGCCGCTCTGATCGCCGCCAGCGTGCTGCGCCCGTGGATGGACAAGAAGACCAACTCGTTCAACATCGCCATCTGCGCCATGAACTTTATCAACTCCATCTTCCTCTTGATCTTTACCGAGGTCTTCAACCAGCCGCCCCTCGTCACGGGTGTCGTCGGCGTCGTCTTGTGGATTGCCAACGCCGTCTTCGCCCTGATTTTGTTGTTGATGCTCATCTTGAGCACCATCTTTGTTTTCTTCCGCGAGAACCCCGATGGCCGGTACCAGATCATGGCCGACGACAGGACCTCGTTTATGAAGTCGCAGACGCACCTCACCACGACCACCGAGCTGGACGCCCTTGGAGCTACCGCCCGTGGCGACAAGTCTGGCTTCAAGGGGGGCTTGGACCTGGACGACGATGCGGAGTCGATAACCTCGGACTCGGTGCGCCGCCAGACCGAGCGTCTTAGTGTGCCCTCGGGTGGTAACTCGGTGTCGGGTGGCTATTCCAACAGGGCGAGGAGCCCCGCGTCCCCGGCGATGCCTCTCTTCCCTGCCGATACCCCGCGCAGTCCGCCGCGGTACAATGACCGGCCGGCCAGCCCGTTCGGTGCCCACAACCGACCATCCAGTCCCTTTACCACCCAGACCCGACCCGTCAGCCCCTATGGCGCGCCGAACAATAACAACAACAACGGGGCAGCGTTTAGGGCACAAAACAATTCTAGGTAGGCGAATCCATGCTTTTGTGTAAAGTACATTCAGCTGACTTGCTTTCTCAGCCCCTGGCAACGTGGCGCTGGCTACGAGCATTGATAGATGCCTCGCAGATACCACCATGGCCTGGTTTTCCACTTGTATCTGACCATAATGATAAAACGGGACACGGAGTTTTACCTTTTTTTTTTATTCGATATATACGGCCGCGGATCGAGCTCACAACGACAGCGACATAGGGAGAGAAGCCTTGGAATAGCAGTGGAGGGGAGTTGTTTTTGCCGTGTTGGATACACGCGACCATACCATACCATACCACCGCCACCGCCACAGTTTCTTTTTCTTGTCTACCGGAGGCAGGCATGAAAAGGCGTCTGGGATAGTAGGCCAGACCTGGATCGGGATGGGCTACTTTTTTCTTCTTTTTCTTTTCCTCTGTTCTTTATTTCTTGCGACGCAACATGCCGCGTGAGTGAAGTCGAGCTGATATTCTTGCTCCTTTTTTTTTTTTTTTTTTTTTTTTTGACTGATCACACATTATATCCCCGTGTGATGTATATATGGGTGTGGTTTGCTGGGGGTGCGGCTTGACGCATTTTTGACAGCTGGGCTGGGAAGATGGACTGACTGCTTTGAAGTTTCGGGGGACAGGCGGGCTGTGCTTTTTTTGTTTGGCTTGGTGTCCCGTGGTCTGGCTAGGTTAGGTTGAGTTGGTTGTGAAATAGCTAATTCAGTCTTGAGTTGAATGTTTGGATTGTGCTTCGCAACCTTGGTGATGCTGTACGTTACTCGCATTTGTCGCCCCATTATATCATCAAGTTTGAACATCTTTTGAGTCTGCACGCCTGTCACAGTTGCTAGATGCAAGATCTGCCGTGCAATAGCCTAAACTTGATAGCAATATCTGATGGCAGAACTACTGAAACAAAGTGACGCAGGCTGGGCAAGTAATATTTAGTGAGTGTAATCAACCTGGAACAGACAGAAAACCGACCCCAACCCAACTCCCCCTCCTTCGCAGTGCTCTTAAACTCCAATCCAGCCTAATACCATAACCGTCTCATTCCTCGTCTCTCATCTCACCTCATTACACCCTCCCCCGTCTCAACACACAAGATAAAATACAACCCAATCCAAGAAGCCAAACCCTCAACTCCCCACCACATACACCAACAAAACCAAAGACTAACTCGCCAAAGAAAGAACCGGACCAATACAAAGTAAACGCCCCCCCCCCTTCTTCCCAGTCAGTATCAAACCCCAACCCCTCCTCCAACTTAACCCCTCGCCGCCCATGCCCATGCCCATGCCCATCCCCCTGATCATGATGATCAACATCCATCTCAACCCCCCCCTCCATCCCCATCCCCATCCCCATCTCCATC